>JAIFZK010000005.1:8275000-8495000 GCA_027481765.1 Tenualosa thibaudeaui
CCAAGAGATGAGCAGACATAGAAAGAGAAAGAGGGAGGGAGAGAGCAAGAGAGAGAGAGAGAGACTTTCTGGTTGACAAGGTTCTTGTTGCTCTCTATGATTAGGTTATACTGCCATATCATGACAAGCTGAAAGTTGCAGCCTCTGTAAATGTACAATTTTAATAGTGAGAGTTGTGCATTGTAAGGATGCTTGTAAGTATGCCCATGTGAGTACTGAGACACTGACTATATGAAGGGAACACTGAAGGGGAAAAAACAATTAAGCAAAAAACAAAAAAAGTTATATCTCAATTTCTGAGGTTTCTGAGCCATGACAATTTAATTGGAAAAGAAAGAAAAGGGATTGGTCGTCAAAAGCTTGGAAGTACAGAATGTGTTTTAAGAGAATCAGGAACTAAGGACAGGGAGAGGAAAATAACAAACAAACAAACAAAACAATTATAAAACCCAAAACTTTTTAGTGGTATGTGAATGTATATAAATTACATTATATATTACAATACAATATAGATAGATATATACATTCCCAATGGGTCTGATCTGCTTAATGTCTTGCAATCTAGTACCCTTTCATTGTGTATTTCTTTCAGTGCAGTAAAGCAAGGCAAGATTATTTACGTAGTGCATTTCATACACTGAACTGGTTTAATGTAATTTACTAAATTAAAAGTCAAGTACAGCAGATGGTCGACAGTAAAAGCATAAAAGGATAAAATCAAGATATGGATAAAGTAAATAAACACATAGGAGGAAGGATAAACATTGTGAAAAAAGTGTACAGAATATAAAAAGAAAGAATTAAAAATAAATATAGAGCAGACAGTGATTTAAATTGATTCAATAGAAAATTTTGTTATAATATTTAACAAAAGTCTTTGATACTGTTAATGATCATATTAAGTAGTCTAAAGTGAATGTGTAGTAAAACAAGCAGCAGATCAGGGTTGGTACTGTTTTTGTCATAAACATGTTTGTGCATCTGTGGACATAATTTCTGCCAGGGAGACGCACAGGTCGTTGAGCATGCCTCACCAAGGCTGCATCACGACCAGCTTACTGTCAACATGTCCCAAAGCAATCCTCAGTTAAATGACTCATGACTAACAGTCACTCTGCATATTACTACCAGGCCCATTTTCTTCTGTTTGTTTAAACAGCATCTTCTCAGTGCATGGTGGCCTGTCTATAATTCAGAAGACACCGCCGCCACTTACCCATACACCCTAGCCTCCCATTCACTACACACAGGGGACAGAACAGAGGCTTTGTTTATTGTGATATCAGCTGTGGAATTATGAGTAGGGCTCTATAGTTCCCATGGGGACCAGGGAAGCACAGCGCTCATCCGAATCTGCTAGATATGGAACCTCCTTCGATATTATAGCAGACCTGCTCCAGCAAAGCACTGATTTCATGCTCACCAGTTTCCACTTCTTCTATCTCAGTTCATTATGTATCTGTTCTATGCATCCTACAAGTGCTGGGTGTCTCCTGCCCCCCACCCATTTGAAGAAATAAAGCATTGCTCCTTCCCCTGGTTCACATTCACTAGAGCAGTGCCGAGGATGCAGTCCATTTCCTTGCTGTCTGCACAAGTGAGATTTGCATTAATGAGCCCTAGAATGCTAAGCCCGTGGTGGGCTTTAGCCCATTAACCCCCCAACATGCCTACACAACCCCCCCACACACACACACTTATATGAACACACACATACACCAACCACTCACATGAACGCACGCATACATACACATATACTCTCTTCACATTCATATGCACACACACACACACACACACACACACACATACACTGCCACTACCAGCACATAAACCAACCAAACCTCCAAATCAAACTTTTCACTGACACAAGCACTAAAAAAAACAGAGAAATGCCCACTCTAGCTAAACTGAGAGAGAGAGAGAGAGAGAGAGAGAGGATGAGGTAGATTGTGCTTGTGCTCCATCTCAAGGCATAGGAGTCACATGAATAGGTAATTGTCTTAATAGGTAAGAGTCTGCATTACTGACAAAAATTCCATGGGCCCATCCTCAGGTTCTGAGTCAATGGAACTAGTCTTAAGGATGTGTTTGAAAAGAGCAATCTAGGCAGAAGTTCTTTTACACAAATGACTGTGGGCACTAACATGACTGAATACATCAACAAGTCAAGCGCTTGCTTGAGCAACTCGCTTGTATCTTGCATCTTCATTTTTTTTTTGGTCAAGTGAAAAAAAAAAGTTTATCATGGAATGAATAGAATTTACAGGCACTGGAAAACCAATTTATAATAATTCACCACCTTCATATTTATTTGCATATTAGAATAAGCCATTCTAGGCCAGACATGCTGAATCATGGACACACACACTTTAGTACAATAGTTTTGGGGTATAACTACTGCTAAACAAAAGATGAAATATGAGACAGCCCATTATGCAAAAACAGTACATTTATTTTCATATTTAGAATTAATGTCCCAGGTCTCACAGAGCATGGGGAATCCTTTGTTTTGTGGTTTCCCCAAGACAGTGAGCAATGAGGGTTTATGATCATGTGTCCTAGAAGGATGTGGGTCTGCCCTTGCTCCTGGAAAATGCTTTGGATATGTACAAGCTTTGGATATGGCAAAAGGACATACAATAACATCTTTAAATAGGGCAACATACTTGTGGGTGGGCCGTGTATTGTCTCTTGGAAAAGGCACTATATGCATAACACTGTGCTACCTAAGCCAAATTAGCATGGGCAGCTGTATCCAAACAACAATAAAAGCAACTCTGAATAATTTGGTTTGATTAGTGTCTAGCCATGTATTTATGTGAAGTGTTTTTTATTTATTCGGTTGAGTAACAGCAGCTGAGTGAAAAGCCTGGGGAGATATTGGAATGAGTAATCTGGAGTCATGAGCGCTATGCAGGGGTGGGGGTGGGGGGTAGCGGCGAGTGACAGTTGAACTTATGCAAACCAGCAGACATTGCATGATAAACTCAGACAACAGAGGGAGGTGGGAGGGGGCAGGAAATGATGGAGGCAGCTGGGGTGGCGCTGAGAGGGGTTGGGTGGTTGGGGTCTGATGGTGTTCTTTCACTCCGTGGAAAACAATTAGCTGTCATTAGGGAAAATAATTCCGCATGTTTTATTCCTGAGGGCTTTTTTTTTTTTTTTTGATGACGACCGGGGACAGTCTGCCCAGCATGAACTGCCAAGCCCCACGGGGGGTAGCTCAGCCAGGAGCTGAAGACTCAGCCGTGATGGAAAGCATCCGCAGGCCAGCGGGGGAAAATTAACAGCCTGTTTGCGCTCCCTGGCCACCTTTAATTTATGCCAGGCTGATCCCATCAAGGGCGTGCCGTGGAGCACACAGGGCGCAACAGCTAAACGGCGCAGGCCACGATAACCCTCTCAGTAGTACTTCTCACCTCTGCGCCGACCGCAGCGTTCCGCAGGGGCAACCGTAAATCCTATAGCTAGTCGGTTTAGGACGCAAGGAAGCAGTCATACACTTAGAAGGCTGCATCGGTGTTCAGTCCGCTGGCCTTCAAAGAGTCAAGTAAAAAGAAAAATTGGACATGATATTGTGCTGGTCTAAAAGACCAAAGTCAAATCAAAGAATAATTGGCAGAAAACTTTGGTCTGTGATCCACTATGTTGCCTCTGAGAAACAAGGGGAGGAACTTTTTTTTTCTTCTTCTTGCCGTGTTTTCCATCCAGACCCTGAGTGATCAATCCCAGACCCATGTTATTACAAAGCCAAACCGAACAATAGTGGCACCACTGGAGGCATCAGAGTCTCTGAAATAAAACTCTAATAGATAGCCACAGGAGACTGCCACAGAGAGTGATTAATTAGGCCTAAACCACGAGCTTTCAAGCCCCACTCTCCATCTCATTAGAATGGAACAGGGGGTAAAACTGAACATTTTTAGCTACAATACTTATTATCCTTTCATTGCATTCAGGGGCTGGTCTTTTCTCAGAGTCCTGCTGTCTGACATTAAGACTTTTGTGGTGGTGCAGAGATGTGTGACATTTAGCCACGTATATGTGTGTGTGTGTGAGTGTGTGTGTCCTGAATCTCAGTGTGGTGTGTTTTTTTTCCTTGAAGATGTGGGGGGTTAGCTGCAGGCAGGAGGTGTGGATGTGGGTTGAGGGTGGGGGTGGTGGGTGGGGATGGTGCAGATCAAGAAGAGCAGAGTTCTAACTGAGTCTCGCCTCTGGTAATAGATGGCGGCCTGACATTACAAGCTTTTGTCACCAGCTGCAGTGGTTGTCAGCAACAGTGAGGAGGGAGGTGTGTGTGTGTGTGTGTGTGTGTGTGTGTGTGTGTGTGTGTGGAGGGGGGTCATAATGGCTGAAAATAGGCTCTAATTGGTGCTCTCTCCCTCCCAGCCTCCTTATGGACTCCACTGAGGAAAAATGGGCCTCTTGACGAGGATGGACAGCAACTCCTAGTCTTCGACAGGTGAATGAGTTCTGAAAAGCTACAGAGCCGATTCTCAGGCAGACACACGTCACCTAAAGAGGTGCATTCGAGCATCTCCTAAAGGGGGGCTTGAAATGCTCAAAGCCTGTCTTATTATCGTCCATTTAGCTGATGACCTCCATTTACAACCCCTGTGAGCTCCTCAATGGCTTCATTATGGCCTGTTAGCTGTAATATGGAGGATGACACCACAAGTGCAAAATACCACCGCCACAAATGCTAATCTTCTACCTCTTTATGGCTTTGTGTATCAGCGCTAGTGTTAAACGCCAGATAACCTCCAACGCATGTCATCCGTGGTGGGAGAAAAAGAGACAGAGAGAGAGATAGAGAGACAGAGAAAGAGGAAAGAACAAACAGTAAGAGAGATTTGTGGGAGGTGTTGGAGGAATATCTTACTGAAATAGGTTGAAGTTAAATGGAGAACTGGGCCATAGCCAGTGTGGAGCAGGAACATCTGGTCACATTAATAATGAATCAATTATGTGTCACACATGTGCCAGGCCTGAAGGAAGAGCAGGGGGAGGGAGAGGGGGAGGAACACCCCCCCACACACATACACACACACACACGCCCACATATGAAAAAATATGCCCACCGTTTGGGGTGCCCACAAAACTGCCCTCCGGCAGTCATGCCAGCCCTTCTGTCTGATCAAATGCATCAAGTTTTGACCTTGACAGCCAGATTAGTGCAACTGGCACAGAGGGACACCGTCCCATTTCAAGAATCAGCGGCTGATCTAACATTTCAGATATTAAAGTTGTGGTAGAGACAATGTTTTGTTTCCTGCTGTCTTTTTTAAAGGCTTTGACCAACTAATCCATGGATGCCTGTTACTACTACTCAGCTGTAATCGGTTATTTCCGCACAGGGCTGCATGTTTTGTGCATGAGTAAACTCAAATCCTTGGAGACAACGAAATATAAGATGCTGGGAAATAAATAATTCAGATGAAACAAATGTGACCAAATCCATTGGGATTCCCTATGCAGTGATAACCCCCAACGCCTGTCGGACTGCCAGTCAGCTTTTATGCGTATTTGTTTTCACACTATCTCCCTTTGAACAATTTGTCATACTTTGAAATGCCTTGAGCTGGCATGTGTTGACGTTTCATTCGTTTCAATGGGAAAACAGTGGAATGAGCGCTTCCAGGAAAACAGTAATCCGACAGAAAAATAATGACGGGACATGGAAGAGAGGAAGTGTCGGAGCTCTGGGCATGCATTGAGATGGGAAAAGGAATTTTGATTGTATTTGAAATGCCACCGCATGACAAGGAACAGATCGCACCTGACTATTATATCAAATCCTAGGGAAACCCTGTCCCTGAGATAACAAATCTGGCCCCGATCTGGTCTTGGATCTGCATATCCCTGGCAGGTCAAAGTCCTCCAAAATCTGGGCCAGATTGCTTCTGTGTTATTAGTGTAGGGATCCATCCTGATAGCGAGGCAGGTTTGTTTGGAACCATCCGAAGCTGTACCAGCTGAGAGATCTTATCTGCTGGCTCAGGACCAGGACCTGGACCCAATCTGATCCAGAGTCAGACGTTGTCTGGGCATATCTCCATTCCACCAGTGGTGTGCTGGACTCCTGTCAGAGCATGTTAAAATCATCAGTGGCATGAGTGAGGGTGAAGGGAGGTCAGTACACCTTTGCTTCTGTTTAATGTCTGGGCGACGGGTTTTAATTGGCTTGTGCCTGTTCCACTGTCCCTGAGAAGAAGGATTGCTGGGAATTGAGGTATGAGGGTGGGGTGCATTTGGCAGGGTACATAAATGTGTGTGTGTGTGTGTGTGTGTGTGTGTGTGTGTGTGTGTGTGTGTGTTTGTGTGTGCGTGAGTGTGAGTGTGAGAGCCTCCGCAGGCGGAAAGTGTAGAGGGGAGTCGCAGTCCTACAAGTCAGACTCTAACCAAATAAATGACCTCCATGGTAAACAATAGCCTCAGGAAAGTACAAGATACACACAGAGAGATGCTGAGAAAGGAAGAGAGAGAGAGAGAGAGGGAGAGATGGATGGAGAGAGAATGAAGCCATGCCTCTTAGTCCCCAGCCCTCAGCAAAGCTCATTAGTGCAGATATGCTTGTTGCTGGGAGGGCAACCTTCTGCAGAATGAATCAAAGGTTCAGTGGCAGTAGTGATAATATACACACATGAAAAAACATCGTTAAAGATTCCCATGGTAGCGCAACGCAGTCACACAACCTACAAAACAAACACCTGACAAAATGCACTGCACGAATGAAAGCAGTACATGGAGGCTTATACCACAGAAAAAAAAACAAAATATGTACAAAGAGAGAAGTGAGAAACCAAAGTAATATTAGTGAGACTTTGTCTTTGTTCAGTGCATTTACTGTATGAAATCTGGTCATAGAAAAGTGCCACAGAGAGACAATTAAGTTGGTGAGAGAGAGAGAGATGATCCATCACCTCCCGTAACAAGCAGCAACTGTCGCCCAACAACCCTGCTGTTCATTTCAGTAATCTGGTTTACCCGAACACAGGCGATCCATCTTAAACAGAAATGCCACGTGGGCCAAATCAGTGAAATTTTCCTGACATTCATAGCACTATCTGACTAGTTTATGCATCCAAAAACAAATCCTGTCACAATTCTGGCTGGGATGGGAAACAAACAAAGCAAAACAAAGAGGCAAACAAAAACAAAACATAGTTACACTATTCCTGTACATCTACAATATTACTCCAGTGACACAGAAGACAGTGGGAGTGATATAGGGGTGTATTTGTAAACATCATCAGCCTTTGGTCAGGATCAAGGACTGTACCTTTAAGCTTAAAGAGCAGCTTATTCACTGGCCAATGTCTAACCCCCCCTCATCTTCACCCACCCCCCCCTCCAAATGCAGCCTTGGTGCTATCTGACTGGCAGAGTGTGAAGAGCTACATTAGGACCATGGTGAGGGAACAGTTTCGCCTCACACCTGATTATGCTGCAGCAGCGGAAACAGCAAAGGCTCACCGGCGTATCCATGGGAGAACAAAAAAGGTGAAAAAAGAAAAGAAAAGGAAAAAAGAAGAAGAAGAAAGGCCATGGCCCAGAAATAGACTCCCCTAATCACTCTCCACTGTGACAATGGCTCTGCAGATGGGAGGCCATGCCAGCTCTGAGCGAGGACGAAGCATTGGACGACGCAGGACGATGAGGAGACATTTAAGTGGCCTTTGATAAATTCCACCATCTCTCGGTGGATTATATGCCGGCCATGCATGCATATGGATAAGAGTCTGTATGGAAAACCTGTGTGCCAAGCCAGCACATGAATAAACATGTATTTAGATAGCAGAGAAGTCCTCTCAGTGGAAATGATTGCGGTGTGCGTTCACCACGGTTCACTTTGTTTCCTACTTGCAAGGCCCTGATATCCTCTGACAGCTGCAAAAAAGCACATAATTCGTAGGCTTTAGTGAAATTGTCACTGAACCAATTTCTGTGATTTTGTTCAGACAGTCTTATCTCAACTGTCTGGGCTAGTTACGGTTATTCTCTGTCCTGCCATGTCAGGGGTGTCTAGTGATCTCATTTCCTTAGGATCCTTGTGACAGCTCAACACAACAGAGGTCACAAGAACACAAAACACAAAACACATTACATGAATTATTTTAATGTAATTGATTCATTTGCAATTAAATCCCAAATCTGCATACCCTCAAAACCTTGTCATTTGCTTGCAGTATGTTTCCAGGAATAGTCTGGGCAGTATTCAAATAATTTAATCAACGAAACAAACCTTGCATGTTAATGAGAAGCAATCAGAATGTAAACGCGAGGTATTTTTTTTGATTATGGCAAAAACATTACAGACATTCAGCATCAAAGGCAATCAGTCAAGCCCAACACAGAACACACACCACTGCAGACATATCTAAACAGGAATGTAATTATTTTCAAGGATGTTAGGAGGGATTTCATTTCATTTCAGCCTCACAATTTCCCCCCAATTTTCCCCAAGTTTATTTCAAAGCCACTCTTCTGTTTGCAGGTAACAGCAAAGAGAGGAAACACTAGCAAAATGATCATATAAAATTAAGGGGAGAAATGACTCCCTCTTGTCGCTAGGTTAAATAAATCCAACAGAGGCGCTCCTTGGAGACTCGCTCATTACCATGCTCTTGGAAATACCTCCACCAGCAGCACGGTGGCACAGAGAAATCAGATTGAATAAAATTCTGGTTATTTTAAACACTTTCTTCAGTCTGCCTGGATTTTAAGACGCTCAGCGCTTTTTCACAAAGGAACTGTCCTTTTCCATTAAAATGAACAGACCTCTTCGTCATGCACAGTTCCACGCAGACCTACATCTTTTTTTTTTTTGATGCAGTTAGCTGTGCTTCAGGCAAAATAGCAACTTGCTTTTTTTCTTTCTTCTTTTCCTCTTCCCTTCTCTTTTTTACCAGTGCTGATGGCTTTTCCTTCATTTCTCTGAAAACACAAGAGGAAAAAAAGATTACTTCCATTTCAGTGACCATTTTTTGCCCTTCCAGTGATGGGTGACCCTGTTTTTATTTGATTTCATTTGTTCACTTTCATTACTGTTTCTGTTTCTGATTTGTAGCAATGAGCAAGTGGCGAACCCTGACATGTATGAGCGGTGACAAGGGGAGACCCTTTCTGGTATCAATCACCTCTAAATCAGCCTTTTAAAATAATCTTATTTCAACTTTTCCAGTTGAACCTGAAGCACCATGGCATTTCCTGAGAGATACAAAAAAGAGAAAAGAAAGACACAAAGATCGACAGAATGGTAATGTATGCTTTGTTAGAACCTTCTATTTTGAAGGGATCTGTGAAATGTACCATTGCATTGTTGTGGATTTTCATTCACTTGTTTATAATTTCATGCTTCAAAATACACAGCATTCCTTCTGTATCAGTCACAACCTGAAGTGTGTTTGTGAGCATTTTACAGTGGAAGTATATTCTTTAGCATTATTGTTTTTTTTCACACACTCACATGTGCACATAGCAGCTTAAAATTGGATGTCATTTTCACACCCGTTACTCCATGCTTTGAGGATAACACTGATATATACAGATGCTGAGAGATACAGTTAGACCCAGCCCACTGGCTTCAGATAAAGCTCTTTGGCAGAAAAATGAAGACTCTAAGAAAGCCCTTATGTTCATGAATTAACCTTACAATTAGAGCCATTTCAGTCTTGGATTGGGTCTAGATAGAGTTATCCACTACAGATTGACAGTAATATCCACAAAATACTGGATCTACAGTGCTGGAATATAGAACTGTCATAAAATAAACTATTTTCTTGAAGCTGAGAGGAGTTGGATGACAACCCAGTGTGCAGAGAGATTGCAGCATCTTACCTTACAAATGAAATTTGTTCATGGTATGTTGTGGGTACAGTGTAGCTACTCAGTTATTAGAAAGTGAAGAACAAACAATCTAATATATACATGTCTGCTGTTTAAAAGTTGCTACCTCTGAACACACACACCTGCTCCAGTGCAGTCATGTTGGCAAAATGAATGAAAGGCTGAAAGGCAGTTTGATGTAGCTACACAGAGAGAGAGAGAAAGAGAGAGGGAAAGGGAGAGAGAGAGAGGGAGGTGCACTAATGAGCAGGAGGGGCCTTTTTGCACTGAGATGATTAAGAACAGAAGCCGTCTTATCTGCCTCAGTGATGCCCTTCACACCAGGGCGTGCCCAGGAACAAGGTGCCTGCATCATTGCCACTGTAGCCATGTCCTCATCGGTAATTATCAACTGGCATCAGACCAAAGCAAAGAGTGGGGGAAGGACAGGGTGGGTGGGAGAGGATGCACAGGACGATTTCAAATGAGTTATGAATAAAAAAAAACAATGGGGGCAAAAAAGAGATGGATGAATTTGGGGTAGGGGGGCAACAAATGATTCGCTACAGATGGAGACTGTTGCAGACTGCCCTGAAGTCTTCATTTCCGAGTGTGATAAGCAATTATCTGTCTCCATAAGATCCAACTGCTGATATGTGCGCTTTTGTTGGCCAATAGCTCCATCACAGCACAGCGAGGGGATGAACACTGCGTTTGTCTTCCTTAACCCCGTGTATCCCTCCAGACACAATTAGCCCAGATCCTAATTACAACCTGCTTTTGCGACAACAGCATTTATATCTATTCATTAAAATAATCTGATGGCCCCAGTCTGAATGGGGTCTTGGCAGACAAGCATAAGGATGCTGTAGGTCTGAATCATTAGGGACAATCTAACGAAGGGCCTAGGGTGTTTTGCTAAAAAAAAAAAAAAAAAAAAAACAAATGTATCAAATAAGATTTCTACCCACAGTCTGTATTCTATATTTGAAAAACAAGTCTTCTGTCACCTCAAGATAGTACATTTAGGATGCTCAGATGTATTATGTGAAAAATAAATGTGTTGTTATAAAAAAAAGCTCTGACTCAGTTGTTTTTGTGGAAGTAAATAAAAATGGATGCAGTCATGCATCATGTGCTTGTTTAAAAAGTCTATTTTGAGTGGGAACAAAACACTGTGAAAGCCATGGAGAGACAGTGTGTGTGTGTGTGTTTTATGTGAGAAACAAAGAGAGACTGTGTGTGTGTGTGAGAGAGAGAGAGAGAGAGAGAGAGAGAGAGAGCAAGAAAGAAACACTTTGATTGACTGAGCTTTGATGAAGGATAACTGCCATCGCGCCCTTGCTTATCAGAATCATTATTGCGATGAGAGGAACACCGTTTACGGTCTAATAAATAAATAACTAACGCAAAATGTGTATTATTTACACACAACCAACTCTGGCCTTGGCAACAGCAGCACTGACCCTCAAGGAGAATAAGTCCACTCAATGACTTTTTCACCAATACTCACCAGTAACCATGGCAGCTTGACATGGCGTGCCCTACATACTGCAGAGAATTTTTAAAATATGCAGATAAAATACTGTGGACATGCCAGATGGTCTAAAAATCCCAATTTTAAATATGTTTTAACGTTTCATGAAAAATTTGTGAGGCTCTTAGACAGTCCGAATAACATTTAGAATAACTTCCATTAGTTAATGCACATTTATAAACACTCTAATTTGACTCAGGCCTCTCATACCACATGCAATGAATGAACATTTACACTGTACGTCGGGGTACAAGCATAATATAATTCTTCTTTTGTCAGAATAAGTGAACCAGTGAAGCTAGTGTCTCTGTTTGGGGGATGGAATGGGGGTGGTTCAGTGTCCCCCCATCCTGACTGCTGTGATGAGGGTGAACCAGATGGAAGTGACTGCCCACCACCCCCATACATGCACAAACACACACACACACACACACACACACACACACACACACACACACACACACAGAGAGAGAGAGACATACACACACACACTCCCCCCCCCCAGCATGCGTCTCACCCGGGGCCATCTGCGGGGACATCAGATCTGCAGTGGACAGGACACACTGATCTAGCCACAGGACATGAGACAGCATGAGGGAGAGAAAACCAGCCTGAAAAAAAAACATCTTTCTTTCTTTTGCTCTTTCACTATTAACCACTCGGAAGTCTCTTTTCTTTCTTTTTGTCAGACAGGATTCCTTTTTCTTTGTTTACCACTTACTTTAACCATGCATCTCTCTCTCTCACACACACACACACATACATATCCATCTCTGCACCCATGTAGGAGTAGTTAACAGTTATGTGTGTATTCTGTGACCCAGCTTTTGTGTCTACTCAATGTCAGCATCAGTGTGTGTGTGTGTGTGTATTATTGTCTCCTAAACTGTAAACTCCAATTTGTTTGTTAAAACTCTACTTGGAGTTTTGTCAGGTCTCCCAAAAGTCACATGAAGTCATTTCCCAGCCCCCCCGATCTAATTACCTCCTTGGTTCGTTCTCTCCCCGGTAGTCATTCTTCACGCTCAACCCACTCTAATAAATATTAACAAATGAATTAGAGTTAATGTTTTTAAATTAAGTGTCTGTGGCCAGTCACCAGTAATGACTGCCACGGAGTGCCTCAGTCATCGCCTCATTACGGCATAACTCATTATATATCACCCAAGCCTCTCTAATGGCCTCTTTACAGAACCATTATGGAGAACCGCTCCTGTTTTTCTTTCTAATGACAATAAATCATGCCTGTCGCAGAAGTTGGGAAGCCAAACACAAACAAAGTTTGGTAGAAGTCCAACCTTCTTTGTTTCCTTCGTTTCTGGTTTAGCTGCCGTGTCGAGAGTCTGATTGTGAGGTTGGACTGCTCTTTTCATCGACTCTTTTCATTCAAAGTTTGTGGCAGGAAAGGAGATATAGAGCAGACTTTTGAAGGGTAATGACGTGGCTTCTGGAGAATTCTACAGAGAGCTTGATAGGACCTCAGGGAATACATCAAGCAGACAGCCAGCACACAAACAGCCTCTCCCGTTTCTCCATGTTAAATCGTTTTATATAGTCTTAAAGGGGGTTGCAGAGAATAGAGGGGAAAAACAGGGCACAGGTTGCTTCTTTAGCAAATGGATTTTGGTCACTGGGCCATGTAAGCACTTGACCTTGTTTTTCAGTTCAGTAAAATGGCTTCCATTCTTTGGGGCCCTTTGGGTGGTGGATGTTCAGAGGTCGGCATGGCCCCATTTTCCAACAACCACCCCCCACCACCACCCTCCCCAGTAACCCCACCCTTAATGCCCTCTAGCCCCAAGGCCAGTCCTGGGCTTATACTTCTGGTTTGCCCCACACCTTCACACCCCAAGCAGATGAATATATACACAAGAACACTATAGATGTCTCTGGTCAAACTCACTCACTGGCTTCCTTGCTCACACCCACACACCCACACACACCCACACACACACACACACACACACACACACACAAACACACACACACAGCATACTTCATACTATATCCACCTCTCTCTATCTCATGCGCTATGATGAAAATAAATAAACGTCAGCACCATTCAACATGCCCACTTCTTCTCCTGCTGGATGGCCATGTTAATTTATCATGCCTGGCATTTCAATGGAGGACTTTTCAAGGAAAGCGAACAAGAAAATCCACTCTGCTCTGTCTCAGCAATCCCTCCTGTCAGTGCTTCTGTGAAAGTAGACCAAACTTACGTAGAAGGCGAACGGGGGTGCAGGAAAACGTGAAGGTGATCGTACGTCCTTGGTGCCTTCCCTGTCAATAAGAGAAACTAAGAAGGGACTGTAGAACTAGGAGAAAATTAATATTCAATCTGCCTGGAGAGGGATTTTTTTGACAAGTGGATTTAAAACTGCATGGAGTTGATTCAGTGATAGAATCTCAACATCCTCAACACAGTGAGAATAAAGAATAAAGTTCCTTCACACACTCCACAGTAAAACAGTTGTTATGCCAACCACGTACATTCCAGAGTGTGTATGCTATCCTATTTGATAGTTTCATATGCTGCCAAGGTTTTTTTCCCCCAAGTTCTGATATGCATCCATGCACTCAATCAATCATTCTCATAGATCAACCTCAAAAAGATGGCTAAGAAAATAATATCACGCGCAATATCACGGCGAGAAAGGAGGAGAGAGGAGTGAGGGAGTGAGAGAGGAAAAAATGCAATCGTCAGCTTTGCCAATAACACATCAAAATGGACTCAAAATGGAGAGTTATAGATTGCAGCAGGCAACATTGTGTTCATTTTTCTGGTGCTCTGGTGCAGAGGAGTTTTTTACCCATCATGCATCACAGCTGGTCCCGGCCAGTCAATGGCATATCTGGTGCCGCCGTCACTGCCGGGAGGAGTTTGCTTATTTATAATTAACAGACCCGGCACCACTCAAACACATACACACACACACACAAACCTCTGCACAGAGAGAGAGAGAGAAAGACATCCCCCAACCCCCCCAAACACAGCATGGGGTAAACCAACAAGTAAACAATGAGGTGTGTCAGCTACAGTGCTTACGGCAGGCTACAGATCTGTACAAAAAAAAGGGCCCAATGAGCAAAACACTCACAAACACAAAACACACACACACACATATATATACAGACAAACACACACACGTACTCACAAACAAACAACCGCATACTTGCACATACACACATACACATACACCTACACACACAAACACACACTGAGATACATACACATACACATACACACACATGCACACACACACACACACACACACACACACACACATATACAACTCACACAACACACACACTAAGGCCCCCAGCTGAGCCATCGTGTCTGACAACATAACTGATGAGCTGCAGGCTGCTGCACACACGCCAGTTTGTCACCAGTGACATCTCCATTTCTCTGTCAATTCAGAGAAGTGTGTCGGCCAGGCGAGGAGGGAAGAGAAGAGAGAGAGAAGGAGAGGAGAGGAGAGGAGAGGCGCCTAACGAAGACATCTGAAACTCCCAGCAACTCAGCCGCAGCCACAGCCTCAGACACGCAGTCTCAAGAGGCCCCCTCAGCGCCTCCGAGAGGAAGAATCTCTAAAGGGTGTCTGGTAACAGAGCCAGAAGCAAACATCTTAGAATCTTACACATTGATTAGTATGATGGTGATGATGATGGTGGTGATGATGATGATGAAGGTGAAAATTAGGTTTTAGTTTAGCCATGCACTCCTACGTAATGTCTGTTGGGTCAGAATGATTAGTCTCTGACTCAGAACAGTGACAGTGCTTAAACTTGAAACTAAATCACATGATGATGATAATGATCATCATCATACTACTATCCTAATAGCATCATAGTCATATTAATATTAGTAAGCGTATATGTAGTAATAGCAGAAGTAACTTTGAAAGTTTCATGTCTGAAATAGGTTGAATTTGCGGTGTTGGACAAGCAGAGGAATTCACGTGGTACTTAATGGATTTTTCTTGGGTGGATGGCCATCTTGAGCTGATTAGAACCAGAGAGAGCAGTCAAGTCAGGACTGAGATTTTCATTCAATTTCCCTTTAATTAGATCTCAGCCTTCTAACTGGGCGTCTAATTTTTCAATTAGCAGGCAACAGCCACAAATCATTTTCCCTGAGACCATATCACTGCCCTGCTGCACAAATAAGCTGGTGACAAGAGTCTGAGAGTGAAAGAAAGAAAAAAAAAATGGAAGAAAGAAAGTGGTCAGACGATAACTTCTCTTTTAAAGTGCAAGAGTCAGTTAGCCCATGGTAATTAGCATATGTATTGTGAAGCCTGAGCTGAGGGGAATTCATGATGTTCTGACAGAAAGGGCTCTGTGTGTCAATCAACTTGTGCTCCACATAAACTTTTATGCCTTTGCCATTGGCAGGCCATAAACACTGGCCTCAGAGCGGCATCTCTTTAGCACTCCCCACAGCTATTATGCTAATCCACTTCATCAGCTAGTGCTGCTCACAATTACACTCTGGATGGCATCAACAACCTCCATTTTCCAACGTCTCTGGGTGCATTACCTCCTATAAATTATATACAGTGTGTAAACCTTTTGCAAACAAATGGTCAATCAAACGTACTGTCGAATCACTCAAACATATTGAAGTGGTTCAAATGATTCAGGGGAGGTTTAAAGTTTGCATGTAGCAACCTGTGTTTCCGGCCAATCAGTGTCATATATTCAAACTTTACATACTGAGACTGATCAAGTTGCTCTAGCAATTTACAAGCACATCAAACTGTGAATAGTATCTGCTCATGTCACATTCTGAAATTGCAAATGTATAACCATCCAAGCTACACTGTGTGACATATTCAAACTCTACACACTTAGACCAAGTAACTTTATTCACGCCTCGATTGCACACCAAATTTGCTGAAATGATTCAAGGAAAATTTAACACTAAATACTGGGTATCACTTTCTAAAATTGAAACCCATATGAGCATTCAATCCATTTGACATTTTCAGACTTTATACGTTTAGAGCCATCTAACCATACCTCACATCTTCCACTGCAGTGCATGTTAAATGCCTTCCTGTGGTGGATCTCAATTACAGAAGCGCATCCACCTGCAATCGCAAGATTAATATGAACCATTTAGCGTGAGCCGCTGTTCAGATTATTAATGGGCTGGAGCAGGGGTGGGCTGGGGGGTGGGGGGGTGGGGGGGGGGCGGAGTGGGAGCCTGGCACAAGCATAGCATGGATGTCATTCTGCTGCTGTGGTGGCTGCTTTTGCTGCTGCTGGGTTGTGGGCACTGGGCAGAGCCCTCCCTCTCCAGCTGGGCCAGTCTGGAGCAGGGCACCTCCTGAGGGACCGGAGGGCCAATTACAGGGGATAATGACTCATCCCGGGCCCTAATCAAAGCCCCTCCTTTCAGCCGCACTAATTAGAAAGTATGGATCACTGGGCGGAGGTGAGCAGGGAGAAAGGGGTTCTGGGAGAGTGGTGGGGTGAGGTGGAGGGCTGTCTTGGCGAGATTTTAGATGATGATTGCAAGGAGAGTGCCACGGTCCCCGTGGGCAGCCAATAGCAGCTTTTCTATTATGGGCCATAATTGATATTTTCATGAAAAAATTAATGGCTTCTGAATGGTGACAGGCATGGCTTTTGTGCCCGTGAATGAATGGATACAACGTGAAGAAGAAAAAGAACCAGAGAGCTCTGGGACAGGACACAATCAAGGTTCACTCCTGCTCTTTATCGACACAAAGTCACCAGGATTTCATTTGGCTGAAATTAGACATCAGCCACATGTCTACTAGACAGGAAGAAAATACAGACAAATAAACAAAATATTTTCCAATTGTGACCTCAGGACAGACATCATCAACAACACATCCTCCTAATGATGATATGCAGATATATTTTGTTGCAGTGAATACAAAATAGCTTTGGTTTCAGTGTCATAAAAAAGTAAGTTCTAATATTCAACAACACTTAGGCGCTGGGACAAAACAGCACGTACATGCACTTTTATGAAAGGCATAAACATCATCAACAAGTGATGATGATGCTGTGCCTTGCAGTGACATGGCGCATTATAAAAAAAATTTTGGTGTGTGTGAGTGCTCAGAAACACTTTTTCTCAAGTATGTTGTGATGGTTGCCATATTGACAGCAAATTATCATAATCCAAAAGTTATCTAAGCATACATTATACCTTGTACTGAACGCTGTCCATCCAATACATACTGGATCTTTATAAAACTACTGCCATTGGTTGGGGGTTAGCTCCTCAGTGTTGCGCAGCCATGTCCAGGAATCGAGTCACCCATGTTCTTTAGTTCAACCTCCACTGCTGACATGTTGATTGGGTGAACACACCTGGATCAGCCAATCAGGAACATTCTAATCTCAGTGGTTTTAGGTGTGCTTAGCACTGAGATGCATACATGGGGGGTAGGTGTGACATTTGTTATACAGCAATACAAATATAGCCCCACATAATTTATTAACTATTCAGTATGATGTAACATGCTAGGCTAATTAAACATGGGGAGCCCACATAATGGAAGCCTGGGTGCCCACAGTTCCTTAGTGACACACTGATTGGATACATCTCTGTGTGCTTACCCCATGCTGTGAGCGGGATTGGAGTGTGTGGTGACTGGTGAGAGAGCCTGCCACGTCCTTTTCATTTTTGCGTCGTATTTGGCTGTGCCGGCACTGGGCTTGCCTTAATTGGATTACGGGAGTGTTATTTTTCAGCAAAGTTTAGTGTCACATTTTTTTTTATTCTTCATTCCCCCACCACCCTCCTCTTTCCCTTTGCAAATGTAGATTTAACAGCCTCATCCACTATCAAGGACATACAATTGGATTATGATCTTAGAGGAGCCAGTCGGTATGGTAATGCAGCGAAGCAGAGAGACAGAGAAGAAGAAGGAGAGAAAGAAAGAGAGAGAGAGAAAGAGAGATGGAGAGGGAGGCAAGGTGCCTTTGCAACCCATCCATACTCTTGATGGTAATAAATCCTCCATTAGATTGTTTGCATATCTCTGGTTCATATTTAGAATGGAATTTTAAATCACCAGGGGGTAAAGTGCCCCAGCTGGCCACAGATCTGCCTGCCTGCACACTGAGGTTGGGATAATACACCACATCTTATGCCACGTCATGACAGCAGTTCACACAGTGAGCATATAGTTTTTATTGGAGAAATGTTCCTGTGTAACTGTTTAGTTGTTGGAGCAACAAAAGCTGTTTGTTTTGTAGGGTGGGATCCAAGAAGTAATGGGCATGAATTTGCGGTGGCCATCCACTGGTGTAAAAGAAAACACACTTTAGGATATCCTCATAATAATATGGGCGCAGTACTTGAAAAGAAAGAAAATTATTGACATATCAACTTAGTGCTGTCAGTAGATGTGGACTCAAATGGAGTCCTCCGGCAGGTCTAAAAGATGGATGCAGGGGTGGTATTTGCCCACAGGAGGTCATAGTTCTACTGCTGCCTGCTGGCATTCCTGGACCAATACATGAACTTAATAAATATTCACAAAGTCAGCTCTTTCCTCAGCTTCGGTTCTGATGGAGCAAACATGGCTTTTGCTTTACCTGGCACTTTCTAAAGGATGCTCAGGACATTCGATCCATATTTAGGATTAAACAATTGATCCACGATGTCTCTCCCCCTCTTTTTAGGGGTGGTGTCATTGAGAATTTGGCACGGTTAATTCTCCGTGCTCAGCCTACTCCCAAAAGGCCGATCAGTTTCAACATTGACTTGTGTTCAACAGGGTTGCTTGTGGAATACAAAATGACTTCATAAAGTAATGACTCAATAGTTTCCAACACCATGACCAAGCACAAATAACATAACTGTGCTGTGTGCTGCTCTACATGTTGTTGTTTGCATGTATGTCTTGTATGTGCTTCTCTTTTAATAATAAATAATTTGTATTATAGAACAGGCCCTGTTCTTTTTTGAGGTTAATCACAGCTGGGATTTGTGAAGTGGGTGCTCTGATGGCTGTGGACATTCTTTAATTGATGATCAAGTAAGTGTGAAATAATTGCAAAAAAAACCCCACAGTGAATGTTTCATAAGTTCATGGGGAACAAGATATATTCATAATTTATTTTGCATTAATTCATGTATTAATCTATCCTGACCTCTGATTCTGCAGTTAAGCACTACAAAAGCACAAGATTTGCACAATACTATAAAGTGTTGAACTGATGTAGAAGCTTATTTGTGGTGCTTCATTATTGCACAATTGGCTTCTCAAAATGTCATAATTCCTGTGAATTGTGTTTGAAAGCCAATTATTATTTTTGCAGAGAAACATTCATCTGCTAGCTTTAATGCTCACTGTATGGTTAGTTAACATTTGTGATCTTACAAATTGGATAATAATTCAGAATACAGAAGTAAAGATTTCAAATGGCTATGCACTGGACTCATCGGGTCTCTCCTTCCCAGAAAGTGGTTGTCAAGGGCCAAGTGAGCAGATCGACTTTGGAATTAAATGTAGCGAGGGAAAACAATATGAAACTTTGGCTAATTTATCTAATGCTCTCTATTCGGGAGGGTTAAATTACCTTGAGGAGCCAATTTTACCTGCTGGATCATTTACCAGGAGAAACATTATTCATAAAAGATATAATTGTATTCCTCCCACGATTATATGACAGTAATATAGGGGAGGAGTGATAGCCTCGTCTCCTAGTCATGTCGTTCTGAACAAACATATTCCCAACAGGTCTAGTTAGGGCTGAGGAAATTGCACTGGAATTGTTATCTCATTGCAAATAACTATAATAAGGAAGGCAAGATAAATGACTGCTGAGGCAAAAAGGAACTTTGCTGTAAACAAAACCATATATATTAAGGACTGCATTGCCACCCTGTAAAAGGGAGTGGGACATTGCAGCATAGGGCTAGATTGCTTAAAATGATGGGCTTATGTGAGTAAATCTCATGGTAGTTCATAGAAGGTGTGACTGTTCTCTGTTTTGTTTGGCAAAATTAACCTGCCTTTAAAACACTGTGTATATGCAATGACACCAATGACATGATGCTTGCACTGTATAGTAGAGGCTTTTTCTCCCTTTATGCACCAAACCAGAGGATATTCTAGGCAAACATTTTTCTTACCAAAAAAAAGAAAACAAGCATGTCAGTGTCTAGATGTACACATCAGCATGGTGTGTGTCACTGCATTTAACCTCTACATGACACATGAAATATTATGTGTCCACACAACTCATTGGACTGTCCAAAATACAAAGAAACATGCTTTCTGCTGATAAGATTTATCTGCCTGTCCAAGCCAGTTCTGCCGCGCCTACACCAAACGTTTACAGGACCCTCATAGCATAACCCGAGATAGCCTTCAAAACTCAGAACTGCCTATGGGGATTTTAAACAGAAAAAACTAGACATATCTATCCTCCCCAACACACACACACACACACACACACATACACACACACACACACACAACCACCATCTCCACAATGTCAGACTGTCATTTTCCTGATGCATACTGTCTGGGTGTCATTTCTCTACGCTAACAGCCTAATGGCAACCCCATCACCACCACCACACACACACACACACACACACACACACACACACACACACACATATCATTTCTCCCTCCCTCCCTTCCCGATTATACACACATACTGTGCTGAATACTTGAGCACCAAGACTGCAATGAAACTTTAAACACCATTCACTGCCGAGCACAATGATACATTTCTTCAATCAGCGCATACAGTATTACACTATCAGACCTAGGGAAATATGACTACAATAAAACTCTGCCCCTGCATGTAATATAGGGGGTGAACTGGCTTCCAGGCTGTTTAATTAGCTGAGAGGGGGGAACCGAGATGGGAGCGTTTCATTTTTTATACTGCAAGGAGGAAAGGAGCAAAAAAAAAACAATCATGCTCTTTTGTGACTGATGAGATTTGCTCCTTAATAAATGTAGTTTATATTACTCCCCTACCAGAGCTTTGGGGGCCGCAGAACAATGAAGGAACATAATGGAAAGAGGGATTAGCAAAGGGTTCCCTCCTCTAAAACTCTGAACTGGGCAGCAAGCCCCTCTCGGCCCAACAGTTCATTAACTTCCGAAGAAAAGGAATTGAGGTAAAAACGAGAAAAAGAGGAGAAAGGAAAGTGATTGAGGGTGAATGGAGAGAGAGAGAGAGAGATGGAGAGAGAAAGAGGGAGAGTGAGCGAGAGAATTAAAACTAGAACACATGTTAGCAAATGTTTCTCAGTGTGCCTCAGTTTTTTGATGTGCTTCCAGTTTCAGAAAGATACCAGACTTTTCAAACACATGTTGGACAGAGCTTGAAAATCACAGTGTATGCATTTAATTATAGATACATGATGACAGGCATGGTCAGGCTTGGTGCTAGCTGTGACCTGTGCACCTGTTCTGTGCCATATGATGGAGATAGAACAGATGCTTGTACTCTGTGTTTAGAATGTCACCTTTACAATCTCACCTTTGCCATGTGCTGCTCACTCATAAATACAGCTATTATAATATGAAAACACACACCAATACATTCACAAGAGTGGAATTTCATATGTAAGGTTTTGCATACCTTTTCCCCAGAAACAGAAGCACTTTTCCATGGTTGATGGATAAAGAAATTAAAACACAAATGACAAGAGAAATGGATCATTAACATCTTACTGCAAGAGGTCGCAATTTACATCAGGACACTCTCAGAAAAGCTCTCTAAAATTATTGAATGAAAGCAGTACCAGGCAAGCCTGCAATTTTGCACCTCCGGAGCTCCCCCTATAGGCACTGATTTGTTTTTTTTTTTAAATAGCTTGCACAAAAAGCTAGCACAATTTGGTTTTCATCGCCCTGCTGTTTAAACTCCTGCAAGTGTAATACCTGCAGAATCTATGCTAGATCACAATATCTGGTCACAATATCGGTCACAATATAACATGACATGATGGTTATGGCACAATATTGGCATCGGAGACTGTATCTCCGATATGATCAGATATGAAGTGCTGGATTGGTGTGCTTTTAAACACAGTAAACTGAATATTATCAAGAGCGGGCCTTATTTTTCAGAAGTATTTACAGGACAAAAATTTATTTGGTCTTTCATTTGGGCTAATGCGGTACTTATGACTGATTACTGTAACAGCAAATTTTTTGTGTTTTGTTTGTGTGTGTGTGTGTGTGTGAGAGAGAGAGAGAGAGATAGAGATAGAGAGAGAGAGAGAGAGAGAGAGAGACAGAGGATGTGTTGCATGTTTACATGTGGGAAAATGGGATTGCTGTTAAAGGGACACCAGGCAACATTTAGGTTAATTTACCAGCATGTCAATGGTTAAATGGCCCATTACGGGGTGAATGAAGGCTCTCTCGGCAGCCCCTGGCGCTGCTAAATGCAGTTACAAGCACTTGCAGTACGAAATCACGAGTCAGTGAAAAGAAGACTTAAACAGAATGAAACCGAAATCACGTATATTATCTTGTTAGTCAACTTAACTCTTAGAAAATGATCACTGGTTCCTATTCTTTCGTTTGCAAGCAAACCCACATAGACTGGTGAGAATGTGCAAGGTTGTTGCTAGTCTTTTTTTGTTTTTTTGTTTTTTTTATCCGTGCTTGTAGGGTGAGCTCCGGAGGTAGGGGGCAGTGGTGGCGCAGGTGGTAGAGGTAGTAGTTCAGCAACCAAAGGGTTAGGTTCAAGCCCCTCTGCCTGACCCCCATCAAAGTGTCTTTGAGCAAGATACTAAACTCCAAATTGCTCCCGGTGGCAGGTTGGCACCTTGCGCTTGCGCTTTGAGTACTCATAGGATTAGAAAAGCACTATATAAATGCAGTCCATTTAAAAAATCACAGACTTGCCTTGTACTGCTTTCACATAAAATGGTCATATGGTCAATGGTCAGAAGTGATTGAATGTGGCTGAAGTAGTAGTAGCACATAGAATCTCCCATACTGTGCTACACGGGGTGCTACACAGTACATTAAACCATTATACCTGTCCTTCTTGTTAGGATTGTTGGATTGTTGCTATTACCATGCATCATCACTGCAGATAGGCTCCACATGTACTACACCAACTAAACCTTTGTTAGGGCACCAGGGTCTTTTCACATGTTTTAGAAACAACGGATGTGCAATGCTCACATAGCGTGTCGGGTTAAACCTCTTTTCAGCATCATGCTGTTGGTTAGGTGTGTGCATTTGTCAACATGCCACTGCGGTCCTATTTACCTTCATCTCCCTTGCACAGATGGGAACCCTGATAAATGCACACACACACACACACACACACACACACACACACACACACATACACACACACACAGCCACTCATCCATACACCACATGTACACAAGCACACACACCACATGCCTCCTGAGCAGAGAAAATTATTTCTACCACACGCCGTTAATTGCTGATAGCGCAGCAAAGTTAATGAATGATGAATTCGCCCACCATCAAGATTTCAGTCCGCCTAAGCTGAGCCAAAGCCAGGCTGAGGCAATACTTTCACCAGAAGATGATCCAGCGCAAGCAGCTTATTCTGGTTGATGCGTCGCTCTTGGGAGAGATAAGACCGCCATGTGTTTCTCACTGTAATTGAGTTTAGGTAGGATGGGGCTAGAAGGGCCTAATTGGAGGTGCTGTGTTAACTACACACCTGACCCTCGACCTGAGGCAAAATGGGTGGCATCATCGTGTGTGCAAGTGTGTATGTATGTGTGTTTGAGAGAGAGAGAGATGTTGAGTCTACTTGTGACTTTGATGAATAGATTGCGGTAGGCTCTCAGCAATGTGACCTTTTTCACATGGCAGATAAAAAATCAAACTAAGCCGAGATGCGACTCAACGCTTAAAGCCACCCAGTCAGGCTAAGCAGGTCTTCTCCTCTTCCCCAGGCTGTGTGTGCTGTCGCCGGCCGGTGCGTCAGCCGTCGTGCGCCGGTGGGCTGGAGGGGAGGGTAGGTGGTGGTGGGTGTGTCGCTCATTTAAATTGGAAACAGGAAGCATCTGCCTGCAGTCATGGGGATTCATCGCCCTGTCATTTCTAATCCAGTGAGGCACAACCACTCATACTACATCACACCCAGAGAGAGAGAGAGAGAGAGAGAGAGAGAGTTGGAGAGTGAGAAAGAGAGACTTAATGACAAAAAATGAAAGAAGAAAAATGATAGAGAAAAAGAAAGTGTGTGGGGGAGAGAAAGTTACAGAGAAGTAAAAAGAGTTGGAGAGAGAAAGAGTAAGAAATAAAACAAAATAAAACAACCGCAGTTATTAGTGAGGTATTGTGCTGAGTAATACCCATCAACACTTTTCACTCCCTGATAGTGAGTGCGCCTCCTTAATGGCCCTCGCAATTACACTGTGAGACATTAGCATGCAGGAGTGGCTTATTATGGTTTCCGGGCCCGGCGTGTGTCTTCTGTTCTTCCTGGGGCCGTGGATGCATGCACCGACCTCCAGCATGTCCCCTCTGTCTCACAGCTAATTGTCACCATAATATGGTAATGGAGGAGTATCTGAGGGTGACATTTCCTGTCTGATATCAAAGTAAATAGAGAGTTTTACTAGTGGTGATTATTGTGTCTAGGAAACAGCTATGCTTATATAAGCAGGAAAAATATTTTGATTAAAAGGGAATGGTGATTATTCTGCATAATATTTTCACAGCTCAAGCAAAGAAAAATCTGATAATAAATTATGTTGATAAAATACACCTACAAAGAAAGTAATTATTAAATGTGAGCACTTCTATGGAATGCTGTGGAAAGCTCTCTTTCGTATAGAAGGTAGTTGTTGCATTGCATTTGAATACATTGTATTGCATTTGAAATACTGTCTATCATTAATAGGTGTACAACACTTTGTACATTTCCTATATCACTCTGTATCAAAGTCAGTCAATAATCTTAATCCTAATTCTACCCTTTCTGTCTCTGAACTGTAATCAACAGGTATCGTCATAATGATGCATTATGACATAACATACTGACACACTGAAGCAAGGGTTATATAACATATAAGTGTGACCACAACTTCACAAAACTAGAAATCACTTCAATCAATCAATTTTGATTTGATTGGTTTGATTTGGTTAAACCCGTCTCCATCACATCAGGGGTAAAAGGCCATTTTTGATTGGTTCCCTATCTCTGGCAAACAAAACAAAGAGAAAATACGCCTGGTGGCCATACTGAGCTGCAGAGAGAAATCACTTGCAGATCAGGGTGGGTTTCCCCAGGTCATCACAACACAGCATATTGAGAAATGTGGCTAAGAGTTAACACCTCAAAGGTTACCATAAGGTTACAGAGTGACCTCAGGGCAGTTCACAACATCACAGTATAGTGCAGTGACATCAATTCTCCACTGAGATGGCATTAAGCCACCAAGACAGATCAATCCTTTTCGAGAGAGCAGCAAGACGTAGATGATCCCCTGGAAATTGCTGCTGAACATCCCAAAACTACACAAATCTTTCCCTCAGCCAGAGCAAATATTAGCGCAAGTCAGAGGAATAATATTAGCAAATATGGCAGGATACGTAACAATCCCTTTGGTAATCTGAGCCTAATTGCAGACAAAGCTTTCTATATCACACTTGAACACCTTCCTCAAGCATACATTTTCAAGTGAGTGTTATAAAAGAACTGGAACGAGACAAAGGGGAAAAACACTTCCTGTCAAGATGATGACAGATGATCACAAAGAATCAAGAAGAAAGCTGCCACTTGGGCAAATTGGTAAACAATATGCTCAGTGTTCACGTGCAGTGTTCATTTCCCCTCTAACACAATAGAATATTCCTCATATTTTGCCCAAATATAAATTTAAACATATTTGACAAGACATACAGTTTATTTTCAGTCTCACAAATTGGTCGGATTCCCTGAGAAAGTTTAGCATTTCAAGGCAGCAAATATTTAGAATTCTACTCAACTCATATTGAAAATATGACATTCCAAATGTTCCAAAAGATATTTAAATAAGCATATTCATAGTTTAACCATGAATTCAGAACTAAATGAAGATAATGAATTGCATTTCTTCAGACTTCAGTGAAATGTTAATTCAAAACACCACCGTCTGGACACGCCTTCAGATGTATTCTTTGTAGCGACAACTCCTGCTCCCATTGATATGCTGCCATCCACACCAACACAATGGCTGTCCCTTGAGTGATGTGCAATTAAGTCACTCACAAACACATACCAGCAATACCATTCTTCTCTTCCCTACCTCTCAGCTTCTCACACACTCTCACTGTGCCACAAGGGGCTTTAAAGGCGCGAATCTCAAGGACAGTGGCGTTGATTAAATCATGTATTTACCAAGCAGCGGGAGCAGCTAATCAAATTCAGACCAGGCCAGCTGTCCTTCATGCATTCAACTCTTGAATTAACCTCTGCTTCAGTCCCAGCGGCGGTGGCAGAGAGGAGACGTCCCTCCCGTAAAGCTCCCAGTGGCCATTACCCCCCCCTAAGAGTGAAGAATGGGACCAGGGTGCCATGGCTAATGGCCAAAGTGGGTAGAATCGATGAGTTCTGATTAATTTTGTAGAGCTTCTATCCACAGGTGAGAGAAGAGAATGAGAGCAGCACTATTATTATGAAATAGCTTTTGTTATGAAATAGCTTTTGTTGCTTTTGTTACCACAGCAATACATCGGCAGCAATGACTAGCATTAGCAGCTGATATGCATGACTGCTACACTGAACTTAAAACTACTGTCACAATGCAAATACACTGTAATATGTTGCATGTCAGGCAATACATTCTGCACATCCAGTATAAATCAGTATGTTTACTTCAGCATGTTTATTATAATATTATATCTTTTTGAGAGCAGGGAATTATTTAAAAAAAGCCTCCTAACATTTGTCATGATGGTGGTAAACTACCAGTACCTATTAAGCTATCAGAAATGTATTATTTACTTGGATTATTTACTCTTGCCAACATATGTGATTTTATAGATGTGACAATTTCACTGATTAATAGCCTAAAGCTAAAATACGACCATTTTGACTAGGAGGCATGGTAAATATGCTAAAATGATACAGTTCCTCATGACTATTGGTATGAGCACAAGCACGAACTGAACTGAACATCTATCTTAAATATACCACAAACATAAGAGGCATGCGTGTTCACCACTGCAATGATTCTGAGCCTGTGAGGTCTGTAAGAACTGACTGATAAAAGCTGTGGATTCCTGTCCTTTCATTCAACTCTCCCTACCCATGATCCCTTGCTGGCCTCATGTTAGGCTCAATGATGGGCCACCCTTCCCCTCCCCACGCAATAGGCAGAAACATCAGAGACAAGTTGCATTTTTGGACATTTTTTCTCCCTCAAATAGAAATGGGCAGGGTGGAAATTGCTTCCCCTCAGAGCCCTGTGAAGTGCATTTTCATATTTTTCATGCCTTTATCGTCCTCCTTTGAAAAATGGACGGGGGAAGCAGAGGGGGTCTGCGCAAGGCGTGCCATGTGTCGTTTGATGCTCCGACACCCCGACTTCTTCAAATGGATCAGGAAACGAGACAAGAAAGCCACTGGTCGACATCTGGTCGCCCGAGAGCACATTCTGGCAGTCTGTCGAGCCATTGGGAGGTGACTACCCCAAGGTTCAGAGAAAGAGAGCGAGAGACACAATGACTGTGGTAAGGGGGAAGAAAAAAAGCTTTGCTGCCGTCTCTCCGGCTGTTTGATTTTGGGCATTCAAAAATAAGCTGTGGCACGGGGTTCTCTGTGCTTGGACTACTTTGCATTTGATAAAGTGACAGGGCCTTTAATTACAGAGTGCAGAACTAAGACCTGCCCTGAGGTCACAAAGGGACATGGAGGGGTTGGAAGTGTCCTTTTCTATATTTTTTCCTATTTTAAAAAAAAACAAATCTCAAGTATCACTCTTAGCTTGAATCTGTTTAAAACAGAAATCAGCCCTCTTTGGGTTGCCCAATGATGAAAAGGCAAAAGAGGGTCCACTTTGGTCAATGGTCATTAACACATGAGTCTGTATGGAATCTTGCATTTTTTTTTTTATTCTGAAAAGTGGGCGAGAGAGAGTGACAGAGGATGGGAGGGGAAAAGGGAGGGAGAGATGGAGTGAGACATTTGAAAGCAAAGAAAAGATAGATTGGAAAGGAGAGAGAGACAAACAAAGACAAGTGAGAGGGAAAGTAAGAGAGGGAGTGAAGAAGAGGTTGAAGGAAAGAGGGAAATAAAAGAGGGAGAGGAAACAAGCAATAGAGAGAATGATGCAGGCTGGAGGTGGAAGCTCCTGTTGTGATTGTGATTTAGTGATGGTGGGCACTGTTTAGGCGGCGTGCCCTTAGGGATGTGGATCCATCAGTGGCGGGGGAATGTGCTTGGCATGAGAGGCACGTACCATAGCACACAACCAACCTCTCCCCCACCTCCACCCACCTCTTCCTCTCTCCCCCCTCTCCCCTCTCTTCCTACACCCCCCTTCTCTCTTGCCATCCCTCTCTCTTTCTCTCTCTCTCGCACGGCTGTGCGATGATCTAGGAAAGATTAATGCATTTTCAACAGCATGCTATGAAATCAAATTAGTGTACCCTCATCCTCAATTGCAAAGGGCCATTCTCCAACTGGAAGCAGGTTTAATTTTTCAGTTACGGGGTGGGCTGGAAGCAGGTTTAATTTTTCAGTTACGGGGTGGGGGTGGCATTTCTTTGTTTTTCTTCTTCTGTTTTTTTTTTTTCTCTTCCACCCCTCTCTCTAACCGTAGAGTGGGATGGAATTAATTATTCCAAGTATATTGCATTGTTTTTATGTATTTTCAAGTTGCCATGTATGATAAATGAGAAGATTGCACTTTTGTTATTTTGCACCTTTGCTATTATTTTTATTATTGCATAATTATTTTGGTGCAAACCAAATACTAAATCATTCACACCCTAAAAGCGAGATGAAATTGAACCGCGCAGGCAATAAGGTGTGAAAGCATAACACTGTCATAACACTGTCACGTTACATCAAGTCAGCTGTGCCGCAGTGCCTGCACTTCAATCAAATTCAGATGAGCTCATAGCCATGATGGCTTCTGTGGGTCTCCACAATTGAATTTGATGAAGAAGGGCAGTTAGATTATGGATTCTCTTGCATGTGGGTATTGAGGTCGTATTCACATATAGTCATAGGCACAGGTGGAGACACCCACAAAGCTTTGCTGGGTAATAAGTCGGAAAGACTTCCCCGGTATATGTGTTTGCCCGTATGTAAATGTGGGTTGTTGGGAGGTGACAGAGAGGTGTTACAAAGGTGTCCTTACAAAGGTAAGCGTGTTAGAGTGCAGCAACAGTCTTTGGTAGTAGTTGGCTAGCAGTAATCTCCCGTTACCTCAGTCATGGAACATGAGCTCACTCCACGTGCCCACCCAAGTAAGAAGCAGGTTCCCATTAACTGAATCAGCTGCTGCTACTGTCAGTATGCAACACAGCAAACAACCCCCCCCCCCCCCCCCACCCCACACACACACACACACACACATGCTACTGTCAGTGTGCAACACAGCATACACACCCCACACACACGTGCTACTGTCAGTATGCAACACAGCGCCCACGCACCCAACAAGCCATGGCCAGCGCAGAGCTGTCATCCCATAATAGCACACGCACTAGGATACATGCCGACTGACCTGCCAGTGGATCTGTTGACATTGACCTTTGCCAAGACACAGGCTGCTATAAACCTGTTCCCGTCGCCCTGATTATTGTTGATGTAGTACTACAGGGTCCGTGTGAGTTGAATGGTAATGGTATAGGGACAGCCCCGGGTTAGGAATATTGATCACGTTGTACAGTTGATGATTCAATTAGGACTACAGTAGATGACCAATGACGATCACTGACCTCTTGGTCGGGCTGATTGCCACCATTAGTAGGAGTCTGACTGTGGAATATAAAGTACCTTCAGGGTGGACCTCAGCTGTGTGGTGGCTCACAGGTAATATTGTGAGAACATGGAACATGACAGGATAGGGCTGTCTGAAGCTTGCCTCGCTTGCTATGCTTTTCAGATGAGCTGACGTCTTTGCTCTAAATGGCGCACGAGAGCTATAATCTGCCGCTACCCTGGCCAAAAGGGTAAGACTTGGAGCCCCTTTGACTGAAACTGGCACCTCTGACAATTACAAAGTGTGTGCGCTGTGTAATATTTGTGGCTGAGCTGGATGTGGAGGACAGGGGTGATCAGTCTTGGCCAGGGCCATAGTGGCAGAGTGGAGGGGGAGAGCAGACCTAACAAAGACAGATTACTGGCCACAGGGGGAAGGGGGTGGAGGGGGGGGTGGAGATCCCAGGAGTTTCTCTGGAGCTGAGGCTGAGTGATGTAACTCTGTGCGGATCACTGACAAGAAGATGAAAATCACTCATAGATGGACACACACACACACACACACACACACACACTCACGCACACACACACACACCTATATATATATATATCCATGGAAAGACTCACACAAATATACACAGATACTGTACTGTATATACACATAGACACATAATATACACATATATTTGTGCAATACACACACTTGCACATATACTCTTACATTGCTTACACACATGCACACACACCACAGCACACCATGCCACATACACAAATACACACACACACACCACATTAGGATCTGTTTACAGCCCTGTAAAGTCCTTTTATGACATTCATATCAGAAAAACGGTAATGAGCTTTGCATTACATTTAGCAATGGTACAGCGAATTGTGGTGAAGTCTAAATGTGAAACTAATTGTGTGTGTAAACAGGATAATACAGACAATGCTTTAAAAAGATTGTTAGAAATTTTCCCCCTTTTTTTCACTCCAAGTATTTTGATTGCTGTTCACTATCCATGCTGCATCATGACTGACATTAACACATAGAGCTTCGTGTCACCATTTTAATGGGAAAAATCTAGCAGATGTATGAATGACATCCCAGGGGCCATGACAAGCTACAGAGGCCATTTTGTCCCTGATAAGGTGGAGACAGCCACCCCAGCAGGGACACGTAACCTTTTCAACTGAGGCTAAAAGCGTGAGGCGAGCGCTGGGATTCGTGCTAGATGTGAAAATCAGCATGGCTTTAAATGCACCCACTCGCTGGCCTTTTCTTTCTTTTCTTTTTTTTTTTTGTAAATGGATGCAATCCATCCATCCATCTTACCATCTAAAACTCTTACACACACACACACAGAAACACACCCATGGACACACACACACACACACACACACACACACACACACAATGGCATTGGGAAATTGAGAATGGACAACTGAAGCACCCCTGGGGATTCATGGACAAATTCCATGACTCTCCCCTCTTCTCCCCCTCCACTCGTCTCTGCGTGATGCTGAATCCCAGAGGTGAGCCTGTGGTTGGGATGCAGGTCATGTCCATCCTGCACAGGCCTCTGATGAGCACTCACTCCATCCCTCCATCCTACAAAGCAGCTTCTCTTTCCCCTATTGACTGGGAATGAGCTTGTCACTGGATTCGGATTAAAGTATTAAGACTATCTATAAATGGGCAATGGACAGGTGAAGCAGGCTTATCAAAGATTCTCTCCCTCCTTCCTTCCCTCCCTCCATCCTTTCCCCTTGCTATCTCGCTCTCATATGCTCACATCACTCCTTCAACTCTTTCATTCTTCAGCAAGTCCTCTCTTATCTCTCTTCTTTTCTCTTCTGTCTTTCAATCTCGCTATCTCTCTTTCTTTCTTCCTAGTCCTCTCTTTCTCTTTCCCTTCATCCTAACTCTCATACATCCACTCTTCTTTACTTTTTCTCTCTCTCTCCCTCCTCCCTGCCAATGAGAGAGGTATGGAAGTTGAATAGCAAAAATGTCACCTCAAGATCATCCCGTCCACCCAATACAGATAACACACAGAGCTCTTAATTAATCATCAGCACTTTGTCGATGTGTCAATACACACACACACACATGCACATGCACATGCACATGCACACGCACACGCACACGCACACGCACACGCACACACACACACACACACACACACACACACACACACAGACTGCCAACAAGCAAACAGCTCTCCATAAGAGACAGGGGATACCCTGGAGTTCTAATTTAACCACCCTCTTGACACACGGCGTATTTTTGCAGAGGCATGCCCATACCCCTAAGACCTCTTCCCCGACTGCCTCCCATGCTCCACAGCGCCAGCTTTGAAGGACAACAGGCCCTGTGCCTCTGGCCCCACAGCAGTGACAAACACCTGTGGTAAACAAGCAAATGGGCTGCACATAAAACAAAGTGCCCCAGTCTATCCCACTTTTCAAACTAAACTCCAGAATAAAGCAGTCAGCCGTGTTACTTTTTGTCCTCACTGACACACAGACTCTCTCCTGATGGTGTGAAAAAAACAGGCAGTTCAACCCCTCCTCTGCTTGCAAAAGTTATTTTAATGTCTGTTTAACCAATAAGAGATATCTGCACATGTGGCTATTAAATTTGTTTGCTTTTGTTGCCAGAGTTCATTCTCCCCCACATTCCACCCCAGGCCCTTCCTATTGGTTTTAATCTCTTTTAAAGCTTATTAAAAAGAGATTTAGCCCCACCCTGATAGTGGATCAAATGGAACCTATGTCTCGTTGCATACTAAATGCAAATAAAGACACCCCCCCCCCCCCCCGCCGCCCCCCCACCGCCACCACCACCCACACACACACACACCTCCCCTCAAAAAAGTGGATGAATATTGAACAGGTTAAAGCATGCCCGAGGTACCTAGATGCAGATTACCTGCCCAAAGAGTTGAGTCTAATTATTATTCCTGTTTACAAACTCTCTTCTCCTGGGGACTGGCCACCAAGCCTGCTGCTGCATGCATAATAACCAAACAGGCCTCACACTGACACATGGGGCTGGACATGCATTTATTCATGTGGGCCACACACACACACACACACACACATACCCATATGTAAACACACACACACGCACACACATTTGCGCACACATACACACGTACATGTACTCCATAACACACACACACACACATACGCATATGTAAACACACACACACACACATTTGCGCACACATACACACATGTACATGTACTCCATAACACACACACACACACACACAGAGAGAGAGACATACACACATATCTGCACACATACACAGACACACATGTACATGTACTCCATCACACACACACACACGCACACACACACACACACAAGCTTGCATTCTTGCACGTGCGCTCCAATCTCTGGCTCCCTGGGGAGCAGACATTTATGAAGACATAGCCTTTCTGAGTAGCATTAGCATCTCTCAGGCAGGAGCAGTGTTAGGGCAGCTGCATTAGGATTGGCTGCCTTTTGCCCAGCCATATGCCTCCACTCCTACGCTACTTCAGCTCAGGTGAGGAGGTGGAGAAATGGGAAGGAGGAACTACTTCCACTCACCCACTACTACCTCCACCCTCCAGGGATATGTGTGTTTGTGTGTGTTTGTGTGTGTGATAGAGAGAGAGAGAGAGAGAGAGAGAGAGACAGAACATGCTGTATAGGTCCTGCATGGAAGCCTACTCAGTGCTGTAGGTGCCTCTCTCCCTGCCTCCAATGCATGAGCACAAAGCAAGCTACCTTAAAGCTCAGCACGTGAAGAGAAGAAAGAGAGCAAAACAAGTCTACATGTAGAAAGACAAGCAAAGAGGAAAACAGGAGTGAAGGGGCCAAGGGATGCTTGGTAGTTGAGAGCTAGTCCTCTTCAGCAGTCTGTCTGCAGGCCATCGATTGGGATTTCTCACATCTGAACACAGTTGTGTTCAGTTGCATGTGTGTGTGTGTGTGTGTGTTTGTGTGTGTGTGTGTCCATGCACACATATGTGTTTGTGAATGAGAGTGTGCGTGTGTATGTGTGTGTGTCTGTCTGTGTGGGTGTGTGTCTGTGTATGTGTGTCCATGCACACATATGTGTTTGTGAATGAGAGTGTGCGTGTGTATGTGTGTGTGTCTGTCTGTGTGGGTGTGTGTCTGTGTATGTGTGTCCATGCACACATATGTGTTTGTGAATAAAAATGTGTGTGTGTGTGTGTGTGTCTGTGTGTATGGCGGGGCATCTATTCCTTATATGTATACAGCACATGGGACTGATAAAATCTCCCATAAAGCACTGCAAAAGCCCTATCATTAACCTCCTGCCATAATAGTTAGATGTTATTGGCCTTCCAGCTTTGAATACAAACGCTACAAATCTCCCCAGCAGGAACCCAAGACAGGCTAAAGGCCCCACAAATACCATGCATTTACAACCGATTGAGTATATGGGGATATAACACTCCCACAATTTATTTCCCCTTCCTTTTTGATCCCAGAGTTCTGTGGATTTTAGCCGTCATCATTTTAGACCATGAGCCCTGCCAGAAAAAATAATGTGCATGTGATCTTTACCAGAGTCTAGAGGGCTTTGAGATGACAAAGTGTGTTAGAATGATAAGCCTCGTGCCTGTGAGGGATATCGCCTGTGCGAATGTTCCCGTTATACAACGTGTCCTCATGCAGAACAAGAGAGAGAGAGGGCAGACGGCTGAACAAAGAGAGGGAATCTTCTGCATTAAACAACGGCGGAGTTCAAGGGAATCCTGGTGGTGGTCACCCACCATGTGTCCCTTACAAGCCTTGGGCTATGTGAAGTCTAAATTATTGCCTGATCTATAATCCATGGAATGAGTCTAATTGCTCAAAAGCAGATGCCTATAGGCAAGCCAGATGACAATTGCTGTAATCACTCATGCAGTTCTCCTGCAAACAAAGAAATGGGTAACGCTTTATATTAGCACACACATATTCACCATTAACTAGCTGCTTATTAACATGCATGTTATTAATGTACTAATCATTTGCAAGTCATTACAAATAATTATTAATATCTCATTTTGCATAACATTATTTTCCCCTTAGTAGAACTTTAACTAAGAATTTCTCCAGTATAACCTCCTAAATACTGTTTGTTCATAGTAAATAAGTTGTTATTCAATTATATGAATTGACTATATGAATGATTTAAATATGCTTTCCTCAACATAGGGTTTATAAAGTGGTAGTACAACAGGACCAACCAAAAAATAGACTATAAATATAAACTACTATAAATGTAAACTATAAGACATCACTTCATTTGAGTGGACCTTTATTGGTCCTTTGACAAATATAATATAATATAATATAATATAATATAATATAATATAATATAATATAATATAATATAATATAATATAATATAATATAATATAATATAATATAATATAATATAATATAATATAATATAATATAATATAACATATAGGGAGACTGTGTTAACATTTGATTGAATTCAGTGTGTATACCTTTTTTATGTAAAGGTCCATACAGAAACTTTTCATAATAAAGAAGCACACATGGGAAGGGCTATTGTAAACCCCCACCTCAGTCCCTGAGGCAGACCTGTCTGAAATAAGGATGTAAACCCCATGACAAATTAGCTCAACATCCACCATCCCAGCCACCTTTCTGCCTTGAGACACACTCATATACCTACATATACACCCCTCACACACACACACAATCCAGCACTGGAGCCGGCATTACCACTGACGGAGAGGAATCAATTCCGCCTGACCTTCTGACTTAATCAGCACTCTCCAAGCCTCACCTCAGCTGGGAGCTCCAGGCTCACCCTGCCCATGTCTCCAACCCATTGGAGCTGTCCAGGGGACTGGGAAAGGTGCATGGCTACACATACACACATTGGTACACGTACACACACGCACACACACACACACACACACACACACACACACACACACACACACACACGCACACACACGTGTCTGCTTGAATGCATGCAGTCACACACATACACAAATACATATACAATCAGACCACCATTTCCTCTTAAACCGATGAAAATGCCACAACCACAGTTTCTTTCATAGCAGTTGATATTGGCATGCACACACACACACACACACACACACACACACATACACACAAGGGGTGATATTGTGTATTTCACAGCTCATCTCAGTGGACAGTTTCACACCTCTCACAGTGCAGCTTATGTTTGTCTAACTGGCCACTGACCCTTGGAAATCAGTGAGTTGAGAACTGAGCTGAGATCAGTGTTGGCATGTTGCAAACAGCTCTCTCTCTCTCTCTCTCTCTCCCTCTATCTCTCTCTCTCTCTCCCTATCACTCCATGCAGTATGAATACTGGTGGATATGAAGAGAATGTGTGTGTGTGTGTGTGTGTGTGTGTGTGTGTGTGTGTGTGTGTCAGAGAGCCTTACGGCTGAATTTATTTGACATTTGGAAGCTGCAGAGAAGTTCACACAGTTGTTGTTACAGAAAGAAATGTGACAGCAATCCTATTCATCCTCACCAAATCTGGTCTCCATCTCGGGTTAAATAAGGTAATAACTGAGGAGTGAGCGGGTCACATTTTCACAGTAAAACTCTGCAACTCACAACACAACACAATTTGTTCCCGTCCCATTGACCTTAGCATCTAATCAGCGGTGAAGAATGTCTTTGCCACGCCATAGACTCCTAATCTGCCACGGGGACGGAGGTCATGTATTATACATGTCTTCAAATATATTGGATATTATGCAGAGGGTTTTGTATTACCAGGGTTGAAATCCATACTCTTGACACCGGCGCCACCTGCTCCTGAGGTGTAGCCGCCACCTTCCCTCCCTCCCTCCCATACTGGTTGGGTGGTTGGCTAGGTGGCTGCCCTTCAGTAAAGGAGAGAAGGAATTGGGTCTTTCCTAGGGAAAAAAAGAGAACTGATGAGCTCACCTGAGGCGAGTCCCAAGAGGCTCTCGATGTCTCCTTAGCGCACAAGGACACGAGGACACAAGGCCATAGCGATGGAGGAGCAGTGGGGGTAAAACTCTGCATTGGGGCCAGGACACGAGAGAGGAGATAGAGATTATGAACTGTATGAAATCTGCATTAAGGTTGCAGGAAGTAAGTGAGAGGAAGTAGGGGAGCAAGAGAAATAGAATAGAAGGTGAGAGAGAGAGAGAAAGAGAGAGAGAGAAAGTGTGTGTGAGAAAGAGAGATAAAGAGAAATGTTAAAACTGTACATAAATAATGCATAACATTTGAAGCCTTAAAATCTTGTTCCGTATTTAAGACAAACGGTCAATGCAGGTCATGAATATGACATGGCAGCACAGCATGGTAGAGGTGAGGAAAATGAATTATAAAAGACTGTTAACTGTCCAAAATTCTTGCTGACATTATTAATCCATTACAAAGTGAATTCTACTATAATGTAGCTTTAGGTGATTCTTTAAAAATGAATGCATAGCATTAGTATAATTATTCTTTAAAAATAATGTCCTGGTCCTGACCTTGTATTATATATTTGGATGATAAATTAGACAAACCATGCCTGTTATGGAATCTGTATAGACAGCTTTTGCTTTTGCAAAGCATTTCCAGTAATATCTCTTTTCATAGAAAGAATATTCAGAATAAGTTACAAATTGTCTCATTAACTGTGAAATTAAATTTTATTAAAGTTTCTTGCAAACAAAATATTTCCGAGGGGAATCTGGGGAGGGGAGGCAGTTGATTTGCTTTTGATATGAGAAGCAAATTGTGCAATATCCCATAATATGAATGATCCTAATCTGGTTATTAAGAACATTCAAGATCTGTGATGATATTCCTGGGGAGAAATGGTTTTACTAAAAATGTGACAGGCATGTTGAATCCATGATCCCATTACTGTTTAATAGGCTTTGCATAATCATAATGACCAATGATATATAAATTATCCATGTAATGCTGTTAACAGAACTCCACCATAACAATAAACATATTAGAGTGTAATGAGAAACCATGGGCGACCCAAAGTCATATTGCACATTTCCACTGTGATCCACAAGCAAAGCTTTGACAACAACCAGCTAAGAGCAAGCACCTCATGATGTCTCGTTCTATTCCCTCTCCAGCACACAGAGTTTAAGGACAACGATCTCCTGCAGAGAGTGTGTTTGCCTGGAGTGATGCAACCCTAACCCAGGGAAGCAGTAATCAAGGTCATCCATCTCTACTGGAGAGTCTCCTCACCGACACTACCAGAGCCCTAATTTATCCCCAACGGTCCAATGAGCTCTTTTTTGTCTCCTTGTGCTTCATATTAAAAATTGCACCCCCATTAGCTCTCAATAATCATTTTCTGCAATGCCAGGACTGCAGTGATTTCCCTCGGCACGTAAAAACCAATAACGTCAACTCTGTCGCAGCAGTGATATTGCCATCATTCGTTTTTATGTGTCTTCCCTCGGTTGGAGAAAAATACCTCCAATAGGACTCAGACTCCATCCATAAGAGAGGTGTGTGTGGGGGTGTGAGATGAGTGTGTGAGAAAGAGAGAGCACATGTCATTTATACCTGTCAAAAGTTGCACAGAATCCAATTTTCTGCAAAGCTTAGAATGCCCCATTAAGCTGGGGGAAACAGGTGCCTGAGAGTTTGGTGTCATTTTTTCCACAAAGTTCTGTGCTGAGGTGTAATAATATCATCTCTCTCTTGCACAAACAAGGGCTACTGAGCTTTGCTACCACGGAAAGAAAGCACAGACTAGGACTATATCAGAGAGAATTCTCAAAAAAGGCATAAGGACAAGTCATTAACATGCCTCACTTAGTGAGTTTTTTGGTCACCAGGGTATTTCCATTATGCATGTGTGTGTGTGTGTGTGTGTGTGTGTGTGTGTGTGTGTTGTGGATAGAGGGGAACAACATTTTCTCAGACATTAAGCTTGTAAGTAACCAGTTTCATCTGAGGAGCCAAACAATTCCCCATTTACCCCAAAGCACAGCAGGGCTTTCTCATAGTGTGAGGTACTGCAATATTGTGTGTGTGTGTGTGTGTGTGTGTGCGTAGAGGGGGGTCACTGATAACTGTCCTCCATGGGGAATCGTTCCTTTTCTATTGCTAGATGGGAGAAGATGAATGCACAATATCGGGAAATACTAAACACACATTTCAAACAAAGTCTATTATCTGCACACACAACCTTTTAACTACTCATAGCACTTCTGGAAATTAGCATAATGTGGCGTGCCTGAGGTAGCCATCTTTGTTGTCCACACCTCCATTGTGACCAGCACTGTGCAAATCACATCAAGCCCTCTCATTAAAATGGCTCCCAAACAATCAACACAATATCTGAGTCATCATCATCCTTCCTTTCTTTCTTTTCTATTATTTTTTTTCATGCTGAGAGTGTGTCAAAACAATAAGAGAGTTGTTTTCTGCAGCTTCTGATTACATTGTTCTGCATTAGCATCCTATCAGACTCTATCTTGACTTTAGTGTTATTACTGCCCCAAAACTGAGGGAAAATAGCGTTGTGAGATCAGTGAGATTAGAAGCCTCCATTTGCTTTCTTTGTCCTGCTATTTTTTTCACATGTAATCATTTTGATAGGGAAGCAACCTAGCCGGACTCACTTGGACGTAGCGTGAAATTACATCAAATTGACTTTGCCTGCTGTGTCTCGTAAATCAGTGCACTAATTGAGACAGCGGGACTAAAACAGAAGGTATTTTAACCTGATTGCTGATGCCTTGGCTTGTATCTCCTTTAGGTCCCTTCGGCTTGTGAGTTTAGGCAAAGAGTGTAAAAAGCAGGAGTCATATGAGTATTTCAGGACTATTGATAGAGCAGACACTAACATGTTAGTGTGTGCATGTGTGTGTGTGTGTGTGTGTGTGTGTGTGTGTGTGTGTGAGAGAGAGAGAGAGAGAGGGAGAGAGAGATGGAAGCAGGAATCGCATTGGTAGTCAGTCAGCAGTGGCAGCACTAGCAGTGGGGGGAAATAGCTGCTAATCTCCTCCAGCTGTATTTTCTCTGAGTCTGATGATGGATTTTTTTTTTCCGGTGAGAAATTAGATGCGGTCCGGTCCATACTGGGAGTGCTAACTAAAACTGGTGGGAGGCGAAGGCTGTGAAGGCTTACATATAAATACACATGAACCTACCATCTCAATCTGTCACCTAAAGTCATCTTAAGTCATTACCTACCCATTCCCATTGGCATAGCATTGTCAAGGCATTGCATCACGAAGTGATAGTTCATTTGTTTTAATATTAACACCTGCTGTGCACAAGAAATGCCACAAGTGTAGTGTGAGCATTAATATTTGAGGGGTTTGTTTGTGACAGAATAACAACTTTCTTTTCACATAGCTACATTCTTTTCTTGTATTTATCTGTCATATAGTTCAGAAAGTTGATACGAGTTTGATACCATCATGTGAACTATCAATATAGTAGACTTCTGATGGAACTTAGTAAAAAACACTAATAGATTACCCAGACAGAGAACAAGACAAAAACTCACTCACACACACACACACACACACACACAGACAAATTAACATACACAGAGCTTTCCATTAGCAGGGGTAGTGTGTTCAGTGCACAGTTAATTACAATGATACTTAAGGGTGAGCGCAGGCAGATGGAAAAATGCTTGTCATTTGCCTTGACTGAAAAACTCCACTTGTTAATTAGAGACCCTAGCATGGAGTTGGTTAATGGGACTTGTTTTTCATAAATCTCCAAGATCCCCCCCCCCCCTTTTCTATATGGATCCTATACTAATTACATAACATGACAATTAGCTCAGCTGAAATCATCTGCTTCCAAGTAGCCCCCTGCTGTAATGAAGCATTTCATCCAATGTGGCAACACATTTGTTTTGCAGCTATAGCAACGGTTAAAGGGAACATGAGAACATGTTGTGCCTGTGTGCTGCTTCTCTTGTAAATGCGTAACATGACATGACTAACATCTAGATGCCTTTTCTCTGTTCAAAAACCATGCTGGGCCCATTTGCATGTATAAGGCTGTGGGAACCTCATCAGAATTTAAATACATAGCGCACATGTATGGGCGTCACATCAAGCCCTGAGTAAATGTCTCAGTGATTGCTTCTTCAATCCATTCAGCAGGTCACAAAAGAAGAATGCATCAAACAGATATAACTTGCTTCTCGCATGCTTTGAATTGCTTGTTATGTTGGTCTATAAAGTTCCAGGCAGAGATTTTGTGGGATTCTGTTTAGTTGGCAAATCCTTTGATGATAAATTCATTCAGTAAATCTGAAGAATTCTAAACTAGAAAGAAGCAAAGGTGTCCCTCTGCTTCTATGTCTGATGTCTCCCTTTGCCCTCCCTATTTCAGAACTACCTTGCATCAGCCTGGAGGCAATACATTTACTGAAAACACACCTAAATGGCCGCTGATGCATCCCCACCGTTGAGTATTGACCAGGTGACCAGAGATGCTTATTATAAAGCATACAATCAATTAATCACCTTTCATGGCGTACATTCACTAGGGATTTGTTATGTTCATTCCCTTGTAGTGACTCTAAGTAGGCTTCAGACTGCTGTGAGTGCTACTGTTGTTGCGTTGTTGAAAGGACAATCTATATTTAGGCAAGTTAGAATTCTAAACTCAATGGGTAGAATGAGGAGCAGTGAATAATCACAAAGTGACACCATCCAGTAACTATGAATGAAGTATGCTCAGAAGGTGTACTCATAATCTAAGTGCTCTGGTGAAAGCTCCACTTAAGCCTATACAGTATTTGAGATACATGTCTGTCAACTTTTGTTTAGAGTGTACATCTGTCACACATTTGAAGCCAATATGCAATGGGGGTATATGACAATCTAGAGCAACATTACAAACATAATTCCTTATGCATATTGTGCCTTAGCTTGTCTGCATAATGCGTGTATGCCTTCCAGTCTTTATGGTAAGTAGTCATGCTTGGAATTCAAGAAATCTAAAATATGTCATAAAGTCTTTGGCCATAGGCAGCACAGATACCCATCAGTGTATGCATACAATCTAATGAGAAATTACTTCTCATTATGATGCTTGTTTGCCTTCTTCCCTCTGGTGTTCTAGGAGACCTGTCGAAGCTTGGCATACTCCTGGCCCTGTCCTATTATACTCTTGCATGTCTATGCAACATTGGAAACGACACAGTTAAAGGTCTTAGAAGTGGAAATACCTCTTTACCATTTGTGCAAGACACTAGACTGCAATATAATTAGTACACTGTACATATATACTGCAACCAGCCTGGTAACATGCTAATTGTTTTAAACGTTTTTTTTAATGCACATTCCAATCTATGAATATTAACGTGCACATTATCCACAAAAATCCACAACATGGTTTTTTGTCACAAGGGCTTAAACATACTACCAGGTGTCATTTCACTGTAACCCATGGAGTACTTTGGTGAACTTCTAGGTTAAGAGACTAAGCAGTTCTGATGTCATATAGCTCTATGAAACACTCATCTGCAATCCAGGTACACCTCATGTTACTGGATCACTTCTTCGATTGGTTAACATTTTTCTGGAGAGCTCTCAATAATCCAGCATCACCTTCATCATCTGTTAAAACCTTATTTATTCATAATTGGTCGCCACAATTGCATCCTTATAACATCTTTCCTAACCACAATGAACAATCAAATATCATATAATTCTGATTGAAGAAAGGAACACCGACTCACCAGGGACCAAGGAGCGCAGCTGTGTTTGTCATACACCTCTACTCCAGTTAGTGCCAATAGATGGCGCTGTAATAACTAGCTTAGAGTAAATCTTTAGTGTGTGTGTCTGCATGTGTGTGTGTTTGTGTGTGTGTCAAAGACATTCTGACCTTCTGGAGAAAGATTGCAATCTCTCACCAGGTTATCGACAGAGAAGCTTTTTTATCCCATCTTAACCTGCTGTCTCTCACGTCGATTTATTTTCGGGGAAAGTGTGTTTGTGTGTGTGTGTGTGTGTGTGTGTGTGTGTGTGTGTGTGTGTGTGTGTGTGTGTGTGTGTGTGTGTGTGTGTGTGTGTGTGTGTGTCTGTATGTTCATGTGGTGTGGTAAGTACTGCTGGAGTTGAGGGATTGAAGGTCTTCATCCAACCTCCTCTCCAGGAAGATGCTCCCTGTGGCCCTCTTCAATGTGAATCTCCTTCAGGATTGGCCTTTTTGCTTACTGGAAGACATACATCTTCACCAACATGTTTAGAGCACATCATTAAGACTCTCTCATTCTCTATGTCTTTCCCTACATGCGTGTATGTGACACTCATTGTTTATAGGTGTGTCTGTGTGTGTGAGCATATCTATATATCTATATGAGGTACACCACATAAAACACTCAAACAGTGGAAGCCATATTAGATGGGTATGAATTGTGACCTTGAAGACAACGTTTGCTTTTCTCTGACTGCACACTTTTAATGTGGACATGGTGGCTGGGAAGAACTGAAAGTTACAGTTGACTCATGTGTACACGACATGAAGTCGTAACAACAGATTCAGGCAATCAAACTCGGGTTCCCCAGTTATCAGTTGGTGATGTTACCAATGTACTCACATCAATAATGCTCTTTGAAATATTTAAAATTAATTTGGTCATATTTCATATTTATTCACCTATATTAGAGAAAAAAGCTAAATGTTGCATAACATGTCACAAGAGTGCAAGCTTAGACCTGTAATGGTTAAACAGTAGTTGTTCCCATTCGTGTCCATTGTAAAACACGCCTGCCAATGTCTGTAGTTCATTAGCTGTTGTTTCACGAGGCAACAGAGGTTTTCATTTTATTATTTTGATAATAATTACAAGTATTATAAAACTTTTTTGTTGTTATAACAGCATAGGCTATAGGCTGCTATCTGTTGGATAATCACGGTGTGAAATGCTTATTGCAGTGTTTTTTAATTGAATTGGGACTTATCAGCCTTGAGCCATTTCTCTTGCTGAGATCTGCTTTGACGGACTTAGATAATAGCCCTGGCAGAGAGGATGAATGAACGACTCAAACCAGCCTCCGAAACCTTCATTAGGCACCACGGGCCACTGAGTGCCATAATTGTTCTGCTGCCAACACAGAGTCCTATCAGGTGTTGAGTCTCCTCGTGCTCCTCATCCCCACACAAATAAAAGTCCACGCAGCACAGCTTATGCAAACCCTCCCCTAACACACCATCCGTCCTTTAATCAAACATGTTTTTTTGTGTTTTGTGAGAGTCAGAATTTGTGTGTGTGTGTGCGTTGCCAATGTAGAATCTCAGATGCCAGTTCTTTCTTTTTGGATCCATGTAGTAAATGTAGGAAGTGCTGAATGTGTGTATGTGTGCGTGTGTGTGTGTGTGTGTGTGTGTTTGTGCTTGTGTGTGTGTGTCAGCATGTCACTACACGCCTTGGTTGAAATGCTGTGCACAGAATGTGAGCTGGACTTCTTTGAATGTGCATGGGATTACAGCTTAACATTTGGTCAGTCTTACTGATGTTCTTACTTACACAGGTTCTATGTTATGACACGGGTATTCGCACGCACACACACACACACACACACACACACACAAACGCACACACACACACACACACACACACACTATTCATGCACATACAGTACATAACCCCCCCCCCCTTCTCCTCTCTCTCTCTTTCACACACACACACACACACACACATGCACACTCACACACACGCACACACACACACGCACACACACACACATTTCATGAACATACAGTACATAAACTCTCTCTCTCTCTCTCTCTCTCTGTTTCACACACACACGCACAAACACACACACATTTTTCACACATATACAGTCATACAGTACATAAACTCTCTCTCTCTCTCTCTCTCTTTCACACACACACTGACACACACACATTTCTCACCATAAAGAGTTGAAGGTGTGGGTTGTTGTGAGGTGGCCTGTACATTCCACATAACCTAGCTCATTATCTTCCACGGTGATAATTTTCTAGAACCCTCCCTGAGATCCTGCTCTCCTCTGCACCACTTGCTCACTTTGGAGCCCACAATAGCAGTTATCCGTGAAACATTTATCTAATGTTTGCCTAATGAGGATTCATGTATTGTGCTCTGATCATCACTGCATTTATGAATGATGGACTAATCCAGCACACAATTACAATCAAGAGAATAAGGGAATTTGAGAGGGGGGATAAAAGGGAAATGTTCATTTTGTCACGCACGCGCACACACACACACACACACACACACACACACACACAAACACACACACACAGTGAAATGTACAGAGTGGCTCTGAGCAGCTAACACTAACGGAGAACACACAGTAATGCTGACTTAATTGCTCTGAATCCGGCCTATAAAATGATCTATTCAAACTCGGGACGCAATCAGCCAGTGATAATAAAGTGGCTCTGATTAAAAAAGAACCCTCTGAACTGAACACAGCAGAAGCTTGACGGAACTTTCCAGAGGTCGGTGCAGCTGGGGAAAGCCTGCGAGTCTGTGCGGCTCTTTCAGGGCAAGTCCATCAAACCCCCCCTACCTCCCGAGCCCACCCCCCTCCCTCCCGCCCCCTCAGGTGGGAATGCCACAGCATGTCGCAGCCTGTTGGCATTCCAAGGTTATCTGTCGAGATGCCTCATGGAAAATTACGAGGAAGAGAAAGAAGTTGCAGGTGGAGGCAACAGCAAAGATTTCCTCCTTTTTGAGACACAGATGTGTCTCGCACAGATGGAGGTGACTCTGCAGTGTCTGTTAAAGATCTCTGGTGGATGAATGTGATATTATCTTCAGAGGCTTTTTGAACATTGTACAATTAGAGTTGTAGGACATTTCAGAGCAAAACCAAAAAACTCAAAAATATATAATACTACTAATAATAATAATATTCAAGAAAAAAGAAAGCACATATGCAGTACTTGTTTCAAAGTGACTATTCCTTTATATCCAGAAATTCCCATTTATTACCATGTAATTAATTATCAGAGCTGGACTTACATGAAAGTAGGTTTTCTACTAATTGTAGCCAAAACATTTATTTAGTGATGGCTGATATGCCGAACAATAAGAGCATACAGCCAACCCATAGGAAGTCTTCTGCAATTATGGGTTTTTGTTGTTTATTTATCATCTTAATCTGGTCTGTGTTAGTCTGTTCATTCTACTCGTAATTCATCTGAGCTATGATTAATGTAAATAAAGCTTTGAGCAACGGCTGGCTGTCAGCATGCCAAGTGCTTTAACTGAACCTCAGGAGGGCAGTCTAGCAGACAAAGAGTCATCTGAGGCTGCACCATTTAAAATATTCCGTCTCACAAATATTTGTGTGTGCAGTACAGCACAGCACAGAGCTTTATTGTTTCGATTACCAGATGCCAAACTAATTTGTCGAGAGGCCGTCCGCTGTCTTGTGTCAACATTTTCACCTGTCACTCATGACTGGGCCTCACTGGCTAAATGGCTGCTGCTGTTGCTGCTGCCACTGCTGTAGGTTCAAAAGGGGGTTGTAATATCCCCAGTCATTGCTTGTCAGGGACGTGTCGGAGGCATCCACCCTGAGACAGGGTTCCATTTTGGAGCGGCTGCTGAGGAGGAGGATTGCATTAGCTATTTAAATCAACATCAGCCACAGGGCTGTCATTTGCACTCTTTCTTTCTTTCTTTCATCCTTTCTTACTTATACTCAGACATACTCTCTCTCCCGCCTCTCTCTGATTCTCATACAATTTTCTTGTCTTTCTTTTACTCTGTCACTTCTCCTCTTTCCTCTTTCACTCTGTCTCCCTGTGTTCCTCTCTCTCCCTCTCTCTTGCAACCTCTACTTTTATTTTTCTGCTTCCTTTTTACTTCTCTCTCATCTCTCTTTCCATTCTCTCATTCTGTCTTGCACTCTCTCTTTCTCTCTTTTCTACTTGTTCTGCCCCCCCCCCCCCCCCTTCTTCTTCCTCCTTCATATTTTTAAGGATGATTTTGCTTCAGCGCTTGACAGCCACCGGTGCCAAGTAAAAATTTAATATCCCTGTCACCATGTGTAGGTGTGTGCACCCAAGAATAGATGGCCCTATGGTATTTTAAAAATATTTTTGTGAATCTATTTGACAACCACCATTATGAACATGTCAAACTTACCTGAAACCAAAAACACTACAAAATGCATTCTAAAACAACTCTTAAAAGATCATCATGTTTGATTAGACCATTCATTTTCCTGTCTGCTGTAATCAAAATCCTGTCATCGTATTTATACCACTTGTCCACAACATTGCATTTATGCATATTAAAGAGTTTTAATTAATCATTGTGTAGCATTTTGTAAAAGTTAATCAGTTGAAATGGTTAGGATTTATATTTGCTGGGCCATAACTATGAGGTATACCACACCATTGTCATGATTCAAAGATGTCATAGCCATCATAAGGCTTAACAGAAAGCCTAGCTCAAACAGACACACCTTCAATCACTGGCCAGGCTTATGGCATCTCTCAGACGCATATAAAGCAGGAAATATGGGGGCCCTCTGTCCATATCTCAGGCTGATAAATAAGTTGCCCACCGTCTTTGTAACCCCCTACCCAGATAAAGTCGGCTTGCCATAGGGAGGAAAAAAATGGCATCTGATGTCGTGGGTACATAATACTCCCTCTGCCTGCTTTATCCAACATTTGGCATGAAATAAATATGTGAAGCAATGGGCCCTGTGGCTCTTATTTTCAAAAAGAGAGAGAGAAAAAGAGAGAGGAGAGAGAGAGGGGAAAAAGGGTGAGAAAGAAATCTGTTTCCTGTCTCATGTTTCATTCAGATAAGCCGTAACTAGGAAACTGTCTGGGCAAGATTAAAAGTCTCCGTTTGGTTGCAAGGCCTTGTGGAATATTTTAGCACAGTAGTCAGTCAGTCATGTAGCATGGCTACTTTAGCATCATAACACTGCAAAGCACTGAAGGAGACTAATGTGACACTAGGAAAGAAATCAGTGAACAAATACCTTGTAATTGGAAGACATTTTCAGTTATGGATATCTTATGCATTGTCAGTGAGACTGCTTCCAATGAAACCTGTTGTTGCCATGTAAAGCCTATGACAAGGATCATCAGATGGATAATCAAATGAACTCTTGATAAGAAAAGAATGCTTTTTTTGTATTCTTGTGCAATCATTTATTGCTTGGACAGCCTTACCAGAAACTTTCAATAATCAATTGAAGTCATTTAAGAATGATATTCATTTATATGAAATTTTGGTCATTATGTTGCCATGGCAAACTCATGTCTTGTTTAATGGTAAGCAATACTGAATAAGGAAGCTCCTATGGATACATAATGACTTGGTTATGTCAGTGATGCACACCAGCTGGTCCAAGTTACCCAAGTTACCACTACTGCCAGAATCCGCTCACATTTATCAATATGTGTGTATACTGTATGTGAGTGCTCTCCAAAGATTTGTTGAGACTGAATACAGTGGTGAGTATAACTGTGTCTGTGTGTGTGTGTGTGTGTGTGTGTGTGTGTATGTGTGTGTGAGAGAGAGGGAGAGCCTTGCTGAGGTAATAAAACAACAGATGGAGCCCTTGTGGTCGTGGAGAAGCTCTTAAACACAGCCAGGTCCCCTAGCCTCTCTGTAATCACCAGCACCACTAAAGGACTGCAGGGAGACCAAGGAGAAAGATGAGAGGAGGGGAGGGGGCACCTAAAAGGCAGACAGGAACCACTTGGAACATGATCTCTCTCTCTCTCTCTCTCTCTCTCTCTCACACACACACACACACACACACACTCTCTCTCACACACACACATACCTTCTCTCTCTCTCTCTCTCTCACACACACACACACAGCAGATCAATCTGGTGTTAATCTTTGTGCACAGGAGAAATGATAGCTTTTTTGCTCATAGCCACCAGCCATTCACATAATCAAAAAGTTTTTTATGACTTTTTTCACCAGCTACTTTTCTAATATCGAAGGCAATTTAATTTTTAGCTCCATGGCCATCCATCTCCACTCTGTTCACACCTTTACACACAGACAATTGTTTGAGAGGGTGATATTATGGCAACAGACATCTTTTTAGTGCTTTTATGGGGGTGATAAAATTTTCTTTTTTTATCCTCAGAATTGCTAACTTGTCATTCTGTGTGATCTGTCTATATATATATATATCCTACTGAAAACAATTTCTTGATCTTAATGTATGAAGGACAAGGAATAAAATTTGTCTTTGGGGAAAGAGCCACTTCCACTTAACCAAGGTGTGAAAGAGACTTTTCAGAGTGTCAAGCTTAGGGGATCACACCCATCACCTTTCAGGAAGGTTCTAGAATTGGCCCTGGTGTTAATGAATAGATTAATTTCTCCAAGGGCCAAAGCCAAGGTGTGTTTTTCTGCTGTGATCCTGATTGATTTTATTTACACCCCCCACCCTCACCCATATCCTCTGACAGCGAGGAATGATGATCGACTATACAAGGACAATGTCAGAGTGAACTAATTTACTGTGCTTGGCTTGTCTTAGGTTACCAGTAGCACTACATCTCTGTCAAGCAGGGGCGGCCTCTCTAAAAGCCTGACACTGAGAGGGCGATGAAACTGAACAAGAAGCGGACCTGAGAGATTCTTTAGGCTCGTCTGACAAGCACAAGACTCGACCAGATAGTTGTTGCCCTTGTCCCAGATTTGGCCCTGATCTGTTCCAGTGCTTGGAGGTGGCTTGGAGGAAGCAAGTGTGTTATTTGATACGAGAGCTAGTACACACACACATGAAACAACACTCAGCTGTTTACTAGAGGAAAGACAAGAACCCACTTGGGTGGCAGAAGAGAAGCAGACCTCCATCATTGTCTACCTCCCTCAGTGCTCAGACAGAATCGATGGGAATTCACCCACATGCTTGTGAGAGACAAGAGAGAGAATGTACAAGAGATAGAGAGAGAGAAAGAGAGAGAGAGAATGCAAGACGTGTGACAGAGAACGAGAGACAGAGAGCAAGTGACAGAGGCAGCGAGAGAGAGTAATACAGGGTAAAAGAGAGTGCGACAGAGAGGGAGAGAAAGAAGGGGCAGCAAGGGACAGAGAATGTGGCAGAGGTAGAATAGAGAGAGGGGGAGAGAGAGAGAGAGAGAAAGAGAGCAAGAGAGAGCGAGAGAGAGAGAGAGAGAGAGGGAGATGGATGTGTGGACGTTACAAGTGCTCACACAAGGCTTCTTCTCACCTTTCACTGATACATTTTGTCTAGGGCTCAGTTCTCCAGAGAAATTGCCCAGGAGTCTAAATTATCACCAAACAAGATGTCTGGCCTCCCTTTCTGCCTACAGGTACTTTCACTCGCAAAGCACTTTCTTCCCCTCAATCAATGAGCCATGAGATATTCCCAAATCTAAACAAGAGTCCACAGTATAGAACTGTAAAAAGAAAGAGAAAAGTGACATGCTGTTGCCTTTTTTCATGACAAATTGACATTACAAGAAAGCTGTCAGCTCTGAGACAGAAGCTGAAATGCAACTAATCACATATATCGCACAGCATTATGATCAGGATATAGCATGTAGGTGTTAATAATGACCTTATAGCCTATTAATAACAGTTATCAAATGGAAAATTGTGCAGAAATTAAGAAACAAAAAGAAAGACATGATATATATTATGTATTAATATTATTTCTGCATCTCTGTGCAAACACAGAATCGTGGATGAGAGCTTGGTGGGGCAGGAAGCTGTCAGCTTGTCTCCCTGTTTTTGTCCTTCTTCCTGGGGGAACCTCCTGAGAGGGCCCCCTGGTCAGACCGAAGCTGGTGGGTCTGATGAAATCACCTGAAATTCTTCATTGAGAGGCACAGACTTCACACACGTGTGTAAGTATCTCCCCCGAATGACAAATATCAGTGAATTCTTGATTGCTAAGAGCTGTTAATTTGGAAGCCCAAGTCACCTGTAGGGTTTGTGACTCCAGTAATTGATAAAGAATTTGACTTAATTAAATATGGTGCTTTGCTGTTCTCTGCATGATGACCTTTTGCAAAAGAAAACATGTCTAGTTTAAATGTCTCACAAGTTTAGATTGAAAATGCTATTTTTGCTAATGCAAATTTTGTTAATGGAATTTGAATCATATAAAAAAACTCCAGATATTTTGGAACACTCATTCATGACTTGTTTCATCAGGAAGGTGTCTTTTATCTGTGCTTTTCCTGATAGCTTTGAATTGGTGAATTAAGGGTCTAGAAATAATGATGAATAAATACTTTTAATTTTACTTTTACTACATTTTGCAGCTATTATCTGTACTTTGCACTCCACTACATGTAAAACGCTTTCCATTCCATTTTATTTGGCTATCACTTTTTGTATTTTGAGCAGATCAATTTATCTCTGTCTTTCCTATCACAATGTCTCCAGACTAGGAAGTGTCATGTCCGTAGTCTTGCTGCTGTGAAAACGCCTATCAACAATAAAGTTAATCTTTCTATCAAGGTGGCTGAATAAGAATTAGTCTCCCAACATGATATGTCAAGAAGACGATTCTTTGACTATTAATGATACTTTCATCCATAACCGTTTTTACATCTTCCTTCCTATTTACCTAGAAATAGGCCTACCGTTGCTGGTCATCTAATAAGCTGCAGGACAATTTGCAGAAGCATGACATAAAGACGGAGGTCTAGTTTTATCAATAGATTTCCCGCAGCTGTACGATGACAGCAGACATTGGTTTTCCATGCCACTGTGCATAGCAAGAGATAGGCATCCCTTCAAAGTAAAAGTTCTATATAGGCTATCTGTAGGCTAACAGCAGATCAGCTAACCATAATTGGCAGAACACTTAATACAGTCAATACAGAAAAGTCTGTTCAGATCAATTTGTTGTAACTATGAAAGCACTGAAAAGGCTGTCCAGGCGCACCAGAACATGCAAACACCATACCCACCAAAGGATAGCCTACATCTAGAAATAAAGGCCTGTCTGTAAAGCAGGGAGCCTACCTAAAAGTCTATGTCTGGTGCAGCTGATGCAAATAAAAGACCTGGCCATTATTTAAGGAATTACGGTAGTTAGGATCTAAAAAAAAAAAAACAGGTTGTTGTCCATTTTGAGTGACAACATAGGCCTAAACTATCGACTGCGTGTAAGGGGTCAAATATTTTGACCATTTGAGCATTTTTCTTTTCCTACTTTTTTTCAATACCTGAATCAGAATTTTGGACATTTTGCTTTTGTTCCTCAGAAAACTATTTTGGTTATCATCATTTTCATGGAAAAATTAAGAGGTTTGTGCAATTTCATATAGCTGAAGCTAATAATTCAATAGGATAGACCATTAAGATACAACATATTGCAGTACTTTTACTTTTGGTATATTAAGTACATTTAAAAGTAAGTCCTTAAATACTTGAGTAGGACTGTTATGGTAGTTCACCTTTTACTTGAGTACATATTTTGCTTAAGTACTGAGTTCCAGTATGTCTTCCACCATATAGCCCATGTTGATCACACACACACATCCACCCTCTATTGCTCAAGTCCCCTTTGACCCTTTTGTGTCACATCACAGCTGCCCATGTAGCTCTCTCTCTTCGACAGGGGTCTTAAGACACCCACTCTTCTGAGAGCGCCCGCAGATCTGATTCCCTGCAAACGGGTGGATGTGTGTGCATGTGAACATGCATGTGCATGGGTGTGTGTATCTGTGTGCACTCATGTATGTGTGTGTGGTATGGTGGGATAGGGGTTTGTCCTGGGGGAGCTCAGTCATGTTATTGCTGACCTCCTGAGCAATGGTGTCACAAAGGCTGCCTCCAAGGAACGCATGCTAATGTGTGTGTGTGTGTGTGTGTGTGTCTGTGTGTCTATGTCTATGTCTATGTCTATGATCAACATCAGGACAAACTTTGTTCACCTCAGACGGGGAGAGGGTTTTGACTTGGTACTGACTTGGTTTTGACTGGGTACAAACCAATCCTGACAGGAGCAAAAAAAAAACAAAGTTCTGAAATCTGTTATGCTTATTCAAACTTTCACCAAGGAGTTGTGTGTTTGTTTATGTCTATGACAAAAGTCTGTGCATTTGTGTGTGTGTGTGTGTGTGATGTGTGCCAGACATGTGTGACCTGTCTGGCATGCAACGTGGAGGAGGGAGTTTGCAAAAAGCTCTCAGCCTCTCGGGTTGGGTTCTCTGTGCAGACGCATCGGGTCTGCGGCAGCAGCAGGTTATAGGCTGAACAAACCTCCACTCTCAGGGCAAGCTCAGGCACATGCACAAGCCACAGCTCTCACCCACACAAGGAGGAGGAGGAGGAGGGGGAGAAAGCGGCCTTTGGCATGGGAGAACAGAATGTCACTCAGTTCAGACACAGAAACACACGCACATGCACACACGCGCGCAGACACACACACACACGCACACACACTCTTTCCCTCTCTTGAACTCATACTCATACTCATACACTCTTGCACAAACATGCATAAACGCATATTGCTTGGACACACACCTCCCTTTTGCTCTTTCACATACACACACACACACACACAAACACACACATGCATGCACACACACACACACACTCCTTTCTTTAAATTGCTTATCTATGCACACATTCGTGCATGCATTATTCATGTACACAAACAGCATCTGTGGGCTGGCCAACGCAGAGGCCAAAACCGCTCATGGCCTATACCACCACTGATTCAGAGTCAGACTCAAATCCTCAACAAACCCTCTGTGTGTGTGTGTGTGTGTGTGTGTGTTTGTGCCTTTGTGTGTGTGTGTGTGTGTGTGTGTTTGTGCCTCTGTGTGTGTGTGTGTGCGTGTTTGTCATTTTCCTTTTTTTGGTCCTGGCATTTGCCAAAAAAGACAGGCAAGAGTAGCATTAGGCATTTGTTCCATGCTTTCTCTTCCAATCTCTTTGTGTGTGTGTGTGTGTGTGTGTGTGTGTGTGTGTGTGTGTGTGTGTACATGTATATTTCACCAGTTCCAAGCAATCGTGACTGACTGTGTGCACACGAGTCAGTGGCTCTGCAGTAATGTGTCCATGTGGGCCAAAGCGCTGCTTGCCATGATGCGGGGAACAGTAGGTGTGGGGGCATGAGAGAAAAGAGCATTTTCACGAGAGCCTGCTGTGATTCCATCCTCTACACTGTCATTACACTGGATTTAATTACACACTGTCGGAGAGGGGGAGCAGAAAAACACGGGTTCCACGTGGCTCCGCCGGCGAGGCCCTGGAGCCCAGGGCACAGGACGCACCCGCCACTCTTCCAGGAATCCCGAGGGGGAAATATTTACGCATTCACATTTGCCTGCCTTCCTGACTGTCATTTGCATCCCCTCCTCATGCTATGGAAGAAGCTAATGGCCTCCATCCAAGGGGAGGTAATACTAATAGAATTAGAATATGAGCTCTGTTCCTAATAGTGATCTTCATCGGCACTTACTTCCTAAGACCATTAGCCAGGGTAGAGTGGATGAGTAGATGAAGTAATACGAAACAGGAAAGAAAAAAAAGAAAAAAGAAAGAAAGAAAGACAGAAGGATTTAGTTTATATTCAAGTCCATTGCCATATAATTAAATTAAAGCATAAGGTGGACTGACTTTGGTGCTGAGGAGAAGTGTAGTGTCAGTAGTGTGTTGAATTGTTGCACCAAAAAAATCAATAAGACAATATATTTGTTCTGTCTTTAGTTTGCAAATGCAAAATTGTTGTTGATAGAACCCTAAACAAGTCATATTTGGGAAAGGCATGGCACTGACAACAGCACAGATGAACCAGCAACATGGCACTGAAGCCCTACAGCTTTTATTATGATCAGAATGGGGAAGAAGCTATTACTGATGGGGAAGAAGCTATTAAAGCCTGAATGTAACACTTTACTATTAAGGCACTCAGTGCTACTTACTGCAACCACTTATGGTACGTTTAAAAACCATTTCTCTCTCTCTCTCTCTCTCTCTCTCTCTCTCTCTCTCTTTGTATCTTTGTGTCTGTCTCCTACACACACAGACACACAGACACAGGCATACTTGATTTATTTTGAAATTGATTGTTTCTCTCCCTTTCTCACTCTGTCAGCCTGCATGTCTGTCTGTCTCTCTCTACCACACAAATACCCGACCACCCACACAAACACACACACACACACACACACACACACACACACACACACACACACAGGCACAGGCAAACTCACAGGCAAACCCACAGACACAGACGCACTTATCTCTTAACTGAAATCATATTCGCAGAAGGTGTCTCTCATTTCCACCGGGGAGAGGTGGCCCATTTGTATTCTGTTGGCATCCTGGCAAATCTGCATCCAAATAGGGCCTGAAATATTTATGCTGTAAAATGATGGCACTCTTCGCTGTCAATTTACTTGGACATAAAAGTGCATTAAATGGCTGGCACATTCCAGAAGAGACGAGTCCGAACAGACCAGGGTAATCAAGCATCAGATTCCTCTCAGAAATGCAAGAGGAAGAGAAAGAGAGGGACAGAGAGAGAGAGAAGGGGGGAGGGGGGTAGAATGTGAGGCTACAAACCTGCAGACAAACCTCACCTTTGACCCAAGCTGCTAACAACCTCCTTAGCCCTGCAGCTAAGAAAAATGGAAATTTGCTATGGCCACTCGTATTTGTGAAGCCACTGTTGTAAGTGAGCATACTGGTATAGGTATATTTCAGATTACACAAACTATCAATTGGGGGAAAGATACTGCATAAGCCACCATTTTGAGAATCCAGGTCACTGAGTCTTGTTGAGAAGGCTCATGCTCTCTGTCTTGCTCCAACTTGTTGTACGTACGTAAGCACGCAGCACTGGGGCTGCCAGGGTGGGGAGAGCAGAGGGATTGGAGGGGGAGAGGAAGTTGACAAAACAGGTATAGTTGTGAATCATTGTGATGAAGAGAAACACCAAAGAGGAGAGAAGAGTTCAATGAAACAAACTGTTGGATGACTTGTGGAGGACGAACAGATTCATGGCTTGAATGAGTTTGGATTGGGGCGGAATTGGGCGGGAGAGATAGATACAGGATTCAACTGTCTCTCTCTTTATACACACAAACGCACGTGAGCACACACACACACTCACATACGCACATGCACGCGCGCGCACATACACACACATACGTTCCCCAGAGACAGCAGCATTCCTGGGCATGTTCAAACACAGGCCTCCCTGCTGAGCTGCCTGCAGGGTGGTGGCTGCTGTGACTGGGCCGGCTCCCGTTCCAGTCACTACCACCACCAACCCCACCCTCACCCCCACCTTTTTCCTTACCTGCTGCAGGTCAGGGCCCTCTGTCCCTGGGGGTGGGGCTGAAATCACAAATTCCCCCCTGTGGGTACTCCTGGACCACTTTTTATGAGCCTACAGTGATCCAAACACGAACCCAGCGACACATCCTTAAGCTCCCAGACATACACACACACACACACAGATGCACACAGGTGCGCACACAGACACACACAAACACACACCCTTTGATGGACAGAATGCAACGTACAGGCTGGGTCCTGCCTCTGAGCTGCACAAGTCACCTTTATTCATTGATAACAATGTGCTTTAAATGTGATTTAACAGTATGGCGAAAGAAGGGTGTGTAGATACAAGTGAGAGGGAGAAAGAAAGACAGAAACCAGGCGCGAAACGAAGGGTAGAGACCTTTCCCCCAGGTGCAGACATATTTCACCAGGCAGACCTGCCTGGACCCATCCTGTCCTCTCTACCATTTACCGGCTCTTTTATTTATAGATGCTTTTAATTGTGTATGTGCACAGATGATAATGGATTCTCCTGTCACGCTCATTTTGTGAAACAGTAGCTGTGATTAATGCTGTGGAGTAAATAAAAAATTTGGTGCAAATGAGAATTGATCAGGATACAAGCTGAAGATCACAGTGCAGTCAATATATATATATATATATATATATATATATATAAATATATATATATATACATATATATATATATATATATATATATATATATGTATATATATATATATATATTTTTTTTTTTTGGAGGGGGAGGGAAATTCTAACATGACCCTCCTTTTTTCCTTCTTCTTTCACATGGAGCTGCCTTGAATTATATTCCGTGCATTAGCTTGTTTTCTTCTAGAACTTTGACAGGTATCTAAGGCATGGCGTAAGGTTGCTGTGGCTTTCTCAATGGCATCTCCAAACAAATGCTAACCAAACAAATGCTAACCAAAAGCAAATGACAATGTGATGAAGCATGGAGAAAAAAAACTTGCCTGACACCTTTTGTTGTGAACTTGTGACCTTGGCACCTTGGGGAGGATGTTCACTCCTACAAGAAAAGTGATTCTGGTTTTTGGTTGCAAGTTCTGGGGCCTTAACAGAAATATCATACAAACTGATTGAACTCCCCCAACCCCCTCTCTTGTCCCTGCCCACACACACACACACACAGTCTCCTGCTGCGATTATCATTGATATTCATGCTTTTCATTTCAGCTCCATCATTCTGATGCTAAATTACAGTTCTTTATGTTGTTGTTTGTTGTTTGTTGATAATTTAGTTGAATCTTTAGTTGAAATGAAGACTTCCCTACAACTATGCTTTAGGACTGGTGGGTCTCTGCACTCCCTCACCCCAACACCCTCACTCACACACACACACACACACACACACACACACACACACACACACACACACACACACACATACACACACACCTCTCCTCCTCACCTGAGTGTTCCACAGTGTTCACACCAGCAATACTATCTCATCTCATCTCATCTCATCTCTGACCACTCCCCGCAACCACATACATGCTGAGGCCATAGGGACCATAGTCCCCCCCTCACACACACACACACACACACACACACACACACTCCCATCACAGTGTTCTCTCACCAAGCCTCTGATTTTATTCCATTCATGTGCTAAACCAAATTCATACATCTAAAAATGTATAACCCTCAGTGGTTGACCACAACAGCACAGAGAAATACTACCCCCAGGTTAACATATGTGAAAGTGTGTGATTCACCAATAGAAACTTTTTAGCAAGGTCTTCCCATAGATAAAGTTAAGGTTAGCTGCACTGTCCACAAATGTCAGCATTGACCAGAAACCTACCTGACCAAAAATCTCCACACGTGACAACATCCTCTCCAACAGTCACAAATTTGTACACATTGTTGACATGATATGAGACTATTCAGTGCAAATATGTGGGTGATGTGAGGCTTACAAAAGCACTCTACATTCCAAGGGGCATGGACTGTGGGTGGTTCCTATGTGTGTGTGTGTGTGTGTGTGTGTGTGTGTGTGTGTGTGTGTGTGTGTAGCAGAGGGATTGCTCCCTCTCTCTTTCACCTTTCCTTCCTCCTACACCCCCCTTGTCTACCCAGAAGGCCATTGTCTTGGCCCAGAGCAGAGCTGCTGTGTGGGATCCACAGAAGGAGGAGGTTGGGTGGAGCTGTTCATGTTTAGACTAGTAGCTGCACCTATGTAAGGGGGCGGAGAGGCTCAAGCTGTAAGGTGAGCGCCAGTTAGGTAAGACTATTTATGGGCAGAAAAGAATGGCAGAGCCTGAAGCAGTTGGAATCATTTGAATTATAAATGTTCTCCAGAATAACCGAATATGGCCCAGTCAGTGATTTATCTCTCTCTATGGATCTGAATAATTAAAATGTGTCAGGGGGACTAATAAAACTGTCTTTACATACCATTAATATGGATCAACACACTGATAATTCAAATGATAATATTCAAATGTCTGCAAATACTGCATGTAAGTGCTCTTTATAAAATGCCTCTGGATGTATCCCAGGGATGTAAAAAGGGTCCTGAAATGTTTCAGACACCACTAAATTGGAAAAGTAAAAAACACAGATATAGCACTATATTCATGCATTAATTTATGCCAGGATGTCATATAGAGATGTATATCTATGTACACATGCAGTATAGTAGAGTCAATAATGCAAGAGGAAGTGAATACATTTTATCCACTTTTTCACAATGTGACCAAACTTTACGCCCCAAAGTCATGTGGTGACAGGGAGTTTATGGCCACATCTCTTCTGCGAGATAATACAGGTCTGTAGGGTGTGGCACATGTGTCTGGCAGCAAGGGGAGTGGCCTCACACGAAATAGCCACTCTGATTGGTTCGGGCCAGGGAATGAATACATGAATAAAATGCGGCTACCTGTGCCAGGTAGGGTAGATAAAGTGAGGCTAGCATAGGGTCTTTACTTGTTCTGACTTCCCATCTCTCAAGCAACAACGTCTGTGTACCTCTAACCAGTTCACTTTTTTCCATTGGTGCTTTTTTTTATTTCAAGTTGGTTTTGCAACAGATTCTGCAAAAAGTAAATGAGGTGACAGGAGGCATTTGAACTACTTGTAAACGGTTTTATTTTGTGGCTACATGGAGCAAGGTGTGGATCTAACATAAGTGAAAGGTGAGTGTGAAGCCGCTGGTGAGGTGAGTGGGTGGGAGAGGGTGTAGGCGAGATGTTTGCAAGGGTAGGCTGTGCATCTCGAGGTGTGAGCACAAAGCACATTGTCTTTGTCGCATGTTACCAGAGACAGGCTGATAATACACTGACTGAAAACTTACAGGGTCAGATTTCTGAATGGTAGTTGAAAAAGTAACTTTTTGTCGTTCCTCCGATTTACTTTTCCGTGGAAAACACGTTTTAGTGGAATAGCATAGGTCACACCCAATGCCCAATTGGACAGAAAAAAACAGCTAAAAGATACACACCATCTTTGGAGACATTTGCCATGATTTGAACCGTCTTTGCACTCATGCAATTTGGGCAATCATGTGTTCCTGTGTGTGTGTATGTGTGTGAGAGAGAGAGAGAGAGAGTGTGTGTGTTACAGAAAGAAAAAAAACAGATAGCAGGGTAAGGAGGAAAGAGTGGGGGCAGAGAATGAGGTTTAGAGAGTGAGGCAGAAAGAGCGTGAAAAAAAAAAACTAAAAAGAAGAAAACTTTGGAATGAGGGGGGTTGGTATCAAACACACCCTACTCAAAAGCTCAGGAGTGCCAGGGGGGCATATTGGGGGGGGGGGGCTTGCAGGGTGTGTGTGTGTGTTGGGGTGGAGGGTTGAATAATGGGAGTGTTGGGTTTCAGAGCGGGCAGTGGAGCAGAGGGAAGTGTCTTTGTGCCGGCGTCAGAGCCAGTGATTGGGCTCCAGTGCCTGCTAGCCCAGAGGCGTTAAGTGGAACATGACTGCTCTCGTCCTGTGCTGGGAGGGGGGAAGGGGGAGGAGGAGAGGAGGGGCCCCCCCCTTCCCCTCCACCTCACAACCCACCTCCACAGGGAGGCAGGGTTTCAAATCAAATGCAAATGCCTGTGTGTGTTTGTGTCAGTGTGTGCACTCTACCATTTAGTTTACTGTGATTAGTTCACTGCAAATCAGCAGCTTAGATAGCACCAGCGTCATTGAAAGACTGAGGAGAAGGGTGTGGATGTCTCTGCCTTTGTCCTTTTCCACGGTCTCACTACCACTGCCTTATCTGTCTGTCTGCCCTCAGGTTCTGAAGGTACGTTTGGACACATCAAGCCCCATCAGGCATGCCGGGGCAAGACATGCACACACCCATGAATTTTGTCCTTCATTCCACCGGAGTCTGTCGTTTGTCATATCAGATTTCAGTGGATTGAAGTTTAAAAGGCATGGGACCCTCGCACTTTTGTGATCTCAGCCATCACCGTCCGTGTCCAGTTCATCAAGGGTCCCATCCAGGACATTGATTTCTTTATATTAGATGTTAACTTAGAGGGCAAATTCTCAAGTCAAATGATCCCCACCACCCATGTGCATGTCCCTATGATTACAGAAATATAACTTGATAGATATTTAGGTGGAAGTGTAGAATTATATACATTGATTACTTCATCCCCTGTGTATTTTCTTGATGAGTGTTAAGTTCACAGTGGTAATGTGAATAGTGTCTGTGGATGTGTGGGCACTTCTTTTATCTGATGGTGCCTCAGCTTAGATCAGTATAACCAGGGCTAGCGCACAGCTAAACTGCACTTATGTGCTCACACTTTGACCATCCAACTAGCGTCTGTTCAGAAGGGGCTTTTCTGTCACCAAAAATGAAAACGCCACATCCACAAATTCTTGAGAAGCTGTTTTTACTTTACCATGCTCCTTGTGACGGACTGCCTATGCCAAATAGACTCTAAATCGCCACTAAGTGTTTACTCATTTGGTCATGGAGTATGGTAGGGAGCAGCAGTTCATCCTGTGGTCTTGACAGAAAGTTCATGACAGAAAAGTTAGTTTCACCCAGGGAACCTCACCTCACCACTCATACTTTATGCATTGTGTCTCTGAGCTCTGAGTTCTTACCTGCATCCCTCTCCAATAAATACTGCTAATGTATTACATATTCATACTGCATCCTCAATGTGTGTGTGTGTGTCTGTGTGTGTGTGTGTACGTGTTTGTGTGCGCGCGTACGTGCAACTCTCCCTACTTTTCAAAGATCTCCTGAAGGGAGCATATTTTCCCCTGTGCTGTTGTTTATACCTGTTTCCATTCCCAAGTCCTGCTACCACTAATTATCATGTGTCTGGGTCCAGACCCCCCCCCCCCAACCCCACACCACACGCACGCACACACACACACACACACACACACACACACACACACACGCACGCACACTAATTATAGAACAGGTTTCAGGTGTTACAACTTGCCTTAACCCTCAAACCCTCATGCAGGAAATCCAAATCAAAATCTGGATACTTAAAGCTTAACACCATTACTCCCTGACCTCTCACAATAAAGCGAGATCAATTCCAGGAAACTGTTACTTCCAGGAAGAAGGGGAGGGGGATATTGGGGTTTGTTGATTTGCTTGTTTGAAGTCATTGTAACTGATGCCTCCTGCTGTAAGCATTTGCTTCTGTGTGTTTTTACATAAAGCACTGACATCAAAAGGAACAGATTTTCAGATGACGGTTTAGCCTGTGGCCCCCTCCTTGCTGCAGTGCAGCTGACATGCTTTCTTTTGCTCCCACAACTAGGAAACTCTCTCTCTCTCTCTCTCTTTCTCTCAAATCATCAGACCACTTTCAAACAGCTACACCCCATACACTGAAGCAAGCTTTCATGAGCTGTAGTGGATGTACAAAGAAAGCACAGTGATATTATGCTGTCAGAGAACATAGCAGTAGCAGCAGCAGCACCATTTTTAAACTGACAACTTTATTTAAGCAACGATATAATACTTGAAGTGGCTAACCGATGATTAAAGTAAAAACACATCTTGTCTTCCTATTTGTTTTGGAGCTGAATAGCTTTCATCCCATCCATTTGCATAATGGACACTCTATTAAGGAACTGAAGGATGTAAATGAATAGAAATTATAATCTAATGTCAACAACAGACCATTCAGTGTGGAATCCAGGGAGCTGTTGCACTGTGCACACTGGGATCCATACATACAAAAGAAGGACTTACAAACAGCTATAGGTCGAAATCTGCATGCCAAGATACACAGGTAAATCACAACAATAAACCAGAGCCATGACTCGGTGATTATGTGTTGTATTGTTTTGCAACAAGGGAACATTTCTATGGAGATGTTGATGCTATGTGAGGCGATGTTCCTGGTCTATAAAGCCCTCTGGTGGGCACCAATGACTGTATATATAGATGGTGCGCACACAATAATGAGCAGAAAACACAATTCTAGAATACCTCTGAAATTCTAATCTTTATGATGCCAGTCTTTTCATAGAATCAGTGAGGTAATACATGTAGAGAGGAAACACTTGCACTAAAAAAGGACTCTTTTTGGTAACCTCTTGGCTCTGAAAGTATGCAAGCTTGCATCTTTCTTTCTCTTGTTTTCATCTTTGTCCTCGGCAGCCCAGTCACGTGCAAGGACACAGGTGAGTTGAGCTCTGAGCTTTGAGCACATCTGTAACCAAAGGAATGACTTTCAAACCAAGGCAGGCTTTTAGAGCGACTCAGCTCCCAGAGCAAGCCACCCTGCTGGGGAATATTGACACATGCAGGTAATTTAGGAGCTGATCTTGACAGTGATGGAGGGGAAAGACTTGTCAGTTCCATTACACATTTGGCTAATTGAATCCTGCCCATGTCTGAGTCAAACCACATCTGTCCCTGGCACAGATGTAAGACATTTTAAATGTGCCGTGCGAGCTACATACAATGTGATGCAGGCAAAACCCTTGTTTATCAGTGCTGCTGTCGATAGTCTTTAGTTTTTCACAACTCTTGTTTTTGGTGCTGCATTGACAAGTAAGGCAGGCAATTCTAACATGTTCAAATACAATATGTAAAGCAGAATCTACTAGTCAGAATTCAAAGTGTAATAGCACTGTTTGGATAAGGGTATAAAATATACTTTCTGTTTCAACTCTAAACATCAAAACAATTGACAAAACGAATGTATTTTAATTGTTGCAACCTTTCACCACAGCTGAAATGTCTGCAAGGAATTTTGCAGTAGGGCGAGGGCTACTTTATTTCATGCAACTGAAAGAGCAAAATCTTGAGCAGCACCAGTAAGACTAGTAAGGGCCAACAGAAAGTTGGGAGGAGTACAGCAGGGTAATAAGCCAAGCCTTGCTGTACTGTCAGCACGCCTCTCTGAGCCCACTTATCACGAGTGTCACCGGCAGCTGTGGCCGAACGCCGAGCCAAATGAGTCCCTGCGGCTCTTTTGTCAGCAGCCAGCGGTAGCTGAGTGTTCCCTATCTAACCAGCGGCCCCTCTGTCCTCTCTCGTGCCCTGGCGGACACCCCTGCTGTGTGATGACCGTGCCTTGACCGTGCCCCCGCCGCTGCCTGTCGGTTGGCCACCCCGGGCGCTGGTGCGTGCGCCGGCCGGCCGGCCAACTGCAGTGGCCGAGGACCTGGGCAGCCACCAGCTGGAGCGGCTGGTGGAGCTGCTGACGCTGCGGGAGTGCCAGGACCTCTGTGGCGCCCTGGCTCAGCCTGAGGAGGACGTCCTCCAGCATCTCCAGCGCCTCTCCCCAGAGAACAATGACCTGGGGCTGGGACTACGGCAGCGCCAACGCAGGGACGCTAGTGGTGAGAGCCAGATGCATTCATATGAACTCACTCTATACACATAAGTTTCTTACTTCATATACACACTGCATCTCTGCATCTATTCCAATGTCAAGTCAGTATCTCCTATTACTATCTAATCATTGCCTCATGAATTCATATTATGTAGCCTATTCATCGTCATGAACTCTATGTTTTTTTTACAGTATCTGCGCGCTTTCTGTGCAACTAGTCACTCTCTCTTTTCATTAGATCTTTTCAGGATCTAGCCTCATCACTCTCTTGCACTCTCAAGAAAGATAGCACTCTCCCTAACTCTTCTTTTACTCTTTGACTGTTCACTCTTTCTACCTATTTTCATTCTGTTTATTCTGTTCCTTCTTTCTTTCCCTTGCCTCTCTTTCCACCAAGTCAGTCTCTTTCCTCATCTCTTCTCTCTCTCCATTCACTCCATCTATTCACTCCCTCTCTTCATTCACACTCTCTCCCGCCTCTCTCTCTCTCTCTCTGTAGACACGTTCAAGGAGTCAGCAGTCACGGTGGCTCATGGATGTTGACACCCTGAGGGTTGTCAGATCACAAACACTAGCGCCTGACTGGCTACTCCTCCAGAGCCTGTCAAACACATGTTTGATTTGGCTATTCATATTCAGTTCCATTCACTCGCATGCAATTTTCTCATCATTAAACAAAAAAAAACAAAAAAATCAATGGCGGGGTGGAGGAGGGGGCCTTGGAAACACACTCTTAAAGATAATAGAGCACAATAGGGGCTAGCGCTTAAAGACCTCACAGGAAAGATACTTGGACAAGAAAACAAAAGCTTGGTGTCGCATACTGACACATGCTTACTGACTGAGAGTCCCAGAAAAAAGGTCACTGGTGTGTATTTGAGAAATAGGATTACACAGAGTTTAATTGTGTGTGAGGAACTTGCGTGAACTCGTGTTTGTTGAGCCCGCGCTGGGGTTGGCAGGCCTGCCAGTCTCTGGCTGGGCGGCAGCAGGAGTGCGACTGCTGTCGGAGCTTCCTCACACTGGGCGTGTGTGTGTGTGTGTGTGTGTGCGTGTGTGTGTGTTCATGTGTGTGTCAGACAGTGACAGTGAGGCCGAGTGCCGGACAGACCTGATAGACTGGCTGCAGATGCATGGGGAACAGACGTACTACGACAGGCTGTCTGGCGCTCTGCAGAAGATCGGCAGGACCGACATCGCCATAGGTCAGGCATGTGTGAACAACTACCATAGACACAGAGACACACACACCAACCATCACTAGTCTCACACATCAACACCTGCACACACAAATATAGACACACAAAAAGATACACACACACACATTAACATCTGCAGTACAGCCTCAACTTAAATAAAGGAAATTAAGAAATATGATCTCTCCCTTGACAACACATCTCGAGAATCTCCAATATGACACTGAAATAAAGAGCATAAGTAAAGTCATAATGTGAAAGAATATGGAAAGGCAAATAAACTATACAACTCATTCATTTTATGTGTACTGACATATATTTACTGTAAGCAATTGTGTGTCATAGATTATTCAGGAATAAACATCATATCACAATGGCTGTGATTATTCATACAACTTCATGAAAGTCTTACCTAAATACCCAAATCTGTTGATAAGGAAGATTATCCACAGAGTGTTTTTGAAGGGCAAAAGATGCACCCTGAAGTGTCCAAAAATACAACAAAAGTGAACAGAAGTATTCAGTCATAACATCCTCAACCATTACCAGTGTGAGAGAAGGAGATGTGTTGAAATCTTTAACGCTGCATTGTTACACCAGATTCCCTACCGCTTCTGACTTGCAGCATTGTTCATCTCTGTGTGTACTGAGGCACAAGAGAAGGACCTCGCAGTGAACAGCAATTAGGTTGCCAAGGCATCCACAAAACAAAATGATGGCTAAGAGACCTATAATGTTTCTACGACCCACAAGGCAACAGAGTAATGAGAGAGAGAGAGAGAGAGAGAGAGAGAGAGAGGGAGAAAGAGAGAGAGACTGAGTGAGAGAAGCTCACTAAGTTACCCTCTGCATCATAGTGTACTACAATGCGTATGTTTGAGACAACTTTGACAAACATTTCCTGTTATGTATGCCTCTTATCACAGTTGGTGAGCACTTGAAACTTTCTTAACAGCAACGATCCAGGTGCTACAAAACAAACAATTTAAGTTGCACTCTTCCCCAACTTTGAGAAGTAAGCTTCAACAGCTTTGAAGATGCATCTCGTGTGATGTCTCCCAAACACAGAGACAAATTAGGAATCAAACTATGAACAGCTGCCAATGTTATCAAACACAGACCTTTTCAATCAGCTACATGAACGCCTTATGGCTGCTGTCATGTGGTTTCATGATGTTCTATGAGGCATAGGATTTTTTTGGTCATTTTTGGATAGAGGCGGGGTTGGGTTGGGGGTGTTAAAAAACATAATTTTGACTCTAATATAATGAAATAACACAAGCAGATCTATTTTTAATGCTGTCCAAACTAAAAATCCATCCAAGCAGTGAGCTCTTGTTTTCTCTCTGTTTCCCTCTCTCTTTCACTTATTCTTTCTTGTTTTTTTTATGGTCCTGTGAAATATCCTACACAATGCTTCGCTGGCACACGCTGGATTGTGCTGTGCAGGAGACTCCACACTCGAGTGGCGTCGGATATGGCAAGGTGTAAATGATCTGACAGCAGGCTCGCTGGAGCCCGCACCAGATTCACTACCGACCATCTGCTCCTTTCATCATCCAAGAGAGGAACGAGGGAGATGGAGAGACAGAAAGAGAGAGAGAGAGAGAGGCAGAGAGACAGAGGGAGGAGGAAAAGGGAGAAAGAGAGGGGGGAAAACAGACATGACAAGCGTGACAGCCCAAGAACATCTTTCAGTCAGAGTGAAACGCGTGGCACTGGCTGAAAACAATCTCCTCTTGAATAGAGAGGAGAAATGCAGGGTAGATACAAAGAGACACAATTATGAGCATTTTAATTGTGAGCCGGTAAATGACTCACCACGAGGAATGTCCTCTCAGACACTGTAGCCTCATCAGATTAATTAGCAGCTGCTTGCGCTTCTCGCTCACGGCCTGGAGATGCCTGCCTGTCTGTCGGCCATGTTTGTTCTGGCTCCTTGGCATCCTCTCTGAGCCAGTCCTCATGTCACTTGCAGTCTGGATTTTAATCTTTTGTTTGATTTCTTAATGTGTGAAAAGTGGGATTGCTCAGATTGTGCAGAGATATGACACGAGTATCACAAATGCTTCCTCTGAATCACTGGCTGCATGTTTGAAACACATGTTTGAGATTGAGAGAGATTAAGAGAATCTGTGTGGATGAAAAACCAAACACTTTGTTATGCTCTCACAGAGGTGGCCAAGAACATAAATCAGGCCAAGGCCCTGAGCCTGCAACACTACGTTGATGAATACCACAGTCACATCAAGCAATTGACATCAGAAGAGGACAGTGCCATCGCAGACAAACATGCACACACAGTGAGAAGTTCTGTGAAACAATGTAAGTAGCCTGCAAACAGTACTACCATAGTGCAGTGCATGTCTGCATTCCTACAAGATTAGTACTATTGATCTGATGGTCCAGCTCATACTGTCCATTAACATTAAGGCAAAATGCCTGTTAAGTGAACTGAGGAATTCATTTCATATGCATGAAAATGAAACACATTTTCATTTGTTCCTCTGTTTTTGTACCATGGCTGTCAGTGAGGGACTTAACCAGGCAGGACCTGGAGCTGGTGGTCGAATGGAGGCCAGTGCCCCCCAACCCCAGGGGTCTACTGGATGGCGTGTGGCCTCTGGCCTATGGCCTCCTCCTGGGCTTCTCTGTAGCATTCCTGGTGAGTGGCGCTACCCTGCTGTTGACCGTGAACATCTGCAACAGTGACCGTCACCAGTCCACTAACAGCAGCAGGAGAAGAAGGAGTGCTGGTTGTCTGAGAGGTCATTGGGATAGAGGTCTGCTCACAGGTGTGGTGACATCGTCAGAGTTGACCTCTCAGGGACTGACGGAGACACCTCTGGTCTTGACTTCCCTATGAGCAGGTCCACCCAAAGACAGGTTAACTGATCGAACAATACTTGTCACTCTAAAGAATATAAATGTAGTGTTTTATGAAGAAAATAAACCGTAATTGGTTTAGATTCCCCTCGAAACCTGTAAAAAACTCAAACCTGAGACTTAGATCTTTCTTTCTCATCTTGTATCTGTCTGCGTGCATTTGAGATATTCCCTCAGGGGAGAAAGTCATTTCCTTGCTAAAACCACTTCTGTAACATTAAACGAGAGCTACCTAAAAGCGCCCCATCCAAACGTCCCGGGGGATGACAGAGAGAGGTTGTTAAAAAACATGGTGAATTCAGAATAATCAATGGATCACTTTGCTGCAGGATAAGAAAAGTCTACACAGCATTTCAGCTCAGCTATGTCACATCTCTCTCTCTCTCTCTGTACCAAAGGTAAAATCAAAGTTTTTTGAAAATTGTGGATTTTTTGTGTTGTAAAAGTAATAGATAGTGTAATGTAAGAGTGCTTAAAAACAAATGAGATTATTCATTTGTAATTACACGTTATCTTCTGTACTACTAATTATCACAAACCACATACTCAGTCACATCTAAAAGTGGTGAGAACCGGATAACAAAACTGCACCAGCCTAGAGGTTTGGATGGATTTTTGGAGGGTTGTCATGTTGTTTTATTGTATTTCCTCATTAAGAATATGATGGCTGGGATTTTGTCTGACACACTGGGACAACTCATTATCCAGCCATCTTCTGGTTTTGTTTTGTTTTGTTTTGTTCAGTCATCTGAATGCAATGCATGGGTGTATTAACTATCATACTGAAGTATCCCAAACTCAACAGCAGGCTGCTATGTCATAACCACTGGAGTAAACCATTCCAACATTTTATTTTCATTGCTATCCATCACTAGCAAAACATCAAAGTTCTTCTGCCCTACTGTCTGTGGCATCAAGAAGCACTGCAGCAAATGTGGTGCAATTACGCTACTTGAGACTTTGTTCAGTTAAATTTCTCCTTGCTATCCTGTGTCTGTCTGGTAAGAATAGAGAATCTATGGAATCTGAGGAACTAAGGCAGGGCTGACATCCATACCTGTGTATTCATACAGGACATTCTGTCTGGGACCAGCTCTTGTCGCTTAGTAACAGACTCACACAGTTGGTATTGCACCAGCTCCCCATTGTCTATACATTGAAGTGCTTCCTGTGTTTCTAAAGTTCTGTTCCCTTCTCATCTCTTCTCTCTCTCCCTCTCTCTGTCTTAATCTCTCTCTCTCTCTCTTACTTCTATAATTGAACTAATTACTTCATTATACAAATCTTGCCTAATGTGCTTCAGGAACCAGACAGCTTGGATTAATAGTGGTGCTAAGCGGCAATTAGAGGCAATTAGTTCATAAATCAACATCTAAACAAATTAGGGAGCTGTGGAGAGGCAGGCATTTGCTGGAAGGCGTGTCTGGCCAAGAGGGCACGGCCCAAAACAGATTCAAGATGTCAGAAAATGAATACTGAGGGCCTTTGGCCACGCAGACAGCAACTTCATCTCTCTCACGGAGACAGCTAAGATGGATCAGGGTGGAGTGGAGTGCAAAGTCAAACACTATATGACTGCGGAGATTTCAAAAATGAGCAGTGTTACACGAGTCCCATTATGCAACTCGAAAGACTCATGTACATGCAAACAAACTTCTATCTCAATTCTGAAGTTGCCAACTTCTTTGGTTCTCATTTTTAACGATTATTACGCCAGAATGAGAATATAGATCCAAGTCATATCTGCAGAGAAAATCTCCACGTTAGTACACATACTGTAACTATACAAGAGTGACCTTAAATAGGAGTTTTGTGGTCACTTCTGGGAGCATTGCTAACAGATCCTTCAAGGAACTGTGCTAAGCTAAGCTAAAAACACTGCTGTCAGACTGGGGCATCAGCTGCACAGAAACAAGAAAGGTAAGACCCCATTGTCTATATCTCAGGTAGATGTCAAATGACCTATAATTTCCCCAAATAGTGGCATGTTCAATTAAAGGCAACTATAAAAAATGCACACCAGGATTACTTGTGGGTTTGGTGTTTGGCATCACTGCACATACAAGATGTAATCTGGTCACAATACAGTCTGGAGACAGATACTGATACCACTGTGTAAGTCCATGGATGAAATCAGATCAGGTCATTTGTCATATTGATATCTGCATGCAGATCATGTATTACTATAGGATGAAACCAGAGACTCTCAAAGGAGCTTAGCCAAGTTCCTATCCAAGAGAGAAATACATTAATCTCACTTCTCTTCACAGATTGTGCCAGTCCTTGCAGGCTTCTGCTTACATCAGCCATTCCAGCTTGCATGAAATTTATCTCATTTATGTTCAAAAACATCCAAAGTTGTTTTTCTTTTCAGCAAAATGCAGCAAGATGTTGCTCATATTTGTTATGATTAAAGTCACATTTTGTTGCAAAATACTACATACCTTTACATGAAACTTCTAATTTGTAAAATCAGAGCACAGTGGGTGTCATTCTATAAGGACATGGCTTTATGTAGCGTGAACATAATCCAGAGTTTGCTCTTTTTCACTTGCCTCAATCAATTAATGCTGGATGATGCTGATGCTGATCATGTATGAATACAGAGTAACAAAATACAGTTCGTACAGAGTTAGTCCAGTTAGTATAGAGTCAGTACAGTTAGTATAGCATCTAATCAGAAGTGCAAATAGCAGAAAGTGCAATATATACAGTATGTGCGGTATATACAGTTAATATGTGCAGATTATGTACAAATAAATTATGAGAGCAGTTATTTACAAATAGGGCAGTGTAAAAGATGGGTATAAATTAGTATTGATTTATGAAAGAGCAATGTACAGATAGATTAGTATTGATTTACAAAAGACCAATGTGCAGATGAAGTATGTTAATATACAAATGTACATATACTTCTATACGTAGGCGAATCTACAGATGTACAGATATACAGTTGCAATATGGACAAATATACAGGTGTGTAGATATAGTAATATATGTATATACAGATGTATATACAGATGTACAGATTTGTAGTAGAAGTTAGGCAAAGTGCTATGGATGTATATACAGTAGTGAAGAAAAAGCGACACACAGCTGAACTGTTGCTGCCAAACAACCTAACTGATTTTAATGAACTAATATTAGCAAGATACTGAACCCCAAATTGCTCCCGGTGGCAGGATGGCACCTTGCATGGCAGCCTCTGCCACCGGTGTGTGAATGGGTGAATGTGAGGCATATATTGTAAAGTGCATGGAGTGCTCATAAGAGTAGTGCTATATAAATGCAGTCCATTTATCATTTAATACACCAAAACCTTGACAAAGTAGGTGTGTGTACTGTAGATCCACTATTGGTCAATTGACATTGTTTTTAAAGGTACTCCACAAATAAATAGAATCAAGGTGGCAAGACTGAGTTCTGCACCTTAAAGCTCTTCCTCACAGAGCTGACGTTTTAGCTGAACAGATCTACATTTGCTCTGAAGCTAAAGACATGGTCAGAAAATCGTTGGCTGGTCCAGCTGACACTGACCCTGCCGCTAAATCTTAAATGGTGGTTTCATCCATATTTAATTTACCCAGTTCTCACTCAAAATTGGCAAACACAAAACTCACCCAGCCCTGAAGTTAGAGGTGGTTGGTGGGCTAAGGCGACAATGACCTTTCGAAGTGCAACACAACTCATAAATTGCCACAGTGGCTTACACTAACTTCATCCACAACAAAGATCACTATACCTCCATGGAACCCCCTCCAGTGACTGTGATTAATTCAAGTAACAGTTTTTCCAGGGTTAACATTCATTGTTTCTCAATGTCAAGAACACTTTTTGTATGTACACAAGGATTGTGGGATATTTCTTTAATATCGAAGATACACCGATGCATCCTTGAACATTTTGAAGAAAGAAGCACTCTTCACTTGGTAAAATATTTGATTAACCATGACTTTAGAACAGTGCCTGGTGGCAATTGATGGCGTAGCTAGCAGCCGTTAAGCCTGACCAAGCAGGCTTCCTTGACTTTGAGAAACAGCCATTCACATGTTGTTCCTAGGTCATCAACTCATTTAACCAAACATTGCCCTGTGATGATCAACGTGTTCCTTTTACTCTATCCCCATCTCCCCTCCAGAAATCACTGTCTTTCCATGCCGTGCCTAGCGTGTTTGTTTTAGGTCACCTGTAACTTTGACCTGCCTTGTTTACAACTGTGTTGTACTGTATGTACATATGTGTACAAGAGTGTGCACGCGTGCATGTGTAGTTGTGTGTGTGAGTGCGTGTGTGAGTGGGTGAGTGAATCTGTGTAGTCCCGCAATAGTGTATGTAGGCACTATTACGTATCTGTCTTGTCCATACTGTGTTTTAACAGTTACGTGTATCACCAATTGTTCCCCGTGAAACGTTGTCTCGTCTCACTATGTACTGTGTATATGGCTGAAACGACAATAGAGACCCACTTGACTTGACTCTTTTAGCTCAATACAGGTAAGTCATTGTGTCCTTTTTTGTACCAGAGCAATTCAGTAAAATTCTGATAATTCTGTTAAATAAATAGCACTTTCAAAACATTTTAAGGACTCAGTATGAAGCACCTTTGAATCTTTAAAGGAGCCATGTGTAATAGATGAATTCATGAGCCATACTTCACACTAAAGGAGGCAGTATTGTTAGAGCATAAAGTCAGAACCCTAGACAGTCCCTTCTTCCATCAATCCTGAAAGATGGTTACACATGGCTACCATTGTTCCGCTTGGCTTAGGTTTAATATAACAATTTAGCATTTGATTGGTATATGCAGGCCAGGTGTCTGCAAGAGCCATAGCATGACAGAAATCTCCTGCTAGCTCAAATTTGCTGAAATCACCTCTGCAACACAGACAAAGTTCAATATATTTGAATACTGAGTGGGGCACAAGGCATGACCAGGACCCAAATAAAGGCTCTCTCTATAGCAAAGCCTGCAAAAGAAGCATTTGACTCGGGACATCGGTCATCTGTAAGCACCCTGCCCCTGCTTCACGCCCCATCCTCCCAATGTAATTCTTTACCACCCACAATTTAAATAGCCTTTCATACCTTTTTTTTTATCTGAGGAGGGTGCTAATGAGCAGTTCTCGCCATTGCAGTAACATTGGTAGTAGGTTCATCATTACTGTCTGTCTACCATGATGACCCTAGACTTTCATGTATATATGTGGTCCCTGGACCACCATTGCCATGTTGACCCAGGACCCATATTACTTGTCAGGAGCCAGCCTTTGGTATGTGCATGTATGTTACTGTTTAGGCTATGTGTTGTTTGCCTGCATCTAAATCCTTGAGTGTGTCCCTGAGCTATGGAATTCTTCCAGATTAGGAACTGGTCAAGTTATTTTCTTCTGTTTAGGATTAGACTTTCAAGTATATGTAGAGCCTATTTTCCTTTTAACTGATGAGAAGTTTCACTTTGTTACTTCAGCTTTTTATTTCATCTACTATTAAACCCAGTCAATAATTGTAATTCATTTAATTCATCTTATAATATATCATTGATCCTGATCCAACGTAACTGAGACATCCAGTCTTCTATTCTGCTGGGAAGAAAACACAACGCAACTTTAAGGGGAACAGTGACTTCAGGTGAAAAGTCGAACTGGGAAAAAACCCCAAAATCTAACAATGTCGATCCTGGAGAAACTGTATTATGTTGACCAAGGAACCACATTTCCATGTTGGTCCTGGACAGACTTTACCATGTTGATCCATGGCCGATTTTACCATGTTGATCCTAGATAGACATTATATTGTTACTCCTTCTTATCCCAACATTGAATATTCAAAGATTTGATTATATTCAACATAAATTGTTGTTGTGCTGTATTTGAAGCACCTCCACCATACACCTGGCGTGGGTCCGCTGCCTGCCATGTGCCAAACATTTCTCCTCAGGAGTGCATCTGTTAATACACAACATGCTTACCCTCAGGCTACCACACCACTAGCCTTGGTGTTGCTACTGCTGCCAGGCTTCATGTGAAGAGAACCATTAGCATAACAAAGGCTGTTTGTTTACAAAACACAGACTTTTTAATGAATGCTCAGTGTATAATCAAGTAGACTGCTAAATGAGGGAAAGTATCTCAACGTTGTTATAGCGGATGCACTCAAACTTGAGCTGTTGAAAGCTCTAAATTTAGTCTCCCAAAATGGCCATCAATGTGCAAGACTTCAGAGCCCATTAATATCACATATTGAAAAGCTAGGAATTAATCAATGGGGATCTTCATGACTTACATTATTTATAAGCATTTATGTGCTTATAGTCAAGCCTTGGAGGGCATTCATTGTACAATGCTTCTTCACGGATTTACGCAGATGACACATGCATATTTGTGATGCAAAGTCCAAGTCTGTGTTTGTGCTTGTTTACCAGATAACATTTGGCATAATTTGCAATACTCTCAAAGTAACAAGCAAGTGTTTTTGAAGTGTTAGTTTCTGTCCAACTCAGTTATCAAAAAAATGACTAAGGTGAATATTAGTGTGTGCTATTTAAGATTCAATGCTATTAAGTTGTTGAGTTGTTAAGTTGAGTAGATGCCCCTAATGAGGGAGTGTTCCAATCAAGGGATAATGACCTTGAACTGTTTTTTGGAAAAAGATATAGTCAAGCCTGTTTTACAGATAATGTATAGAGAAAAAAAGTCATTGTCTGTCTGGGGTTGGTTCACCATAGGTGTCAGGGACTCCAGGGGTTGGTCTGTCTGTCTGGCAGTCTTCTGCTGCTGGAGAGGCCTCCCTGCAGCAGTAACCACACCATTTCAGTCACCCCCTCCCCCTACGCCCGAGTGACAGTGCCAGACGCACAAGCACACACAGATGGGCCCTGTCTTACACTGTGGCTTGTGCCATCTACCGCACGCCTCCAAACACGGAAACAGGTGCAGGAACGTTGAGCAGACACCAGACACCGCGACGGGCTCCGTGGCATGGGTGCAGAGCCACCCACAGAGGCAGGGATGGTGGCAATGCACGTGGAGAAAAGCATAGCCCGCTGGGTCTGCTGCACATGCTGACAAACTGCTTTCCAGGGCTGTGCAAGCCGTCATCCTGGCTGTCACATGCACATGTGAACACACACACTTACCCTCTCTCTCTCTCTCTCTCTCTCTCTCTCTCTCTCTCACACACACACACACACACACACAAATACAAGCTTTCGTGACCAAGGTGTCTTTGTGTGACAGACTCCTTCTCTCACACAAACAAAAACATCCAGATTATCTTGCACACAGTCAACCAGAAAAAAATCAATTTTAGGAGCAGGTTACTTCACAGTACATTCACAGCATATCCAGACAGCTACAGATTTAGTGAGTGACCCTTCTCATCTGCTGTAGGTTTGGGTTGGTCTCCAATCTGACCACTAATAGTAAATGTGCAGGAGTTTACTGGTTCACTGCCTTTACTGGTTTAAAAGGTGCTGAAGCTACAGCTACTGAAATCACTGTTACAAATACAGTCCCCCTTGGCCAGTTCCCTGACAGTCATTCTGCATATAAGAGGCCTCATTTCCCTGCTCCATCATTCAGAGGAATGAAGCTGTAACAGTTGCCATTGCTGGCTGGTGAGGGACCTAACCCCAAAGGAAGAGAAGAAGCCTGGTGGCTGAAGATGGAGCAGGGCTATGCTGGCTGCGCGTCCTCTGTGGGTGAAGGCTACGCCTGTGCAGCCCCGTCTGCACATTTCTTATGGATATTTAAAAGGTTACGGATTGGAGAGGAGCTATCAGAAGAACTAGCCTCCCAAAGGAGGGTGTGTCTGTTTCTAGTGATTGAGCCTGGGTATTATCCAGAGACCAATCATCCCCGTATGCACATGTGCGCACTTGCATGTACATACACACACACACACACCACTTCCTCCATGAAATCCACCCTTCCAAAAAATTTCTATCTGGATAAGGAATGATGATCGTCACCGTAGGGGATGAAAGATGTAATTGTGTGTGTATGAGGTAGAATTGTGTGTGTGTGTGTGTGTGTGTGTGTGTCTGTGTGTGGAGAGTGAAAGTGTACAAAAGGAGCTAGTGTCCTTGATGTGGCAAGCAGACAGGCAGGCGCAGCAGTCCTCTGGGGGACTCTTACAGTCATTAGACGCATTCCCTTCAGCTGGGCCCATTTGCATTTGCATTCATCAGTAGCACTCCGAGCGACCGACACAGCCTCTGGCCCCCACCGCCACTGCCACCTCAACACACACACATACACACACACTCTATCTCTCACACACATACAGACACACATGCACACTCTTTTCTCTAAACACATCTCTCTCAAACATGTAAAGACACACACACACACACACACACAGACACACACACACATTCTCTCTGTACGCTCTCTCTTTCTCTACAATACATATCCAAACATGTACATACATGGCCATCACATCTCATATTGTGTTCCTAATACAAAAACTTATGCTTTGATACACAGTGGGCACTGGTATGCCCTGGTCCATCTGCGTACATGCACACACACACACATCAGAAAAAAAATCTCATATCTGAGGCTTTTGAAAGTATCTTAATCACCTACATCTAACCACCGGCCAGAGCAGGACATCAGTAACTGTGTGTGTGTGTGTGGATGCCTCTCTCTCAATCACTGCTAAAGGTAAAAGCAAAATAGTTCATAAAAGTTTTCAGTGTTGGGTGAGAAATCTGAGCTTCAGACAATGCCACAGTGCCATCCTGTGGTGAATAGTGTCACTGCACAGCTGCTCTGGGTGTACGTGTGTGTGGCGGTGCAGGGGATTTATTGATGTAGCTGACCAGCCATGCAATTAAGGTTATTACCAGTACCGACAAAGAAAGAACAGGGAGACTACAAGCATGAATCATTTAATGGCAAATGACCACCACCGGCTGGATATCACAGGGAAAGCCAGACAGAAAGAGAAAGAGGGAGGAATAGTGTGTGTGTGTGTGTGCCATTTTCCACTTGAAAAGCAATACTTTTGTCAATCAACTCAGCCTAGATTTAAAGTAGTTGAAGAAAACAGAAAGTGACTGATGGAAAAAAAAATTAAACAATGTGCGTGCACACACACACACACACTCCTATGCTTTCTCACATACCATTTTTGATGCACTGCCGATATTGAACTACATGCTGATCATGAAAAAGAGCATTCTCATGATGCTGATGATGTCATACAATTTCCCTTTTCTTGATGTTTGTTGAGTTAGTTAATGTCTGGCTGTACCAAAGGGAGGGGAAAAGAGGGTCAACCAATCCGATTTAACTATATACATATATATATATATATATATATATATATATATATGTGTGTGTGTGTGTGTGTGTGTGTGTGTATGTGTGTGTGAGTGTGTGTGTACAGTATATTGTCTCTGCTAGAATACCTTGCCCCTGAGGTTTGTGTTAATTTCCTCATGTCAACAGTAAATCTGATTTTCATTTAACATAAACAAAAGTCAAAACTCTCTTCCTTGTTCTATTTGCCATCAGATGAACATGGGCTGATCATCGCATCCAGTCTCCATCTAACTCATTGTTTTTCCAAGGTTCCCAGCTTGTTTAATTAAGGTTTAATTAAAGTTGGGTGACAGGTTTCAGCTTCAGTTATTACTGAAATGCACCAGGGGCTGGAAGAGAGTGATAAGTGCATGTGTAGCCTAACGAGACTGAGCCTCCCCATAGCAAGTGTTTGTGTGTGTGTGTGAGTGTGTGTGTGAATGAGTGAGAGAGAGATGTTATGTCTGTTTGAGTGGTAGTGTGTGTGTGTGTGTGTGTGTGTGTGTGTGTGTGTGTGTGTGTGTGTGTGTGCGCGTGTGTCTTGGGGAGGGGGGGTGACAAGCTGGTTAGTCACACACCATTGAGAAGTACAGGGCTATAGCAACAATAGTGTAATAGTTTGAAACCACACTGCAGACCTCTGGACTGCAAGAATGCAAGATCAGCTATCAAAGTGTACAGATTGACAAACTGAAACATTACACACCATGACCAGTCTACACGCAGTGCACTCCTCTATTCTCTGCAGGGTGGCATTTGTAGTCATCATCAATTTCATCACTACCAGTACGCTGTAATTGCACTGAGCCTAGTTGGTGTCTTCATATGCTTTGTAATGAGATCCCAAGGGACCTCTCCACATTTTACACATTGCATTGCTTGCTGTAATTCACTGCCATGGCCCAAGAAAATAAAGACAGAGCCTGCCATCTGTGGCAATTAGAGGAGGTTCTCAACATAATGCAATAATTTGCAGAAAATCTAACCACCAATCATTGAGACCACTTAAGAAACCTAATAGAGTCCACTTAATGGCCGGAAGAGTATTGAAAAAGATACAATAATAAAGGATTATTTGTGTGCAGTGAAACACAACAGGATGAAGTGGCATTCATTGTCATGCCAAAGGGGTTAATAAAACAGACCGTAAAGTCATTAAAATGGGCCTAGCCTACAGCTGTTTTCTTGTTGTTTCTTTCCTATGTCAAGTCCCATGAAGTGCCTCCTACAACACAACAACTCCTGATGAGCTCAAAGTGCCTGTGGCAAATCTGAGTAGCAAAACACTACAGCAGACCATGATTTACACTTTGTTTGCATGTAGGGAGAACAACAAACACATTTAATCACATTTCACATGAGCCATGGTCCAGTGGCCTAATTGGACATTAAGTAATTAACCGTTGCCTTACCAGAAGCCCCCTTCATCATGTGGAGCCTTGCATTAGTCACAGGGGGGCGATTCTTGGACCGCCTAATTGTCACAACGCCATCATGCCGAGTCAAACAATAGAGGACATTAATTAATATCCATCTGTGGCCGGAGATGCCCTCAGTATATCTGTAAACAAACCACATCCAATTCTGTCTGTGCTGAGACAGTAAAGGTGAGGTTATAAATGCCCTTGCACACTGGATGAAAACTTGTGCATTAGCGATGGAGTGAGATGGATCACACAAGTCAAGCCTCCGGGTTCTTTGAGAGAGCAATCATGGCTGTTCGTCAATGTCAAATGGGCTGCTTATCCAAAAAAAAAATTAACAACTGCTCTTGGACAGCTCTGTCATCTGACAGAGATAAATTGAGATGACTCACCTCTATATTTAAAAAGACCCTTGCTCAAAAGACAGCTTTCGAATTTTGGGCCTGGGTTAATGTAATCTTGCCACCTGACTTAATGCTCCTGCAGAAAATGTGATTTTCTGTTGTAAAGAAAGGTCATAGCACAGCAATTTTACCATAAGCTTTTCTCCATAAAAAAGCTGGCGGTTAGCCAAGACCATTGAAATGCACAACTTGTACTGAATTCCATAAGTGAAATATTTTGCTCAGACTAAGCCTTGCCTGGTCAATGTTGGGGCATTGATAAATAGGGTTTGGGGACCTTTTATATGTAGATTTTTTTCATGTGTAGCACAAGCCTAATCATGATTTCTTTCTGTGAAGAAGGAAATAGTTCCTGCTTCTGTAACTTTTTGGTAGGTTTTCAGTGACTGTTGTTTGGTCATGACATCTCTTACTGCTTAATCATGGGACTGTATAGGCTCAGTTTAGAGGCCCCCTAGAAGTCAGATTAAATAGAAAATGTCATGTATAGGTCCGATATAGAGTGCTAACAATATTTATATAGATATAGAGTGCTAATAATATTTTAATGGATACAAGATTAAAGATTTATATTATTTCTATGAATGGAGGTAACTCTATTCATTCCGCTGTCCAATCCCCTTTAAAGGGTACCAATAGCATAATAAAAAACAAACACATTGTCTCTTGGGGTTGTTTTCACATGATCATCGCTATGACCTTTTTGACTCTCCTCAAGTTTTATTTCATTTCATTCCACACAGGTGTATGTATTTTTTTTGAATAGCATTGTTTTGTGCAAAAGTGCAAATCTTCAGTGTTGGAATTAGTAAATTAGTAGTAACTGCATTTAGACCTCAGACCTTGTGTTTACATATAAATTAGTCTGAATTTCTTACAGTAAACAAACCAAATGTTGAATGAAAGACTGCACATTGATTCAAAGATATGGCCTACACATTAAACCCCATGCACACAAACACACACACACACACACACACACACACACACACACACACACACACACACACACACACACATACACACACACAGTGGCCTTTTTGGAGAGGGCACAGGCAAGCCCACTCTCTCCCCACTCTCATTACTGTAAAGCATCACTTGTGCAGCACTCCACTTGTGACACTGCACCACAGGGCCCAGCAGGGGCCCCAGAGCACCATGTGCGCCATGGACAACATTTCCGGGTGACTTCCTCAATAGCATGTCTATTGAAATTATGCATGATTGACATCAGCAGCCATGATTTGCCAGGGACAATCAACCACATCTGCTTGTCTAGAAAGGAGTCAAAATATTATTGAGGACTTGTTTTAAATGTAGGAATGTATTCAAATGGTGATCTGATGACTTATCTTGGTCATATGGAGTCATTTATCACTATGCTGGAAAATTATGTTGGCATCAAGCCTCAAGACTTCAGGGAGATCAAACTTTGTTTTAAAACCTATGTATAGTATATGTATAAAAATAAAGATCTGGTAAACCAGGTGGTAAGGACTGACATGACACCTCTTTGAAATGAAAGGGATGGTACCCAATTAAGCTTGCAGGTCAGAGCAGACAACGAGGGTAATGAATGTGAGAAATTGTGCGAGGCTGGCCCATCTGATGCCTTCATTAAATGCAGAATAATTTATCTCCAAAAACCCAGACAGACACAGACAACCATCCCTCAATGGGACGTTCACTGACAGCACTTAGTAGGAGTTGCTCTGAGACATGGCTGTGTTTAGCATAACACTCACACTTCAAGTCCTTGGGGCTTTATTGGCTCCATAAATGATTTGCCAAAAAACACTCTTTCCAACTAGAGAATGTATTCACTTCAACACAGTGCTTCATTTTCAATCTGTACTGTAGATTATCCATCATAGAAAAAAATCTACATTTTTCAACTATTTAGCACATTAGATGTGCTCAAGAGTTCATACTTACTGTTTGTGTAATGACAAAAATTGGACAATGTACAATACAAACAAGAGAGAAAACACATAATGAACAATTTTCAGTGTCAATGTAAGTGTTTCAGTGAAATGAGTCTTGGCCAAATGGAGACAGAGATGATCTAAGTTCTTCTGTGTGTGAGAAAAGCAGTGGGGTAGATGGAGCAAAGCAACCGCTTGGAAACTCCTGGTGGAGTTTGAATTGGCAACTGAAAGTTTTACAGTTCCACTTCTAGAAGTGTCAGTGGCCTAGTTCAGCAAAATACTGAGGAATGAAGGTGCCTGTTTGATATCCTTAATGAAATACTTTCTAACATTGTTCTGATGTTGATGTGTATATTATTTCTTGTTGTTAAATATATATGTTTGTTGCATAAATGCCAAAGGTTGCTCCCAGCAGACTTGTGTGGTGTTTTACGTAAAGCAGTAAAGTAGGCTACTAAACTACAAAAGTAGTGTTTTGTTTTTTGTTTTTTTGTTTTTTTTTTTACCTCTGGAGCTCCCCCAGCATGTGGTGACTTAAAAAGAAATTGTACATTCTCACTGATCCATGTGCTGTTGGTAGGAAGAAGACCGAAAGAATGGAAGCATTTGGAACAACACTGCCAATGAAAGTGAAAGTGAGCTTATGATGCCATTTCAGTGCATTAGCTCTTTTTCTGCGCATTAGCAAATTTCTCTCGTTGTCCTTCCTACCGACAGCACTCGACAAGCTCATACAGCAGGGCTATGATTGGAATTACTCTGGACTATTGGTTTAAGTAGAAGTAAAAATGAACTGAAGTTAAACTGAAACTGAGTTAACTCGCCTGCATTGGTTAGCTTTAGCTGCCAAACCGCTATTCGGCCTGTGATTAATATATATATATTCAACTTTAATTTATCAGAAATAAGATCAAGTGTAATTTTACAAGAGTAGAAGTGTTCCCTTATGCATAAGCTGTTCTTGAATGATATATGATATAAGAAGACAAGACCAAGCTAATTCTTATAAATTTGAGAAAGAACTATAATTAACACATAAATCTCCCCAAAATCACAAATGCTGATCAGAATTTTGCCAAATGGATATCATTAGCCTGGTGCCCCAAGCACTTTCACACTGTTTCACTTTCTGCAAAGCATCTGGAATCCCTCAATTGGTGTGTGTTTCCTTCCTCATGGGCATATACATTTTCAGTGAACTTCCAAAATGATTGGCCAGCCAAAAATTGCTAATTGTTCAGCCAGAAATTTGTCAAAGGAAGCCTAAGCTAACGGAGAGATCCCTGAACTTTGCTGTAGCGAAATGTGTTATTGAGTAAAAGCACTAGGTGGCACTAGCCTAGTTAGGAAATCATATCAGTTCATCATCAATGCAAGACACTGCTCTTGTGATAATCAGAGAAGATGATGATCTTGTCTTTTGGCAGAAGAAGCACACTTGAAAGAGTAGAGCAGGTCCAACCGTCGGCATTATAAAAAGAGACCTCCCCTGCCTCATAATTCACAAACATTCCCACTCGATCAAGATGACTTAATGAGTTAAAAGTCACAGTGTTGTCAGCTAAAGCCAAAGATTCACTCTGTTCATTTTGGTTAACGACCCAGTAACCTATATGGGCCCTAAGTCTAATATTTGCTTTGCTGTTATTAGACTCTCTAGTGACCCCTAAATACCAAGATGCCACCCCTTTGACCAGAACCTCATAATAAAATCTGCCAGTGGAGAATCCTTGTTTACCCAATGCAATAGGGGCTTTTTTTTTGGGGACTATCTGAGTGGATCTGGAGACTGTCTCCCAATCGTAGTCGTTTTCTATCTGCAGACAAGATCAGAAGGGGACCTGCAGTATCTGGGTCCAATGTCACATCCACTGCAAGAAAAGGAAAACATTGTAAAGACAAGATTGATAATATTCCCTGTCTGTCTTGTACCAATATAATGCTTTGATAACAGGTTAATTTGGTCAGTCTTGTAAGGTTTGCAGTTGGGGTGTGAATGACAAGATACCTGAATTCTCTTTCATTTTGAGACAACAAATAAATCAATAAAAATAATGCCAGCCATTTATGAGTTTTGCCATTGACACAAAAGATCAAGGAGTGCTAAATATATCCCTTACCCAGTTTACAAAGGTGCCAGAAGAGATGGTCATTCACTTTATCTGTTCTGTTGTAATCTGTTTGCAACTGAGCATGCAGTAGTTTCAGCTGGTCATGCTGCTCATTGAGCTGGTTATTCTCTTTGGTCAGGTTCAACAGTAGCTCTCAGTTCTTACCCTGCTGTTCTCCATCAGCTACTGGTGTCTGTCTGCGGTGTTGTTGTTGTTGTGTTGACACACAGACAGCAACATGACACAAATGACACACACGGTCATCGCTGGGAGGTTCCGCCAGTCCAGCCATCGCCTTCCCTGTCTGTTGGTCACCAGAGCCGCCCAGAGCCCATGGAGGTTGGCTGGTCTGTGCTCTCCCTAGAAGAGCAGATGCTGTGCTGATCTTTGCCTTTACTGTGGTGGAGGGGGACATCATGTGGCCAGCTTCCCGGTAAAAGCCAGGGCTCACCAGTAGTGGGGAAGATGCTGGTGAGCGCGGTGATGTCCCGACCTCTCCAGTATAAGAAGCCTCTCAAACATGTTTTACTCTCCTTCTCTGGTAACACTATCTCGCTGGCGGCTCTGGTAGATTCAGGAGCGGAGGCAAACATTATGGACTGTGAGCTAGCTCGCCAGCTGGGGGTCGGACGAATCTCAGCCCATTCCAGCTCAGGCCCTAGACGGGCACAATCTCTCATTTCTATTGACGCTTCATCCGAAACTACAGTTCGGTGGCAGCCCCCCTCACTGCCCTCACCAGTCCCAAGGTCCCCTACACATGGAACACCGAGGCTGAGAAAGCCTTCCAGACCCTCAAGACCAAGTTCACCTCTGCTCCCATTCTACAGATGCCGGATCCCGATCTCCAGTTTGTGCTGGAGGTCGATGCCTCTGATGTGGGGGTGGGGGCAGTTCTCTCCCAGCGGTCCGCCCTTTTCCGTGCCGTGTATTCGCCTAGGGCTAAATCCGCTAACTGGTGAGGTGTGGCCTACATAAAATTGCCAGTACATCACAAAACAACATTTTTGACATGTCCCGACTTCTTTGGAATTGTGGTTGTACAATGGAAGTGCACAAATGTTTTCTCTTCCTCCCTCCCTTGCCTTCCTTCATATGGTTTTTGATCTGAAAAGCACTGGAACAAAAATCTGCTTCCTTCAAGTGGGAAATGTAGGCATGTATAAGCAATGAAAGTGGACAATTAACAATTGGCAAATAAAAAAGATTTGTCTTGATGGATCAGTGACTAATGATGAGCATGATTACAAATATAGATGACTGATAAGTAGCAGAGGCTTTTATGGACTTGCAAAAGTAAGTTTAGGAATCAAACTCAGATGGACTAATTGTCAGGCAGTAATGATGAAACTACTATGCCAAGACTTGAGTGAAGATAAAGTTTGGTTTTCCACCTATTTGCAATTAGTCAGTTTGCTTTCAGTTATGTAAGAGTTTTGGGTGCCTTGGTCAATTGATATATTCAGCCATGGTACTGTAGCACTTGTAATGGTGTTGAAAAACTGTAGCACTGTTTGTCAGCATGTACAGACAATAGGTCACCAATGGAGAACAGTAGCAATGCATTGTCTCCAGTGATGACAAACACATTCTTACATAAATTTGGGTTGAAGAGTGGTTGGGTGGTCTTCTTTTTGTCCACAAATTTTTAGAATATCACAACTGTGTATGTGTGTGTGTGTCTATGTTACTCTGTGGTTCTGGATGTGTGCCTGTTACTGTTTTTGAAACTGGCATCTAACATGTCAGCGCAAGTAGCTGAGGGTAGAACAGAAGAAATTTACCTATTATCCCCATTATTCTAAAAACAGGAACAAAAATGTAATGGTAAATCAAATGTCAATAAAATATAATTTTAAGAAGAGCCAAGACAAACCTGCTGGTATAACTGAATGTGATCTGCGGCTTAATCTGGAAAGCACACAATTTATATTCCACTTTTCAAGTCACTCAAAGGGCCACAATGGAATCAAGCTCACTTTATACATCTGTTGGCTGCACTGATGGCATCACTGTTAATCATCTACATGCAGTACTCATAAATCTTTCAGCAAAAATAGATATAGAGAATCACTTGTGATGTGGTCAAAAGAAACCAGGGTGTGCCCTTTTCTGACAGAGTGAGCACTGCTGTATGTGTGTGTGCATGCATTTTTTCCATCATTCATCTAAAGTCAAAATGGTTTCTCTTCCTGCTTTCTCGGGATGTTAATTTCTTCCATTCCGATGTACTGAACACTGAAACCATGAAAGTAGAAGTAACAGAAAATGAGGGACATTTTAAAAAATCCATAATCCTGTTTTATTTTTTAATGGAGCAAGCAAGCTTGATTTGGTTAGGTGAGTTTTGTTCTACGCAACTTAAAGTTTTAGGTGACTGTTTGACTGATTGTATTTAGAACAAACCTCATACAACCCACTTTCCCAATGTGATCTCTCAGTAACACTGGTAAGGTAGGCATTTACTGCAAGGGACAAACTAAGTGTCAATGTTTGAACTTGGATGAAGAATCCTCCAAAGGGTGGCTTTTATTTTGAATATTTACATTACATAGTATTTCATATTAATGTAATAGTGTCACGCGGATTGCACCCGGATTGTCTCAGGATTGAAAAGGTACAATGCCATGAGCTACCCCAATGGATAAGTTTAAGCCAAGAGACAGTCACAGAAGTGCTCAAATTGAAGTTCACTTTAGAACTAGCAAATTCCAGAAACACAGATTTGCCCAGAGCAGGTTCCAGAGTCAGTGTCAGTACAAAAGTAATTCAAAACTGGCAGTTCATTAAGAGTTAAAAAAAAATCCTGGGGAAAATCCCGCACTTGCAAAAGTCAACATTCAAGAAAAAATCTGGCAAAATACAGATGCAAAAATACAAAGACATGGGTAAGTCACAGGCAAGATTTTATGCGGCAAGATCCAAGTTACAGTATTAAAAAGGCAGACAGAAAGTTCACAAAAATTCTGAACATCCACAGAGGCATCATGATAGAAATCAGCAAGGAGCACAAGGCACGGCCCATTATATATAAAACCCCCTAAGACACAGGTGTACATACCGGTAGTTACCAAAATGAGACACTAATAAATGCACAAATGAATAACATGAGAAAAGCAATGGGAAATGAGGACATCTAGTGGTAACAAATAGGTAAGGCAACCTGAGAATCCAATCTTTTCACACTTAAACACCTCAAGCAAGCAATCAAGTCTCACTACCGAATGCCCAGACTCTGTATGAAACGAAAGTGCAGAAAGACGGTCTGGTTTTATTACCAGACTAGCATTATATTTATGGATGTGAAAAAAATCCACTTTGCACTAAAATTAATTTCCAGAACCCTGGATCTGATCTGAACATCACACCAACTCCCACTGTGTTATATCCAACCCACCTGGTTATGCGCTACACAAGCTAAAGTAGTTTGTAATGTTCCCATATTAAATGACAGTGGGGACTGCGCTACAGTTTTCTGTGATAATAATGTGCTGTGCTTCTTGTCACATGCATGTAAAGAGTTTGGCTGATGCATACTGGAAAAGCAGTTGGTGAGCAGTTCTATCATGTTATGTGGTGGATACTTTCTAAATTCTGAACACATTATGTATAATATATTTATTTGTATTTATATATAAGTCTGCAGTATGTTTTATTATCAACTAGTTGCAATAAGTAGGACATTGAAGGCTAGGTGATACAGGAGCAAGTGATGCCACAATGGCAAGCCAAGAAAGATAAAATACAGATAAAATGCAAAAAAGGCCAAGTGAAGCGTTTTGTATTGACAATACACTGGTTAAGTGAACTGCACCGCACACTTTTTAGTGAACTGTACTGAGACAACTTCCTGAGATGGTCTAATGGTTCTATTAGTGGGACACATTCAGCATAAAGTGAGCACACAGTAAGGTGCAGCACACACTAATGTGGGATGTGGGCATAGGAGAGCAGTGCTCAACCATTTCCCCCACCCACAATTTTTCTACTAATTGGGTATTGAACCGGTAACCCCTCGGTTTCCACCCGGAGGCCATAACCAGTAGGCCATGGTTGCCCCAAATGACATAATATAGTCGAAAAATAAAAAAAATGGGTAGACAAACATGTTTTTGTATCAAAACACACATGGCACAATTTTGTACATTGTAGAACCTCCCTTAGCCTTCTCATTTGTCATTTGTCATAACGCTGGAGGACACAAGAAAGAAATATGAGGCCCGTCCTCTTCACAGAATCTATATCCTGAGGTCCTCTCTTGTGGATATTCCTCAACACAGCTCATGCCACTGCTTTATTCCATTAAGATCAAGGGAGCTGATCACCTGACCACCTGATATATATATATATATATATATATATATATATATATATATATATATATATATATATATATATATATGAACTCATGTTTTGGTTTAATAACCTTCTTTGTCTTAAGAGGGACAGACACAACAACATTTATTATCTTCAGTCTTTTAAATTATAATTACTTATAATTACTATAATTGTTATAACTACTTTACTGAAATGCATTATACAAAAGGAACTTATCAGAAGATGTCAAATTCTTACATCTCTGGCTAGGTGAGTCAAACAGCAGGTCTGGCTGATTTTCCTTTTGCAAGTAGTTGGAACTGTTTTTTCTGTCATCACATTTAAATGTGTTAAAATAGCAAATGAAGCAACATACTTTAAGCAAACGAGGAAACCACCACCTTTAGGTTGTGATAAGTGGCATCATCCATGTTCATATTTTTCAAGTCCTCCTGAGGTCCTGTACAGCTTTGTCTTCTGCCGTGTGGGCTGCAAAATCCTTCATTCAATTCATTCATACACTGTTTAATGTGTAGTTTCACTGCTATATAGATTCAATATAAAGGTGCATGATCAGCCGGCAACAGTCTTACCAGTGCAGTGCAGTGACTTTCCATCCATGTAAACAAACAGAAAAGATTAGGATGATGGGTTCTCTGCCATCCTCAGAAGCTTGTCATTACATATTGAAACAAAAACAGAATACTTTAAAATATTGTCCTAGTCTGTCTATGACACCACCACATTGTCAACAAAGACCAACTATTCAAAAGCTGATAAAAGGTAGGGTGCTAAAGGAAGAGCACAAGGAATACACCCTTAAGTACATTCTCTTCATTTTATTAACTTTTTTTTCTGATTGCCTGTGGGCAAGACAAAGCGACTGTTATGTGCATGTTGTACATGTAGGCTACAGCATGACAAATGTTCTGACTACTTAGCCTACTATGGGGATTTCAGGAATGGTGTTTAGGTCACTGTTTCTGTTCAGGTTTTCTGTCAAAAGAGAGTGAAGTTTAGATGTACAAAATTAATGTACAAAACTAGATGTCGAATAGGCTAATAAAGTTCAAGTCTTCAGAGCTTGAGTCTCAAGGCTCTGTTTAAGCAACTTGTGTGCAACTAAAAATAAAAATCAAGGCCCAGACTTGACAGTCCATCTCTGATAATGCATACTGCAGACAAATAAAAAGAATCTGTGCATCTGTGGCTCATAAACTGAAGCCACATCACAACGACAAAACACACCCTTCATGTGTTATCTGTGCATATTGGGAACAATATCCAATCCAAATATCGGATTGGTGCATCCCTACTTTTAACACATTTGTAACGGAAGAGCTTGAAGGTTGTAGTCCTAACTGGGCTTGTAAAAGTGTATTTATTTTTGATCAATCAGTGTTGTATACATTGTACTTAAACATCAGAGAACATTGTACAGCACGCCATTCATCCACCTTTCTATCCTCAGACTAAATACACAGAATAAACTTCAAGAACAGTAAAGCATACGTTAGTACAGAGAGAAAAAAATAGGCTACCTGCATTTCCCATGACTATCTTACACAGAAGCTAGTCGCAGCCAGGTGAGACTTCCTTGTGATGACACTACTATTCTATTCAGTTCAATTCAATTATACTGTACTACACATCTGTTCCTAAGAGGCAGCAGAACAACAGCCCTTTAGAACTGGCTTGTTGTCCATACAACTTTGAGAGCCCCCTTCTGTTCAAACGTTTATTCCACCATCATTCCATGAATGATGTTTCTGACATCAACTTGGCCTCCAAAGGCTTCATTGCAGAAACATGATGAGCCATTACAATAAAGGCTTTTTAACTTTTGTTAAATGGGAGTGCCTTGGAGTTTGTCTTGGCGTTTCATCTGAAGTTTTCCATTCAAAGAGCACCTCAAACAAATGACTTTTGGGTCCAGGAAGCGTTTCAAGACGGACATTTTGTTAAACCTTTTGTTAATCTTCATAATCAGTTGCCCATCACATGTCCAATTGTAGTGGATGTTAACTGTTTCACTAAGGCCTATTAAGATTGTATCTGGACCTAGACATGCTTAATATCAGCTATATTTAACAGGATTTAAAAACACTCAAAGACATTTTGGCCTTATTAGACTGATGTTGGTATCAGCTATATTTAACAGAATTTTAAAACACTGAATATGTTTTATTTATTCTTAAAACTTTTAGGAAATCCATTCATTTGCAGAGCTTGTGAGTTTGTTCAGTTTTTTAACAGTACCAGGAAAATGGATAATATAATTATAATAAGCAATACAGTTAGCAGTAAAGGGTACATGAATGTCACATTTGTTCAAGACTGCGGCAAGAATAGGAAATAATAACTGGGCTATTTGAATCAGATCCACACCACAGTATCTTTGCCAGTGAGGTAGTTGCTGCAAGTGGAACTGGGCCAAGAGGCAGGTGCAGTAGAAGATGAAGTTTGTTATGCAAGTTTATATGGCTGGTGTTTATGCGTAATGACATCATCAACGCCATATTTAAGTGTTGCTACCGTCAGGGTCGCTGTTAGCAGCAGCCTATTTTCAAAAGGCCTCGGAGGAACTAGCCAAGTAGCAATAAAATCAAGACCATGGAAATCGACACACTTATTGGAGCGTTTAATGGTACGTGAACGTAGCTAATGTCTTTTGTTCCAGCGATGAGAGAATGACTTTTAGATTGATTTAAGCGAGAGAGATTTTAGATTTCCTTAGCTAGCTCTTACAGTTGTTAGCTAGCGTTAGCAGGATCTTTGCTATCCATCATCCAGTTAGCCCCTGCCTTATCTAGCTAACAGGAGCTACCTAGTGTATTCCTAAGCTAGCTGATGTCGGCTAAAGTTAGCTAGTAAGCGAACTAGTTGAAACAAGACCACGCACAACTGTCCACATTTTACATAAAACAGCCTAATTACTAAAAGCTCTAAATCACGTCGGCCATGACTGATAGCTACTTGTAGAATATAACCCCTGTCGAGAGGTGTAATTCGTGTAATAATGAGTTATCTAAATAACTGGGCGAGGAGCAGTGAAGTATTGCTAGCTAACAAACTAGAAAGCTTTCAGTAAAGTCAATGGACATTCTGTGACTTGCTATCAATTTGCTTGCAGAGGCAAGCTATCTGCTAACTGTTTCACCGGCATGATGGCGGATTTGTATTAACTATTTGGAATAGACGTTACTGTCTGACAGCCAACGCAGCGTTTCACCGGCCATCGGGATACTCTTGATATGATTTGAATGTTTCTCCTCTTTGTAAAGACCTGATGAATTTGCTATCGTCAAGGAAACCAGGAGCTAGTCAACTTGCTATTTTGTTTTCAAACGTCTATTGCTAGCTGTTAGGTACTTTCACCTAACCATAGTTACGTACTATGTAGCTGAATAACTAAATCAGTCATTCAGTCAGATTCTTGATTATAATCAGCCTCAACCCTCCCTGACTAAATATCGTGAAAATCACAATGGTCACTGTGGTTAAGCTATACCAGGCTACCAAACTATAGGGAACATGACATTTTGATGGCTATGAGTCAAACATACTGTACCTGGCTAGCATGTTTATGTTTTGTAGTGACCCGCTGTAACCATGTCTTTCCTTAATTTAACTTGATTAACTTGATCCCAAGCAACTGATTTAACATTGCTAGCTGCAACTCCGTTGTCTCATTTGATCATCTAACGTTAAGCGAGTGATAAGTAATGACGCGAGTTTCTCTGATGGTTCAGTTGTAGCTAATTGACGACTCTCTCCACATAGATTTCGAAAAGAAAGGGAAAAAAGAAGCGTGCCCCGTGTTGGATCAGTTTCTGTGTCACATTGCCAAAACTGGAGATACATTGTGAGTACTGTCTCATTTCTCTGTATACTCTTTTACAAATGTGTAGCACGTTGTTAAGCATGTTATTTAATGTTGAATGTCCACCCAGCATATTGCCACATTTGCACTGGAGAAACTTCCTGCAGTCTGTATCTTTTGTGCGTTCACACTGCACAAAGCCAGGTGCTGTTGACGGTATATTGGTGCCTATCTTCAGGTTGGTTCTTTACCCTGCTTGGAGGAACCATGACTGATGTATGATGACCGGTAATGGTGTAATACTCTAGTCAGGTCTCAAACTCAAGATCATTTTCTGTTGTCTTTCACTCATCTTGTACTTGAAAGTAAAGACCTTCGTTTTCAACATATTTTTTGTATGTTAATATTCATGTCGGTTGTGGCAAGACCTACATCTTGAAATGTGGGTCTGGATTTCCAGGCTATCAGTCAAAAGTCCATATGAAGAGGTTAAGTAGAGAAGTGTTCCAGATTGCTCCTATAAATAAACCCCCATCTAGCTTCTAGAAGCGTGAACCTATTGAATATTAACAGGTAATACTAAATCATGGTTATGGAAACGGACTTGTTTTTATGGTCTTGGTCTCAACTCGGTCGTGCTTCCTCAAAAACTTGGTCTGGCTAAGTGAGGAGCACACAGACACAGGTGAAGAGCATTTCTTACCGTTAAGTTAAATTGCAACCAGTAAATAAGATGTATCTGTAAATTATCGTTTTTTTCCAGTTTCAGTGTAGTTCCAATGTGGTTTAGACAAATATAATTGCATAGTGTTAATAAAGCTGTCAAAATGTCACCTACACATGAATAAAAGTTACAGTGCCTGCACTGCAATATCAATTGGCTGTTTCATTTTGGCTAAAACACAAAAAGTTACCTTGAATGCGATGCAACCACATTTTCTAACTCTGGGGTGGCACACCTTGCCAAAAAACACAATAAGACTTACTGCCCCTGAGTAGTACCGACAGACCAAATTTGTGACTCTGGCTCAAGGACTATATGAGGCAATTAGCTAAAAGACAGGAGTTAATGTCTGCAGTACTTTAGTTTGACGCCGCAGCTAGCTCGCGAGACAGCAGCTGACAGTTTACATCAGATAGCTGTCTCGTACTCCAGGAACTTTATAATCTCCCTTTTACATTTAAAAGATGAAATTAACTTGGAAATGCGTTACCGTTACCAGACAAACGTTATTGCAGAGTTGAAAACCCCAAAACAAAGATGGGCAGTTTGTCCGTCACTAACCTGTAAAACAGGTGAAATTATTGAGGAGCACACACAGATGATGAGTGTTTCAAAGTTGCTTCTGAAATTAGTGCAGGTGTCAGTCCCCCTAAACAACCCAAGACTGAATGTCTGTCTGCGTCACCAGCAGCTAACATGAACTGCATGGGGCACAGAAAAATGAAACTGAAAGTGATTTTCCGTGCCCTATTCAATTAGTGTTGGCTACCGGTTCATATTCGGTTTATGTTGTATCAAATGTTCTCTTTCTTTTTCCTACCAAGAGCACACGGTGACCTCAAACAACAGGACTATGGATTGATTGACACTGGATTTCTCCTCAATTTTACATTTTTCTGTTTTTAATAATTTCTAGTCTTTGTCTGTTGTTTTCGCTCTCTTTTATACACATATAGAATACATGTATTCAAGATAACAAGCAATACTGGTTTATTTTTGAGCATAAAACCCTGATCATCTTCTAATAAATTCCAGTGACTGACTGGTTGGCACAGGGCATTGCATTGCTTTGTGTTCATGCTGTAATAGACTCCTGTTCCATTGCCAGTTTAAAGATGGCCTACCTAGAAAAAGAAATGGCCAACTCGTTTGCTTTTGGGCTTTCAGGATGCAGTGGTCCCAGTTTAAAAGCTACTTCCTGTTCAAGCTGGAGAAAGTGATGGATGACTTCCGGGCATCTTCTCCAGAGCAAAGAGGCCCAGCCAATCCCAATGTGGAGTACATTCCCTATGATGAGATGAAGGAGAGGATACTCAAGATTGTGGACGGGTACAAGGGGTAAGCACAGCACCTTCACTTCGGAGAAAGTTGGAGGCGATATTCCTGCAGTGACAGGTTGCATTGGGTTTTCTGTGCAACAGTCATGTTTTAGTCGTCAGCATCTTTTATCAATTTCTTTTTGTACTTGATCTCTTTTTGTTGATCGTCTATGCGCATTCATGAAGAAATTATGTTTGTCAAGTTCTGCTCTGCCCTAGACAATTGAATATGCGTGTGTTTCAGTTGTGTAATTTCATTCCAGGATCCCCTTCACAATACAGCGCTTATGTGAACTCCTTACTGAGCCGAAGAGAAACTACACTGGGACGGACAAATTCCTAAGAGGCGTGGAAAAAGTAAGTCGTCCCCTTTTTTTTTTCCTGCGCACATTGTGATTTTAATCTGATGCGCACTCTGTGATGTATCTGGCAGTGAAGTGTAAATATGAAGGTCACCATATCAGCATCAGTCCTGTGACACCCTCCCTTTCTCTTTTGTCCTTCAGAATGTGATGGTGGTCAGCTGTATATACCCAAGCACTGAGTGAGTATTCTTTAACGGGATGCCTAAGCGGATTTTGATCTTTCACATTGCTGTAATCGACCGTCTTTTGTTTCACAGAAAAGCCCATTCCATTTCCAGTGCAGACATGGAGGGTGAAACACTTTCCGCTTGTAATTTGTGTGTTCAATTTAAATGCAAAATGAATGTATTTGCTTTTGAAGGAAAAATGGGTCTTGTAGCCTGAGCAGAATGAATGGGGTGATGCTGTCTGGGAATTCCTCCATCTACTCCGAGAGGTGAGTGAGACATGAGGGCATATGCCCAGTTGACGTCAATGGACTCATATTCGCAGACCTTGAGTTTGTGTTTGTGTGGGCCTAGGGCTGTTCCACTGGGGTCACTAATTAACATTTAGCATTTGTCTGTCTGTCTCCCCCGGGTGTTAATGTCCATCAGGATTGTGAATGGGCCAGGCTCTCCCAGGTCCCTGAGCAGACCCTCAGCGAAGCTCTCTCTGTCGAGCCCAGCAGCAACAAATGGCCTTCCAGACAGCACAGAGAGCAAGGACGCACCCACAGAGTCTGCAGAGAAAACCCTCAGGTACATCTGTCCATGTGTCTGTCTTTTTGTCTGCCCATCTTGTGTCTCCCAGTCATATGGCTGCTGTAATGGTGGCTGAAAGGCATTGCCTGAGAGTTCCATCCTGCGTAAGATTGATCTGATCAGTTATACCTTATAGTTCTCTAGTTGTCTGTCTGTGTGTCTGTGTGTGTGTGTCTGTCTGTCTGTCTGTCTGTCCACCCAGCATATTGGCACATTTGCACTGGAGAAACTTCCTGCAGTCTGTAACTTTTGTGCGTTCACACTGCACAAAGCTGTCTGTCTGTCTATCTATCAGTTTGCATGTGTGCATGCATTCTATTAAAAAGTGTTCATATAGATTCCTGTATTTGTTAATGTGAAGCATAGTGACTTGGACTGAGCCATTTGGTGCATTGACACATAAGCCCAGAAGTGAGAGTCCAGTATGCTCAGGGTTAGTTGTATTATGTTGTAAAATGTACTTGAAAGGCTGCATGTTAAGGGCCAAATCGAGTGGTTGTGCTCAATTCATTCCACTGCCTCGGCAAGTGGCAATCACCTATGAAGTACTAGTCAAGATGGGTGCCTGAAAATATGCCCTCTGAATATGCCCTCTTTCAATAGCTGAAAAACGTTTAGTGTGAATGTGAAGAAAAAACATTAGTTTGACTGAACAATAAGTTATCCTGTTAATTGTGTAACATTTTAAAAATGTGCATAATAGAAAGTGAATGACATTGTGAATTCTTCTTTAGTGATTCGTCATCGTCGTCGTCGTCGTCATCATCATCATCATCATCATCATCATCATCATCATCAGAGGCAGATTCGTCCCACTGCAGCCCGATGAAGAACAAGCACCTGGCTGAGGACGATGAGGATGAAGGCTCCCTCGAGTCGGAGAGACAGGAAGCCAAGCGGCTCAAGTTTGACAAGGATCATTTGGAGGAGGACGAGGAAGATGATGATGAGGATGAGGAGAACGACGAAGATGATGATGACGAATATGAGGAGGGGAAGTTCTCGCCAGATCCCATACTGCCCCAGCGCCCCTCCTCCAGCACACCAGAGTCATCAACAGACATCACGAAGGCAACGATAGAGGGCAAATCTGTGGAGGAACCTAGCTCTGATCAAGGTGTGTCATCATTTTGGCTTTTAGCGTAGCGGTTAAGGAACCTGGCTAGCATGCTACTAACCTGGAAATTGAGGGTTCAAATCTTGGCTTCCCTAGAGCACTTAACCCTAAGTTGCTCTAGTGAAGACTGGCCCTGAAGTATTTTTATTTTTGATATTATATGATTTTTTCTTTTATATACACACACACAAAAACATAGTAATAAACACAAACATAATCAATGCCATACGATGTCTAGTTGCTTTCTCTCAGCTTTTGTAACATATTTGGACCTTCCGTCCACAGAGCCATCCAGCACACAGACCGAGCCCCTGGAGAGTGCAGACAACAAATTGGAGGAGGAAGCCTCTCCCGGGCCTGCCCACAACCAGGCGGATGGTGCTGAAACAAACCAATCAGAGGAGCCGGCTCCGGCTGCTGGCTCAGGGGTGGAGGAGCGGTTGGAGAGCAGTGAGCCTGTCAGCAGCAGCAGTAGCGGTAGCAGCAGCGGTAGCGGTGGTGAAAAAGAGACTTCTGGAGAGGATTCGGGTTGCAGTAACCCCAGCAGCCCAGCAGAGGGCAGTGTGAGTGCGAGTACGAGCGAGGTAGGGAGCAGTTTGGACAGCTCAGAAACACCGGCAGAGGAGAAAATGGAACAGGATTAGCAGGCCAGGCCCCCTGCTTAAGCTCTAGAGACAAACAATAACACAAAATGAAAGGCAGATGTTTAACCTGTACCAGTGGACCTCTCAAATCCTCAAACCCTTTATGAAACAGGGGAAGGGGAACCTGTTTTGGTGGCATTTGCAGAGAACTTGCCTCTGTCCACATACACAGATACACAGACCCCAGGTTTTGTTTTGTTCTGAAAGCCCTCGCCATTCATGTACATATGAAGCTCTTCTCTTCCCACGGTTGTGATATCCAAGCTGAGACCACTGTCCCAAATACTTGAAAAGAATGAAGCAGAAAAAAACTGGTGTGGGAACCTCTTTGTAACACCATGTTCTTCTGCAAGCGCTTACTTTTTCCTCTTGATTTTGTCAAGGTATGTCAGCCTGAATTAATTTTTTTCTTTTTTCTTGTCCATTATGGGGAGTGAGGGAAGTGTGGCCAATTAACGTCTCCCGTCCTCGGCACACAAAGCAGCGAGAAACATTCCAGGAGCACTCCACTGTCCAACACTGCCCTCTGCTATGAGAAGCCAGCCTGTGCCAGTCTGTGAGCCCTCTGGTCACCCCTCCCCTTCCCACCATGAAAAAAGAAACACCTTTTTGGAATCATGTTTGTGACTTTGTTTTGTGAATTTTATTTTGTTTGAAAAGAAATAGTTGTCAGTGTTTCTGTACCTGACAACCTGGCAATAGGCAGAGACCAGGCTTCGCCAAAAGTGCCAGTGTACCAGAGACTTAACAGTATTTTGCCGTTTGTTATCTAAGTTGAGTCCTTTGCCATAAAGAAGTAGTCTACTTTAACATGTCACCTTGTTTTTATTTTGTTTTTAGATGTCAGTTGGTTACAAAACCACTACTGAATCATGTGAAAGCTTTTTATTTTGATAAGGCATTAGTGTCAAATTAATTCTTTTAACATGGATTCCCTCATTTTCATCTCTATTTACATTTGTTCTGTCTTTAGGCTGTTGCATCTTGTACTCATTTCAGCAACTCCCTTTTGATATTTAGGATTTAAAAATTTCTGTAAAGTAGATTTTTTTAGATTGTACTGTGTTCACTGCTTTTTTGTGAAGATTTTAAAGCAAACACACACAAAACAGTTCAGATTTTGTCTCAAGTTTCAAGATTTTCTCTGTAAATTGAATGTTTGGGCTTTCAATACAGTATTCATAAAAAGCAATAAATGTTGACATTTGAGATTTGACAGCCCTGTGTGTGGGTGTGTGTTAAACCTTGTGGCATTAATAGTGTTTTAAACCAGAAATAAGTTTGCTGTGGGTTGGCAGGATATGACCACTCAACTGTTTGGCGTGTGGTAGCATCTGTAACCTACTTCTAAAGCATCCTAGGGATTACCTACACATAACCAATGAAGGTTTGTTCAGGAGAAACCCATAGCAGGGATGCTAAAGAGCCATCACTCATCACACTTCTGCTTCCTAAAAGCATTGCACCTGTGTAAAGGTTTGCTAGCCTACTGGGATCATGTGCCCTGACGCTAAAGCATCCTGTCTCCTTACCATTCTCTTGTCACCCATTGGTATGTTCAAATGAACCATAATGCATATGTGGAATTGTTTGTGATTTCTGCTGTGCAGTATGTGAAGGTAGAAACCACATGATCTTTTCTTTTCTTGTTAGATGACAACTATACTTACACAGCTTTATTCACTTCTGGCGAAAGCCCTCACAAACAACTTGAGAAAAATTTTAATGGTAATTGTTAGAAAAATACATGTCCAGAAATCCTTTACTGTGCTTCCCTGGGATACCAGCTGAAACAAAAACAATGACAAAACATGAGGAAAATCCAAATCAGGGGCTGTTCACACTAGGAACACCAACTACAGTATAATAATCACAACAATTGAAATATTGCTTATTACATGAATGATAGTGTCCACATTGCATTCCATAATGACAAGAACGATATTGCGAAGGACCACCTCGAGCAATTTTAATATTGATGAAAAGCTGACTGCTGATCAGAATCATATTGATCATGTTGAGAGCCTCTGTTGACCTTTGGTCAGAGTGGATGCTACCACTTTATAGTTTGCGTTTCTGATGTGAACAGTCACATGACACTTCATAATACACATCCACATACAAATACAGCTTCTGGCACCTTGGTCCCACTAATCTGTCTAATCTGTGTGATTGTCTTGTTTCAGCAAACAGGGCAGAAACCAAAATGCAAAGTCAGTCAATGAGCAAAGTGTCTTGTGCATGACCTAAAGCTCTCGTTTGGTGTGTGGGAATACTGTGCAGACCCACAGATGTTTGGACTTAGGATAAGATCTAGAAGCCAGGCTATCGCCGCCTAATGCTTCCGCTCAATATCACAGATTGCTATAGCACAGTCAGGGATCTCTCCAAATCTTAGATTTCCTTTGACAAAAATAATTTTTAAGTTCACAGAAAGTATCAGGCCACGAGGAAGGAAACATACGGCAATTGAGAGATTCCAGACGCTTTGCAGAAAGTGAAACGACATGAAAGTGGTGCACTAGGCTAAAGATCTTGCTCAACTTTACTTGAGCTTAAGACTACACACTTTGCTCTCCATTTAAACGAGGGCCCCTCTGCCTTGGATGTCTAACACCATTGTGAAGAGATCTCACAGTCCAAAGTCTTTGGTCCTCTAAACAGTGGTGACGGAGAGGAGCGAGTTGTACACTCTTGTGCCGTCTGGCGACCTCGTGCCGTGTGCCAGGAGCTCCTGGATGGTCATCCAGTTGTCAAAGATCTTCTTGTTCCTCTTCCGCATCATCTTCTTGTGGCTGAGCTGGATGATGTCAGGCTCCTTCCTGTCGTCCGCTCCTGCTCCTTCTCCGACTCCGCTACCCCCCGTGGCGGTGCCAGTGGTCTCAGGTCGTGTGCCGACCTCGGTGCGGCTTTGCTTTATCATCTCGCGGCGCTGGCGCTGCTCACGGGCCCGGCTGGCGTGCTGCTTGCGCTCCTCCTTGCTCCAGTAGCGGCCCATCTTGAGCTCGCTAGCGGCGTCGTCATCCGTGGTGACGCCGCAGCGTTCCTCGCAGATGCGCAGGGCGCGCTCGCGCAGCAGACGTCCGCGCGTCGGCCGCTTGGTGATGTAACGTGTGCCGTCGCTTCGCACCTTCACCTTCCACTCTGCCTTGGCGCTGGTGCTGCCCCCGCGGGGATCGGACAGCCGAGGACTATCACGCTCCCCGCGGCACGTGCTAGCTAAGCTTGCCTGGCTCTGGGCGTACTCCACAGCCGATCGTTGCTGGATCAGGTGCATGTAGCTCTGGTAGTGCTGCGCGTGCGCAGGAATGTGCGCGTGTTTGTACGGCGACCTCGATGGCGACCTCACAGAGCTCTTTGATGGCGTCATCGGTGATGCCGCCTCGCTCTGTCTGCTTCCCGCTCCTGTCGTTGTGGTCTTTGCTGGCTTGCTGGACAGCCGGCTCCTGGAAGGGCTGGATTCTCGGATGGGTGAGAGCGGGTGCTTGGAGTCCCTGCCGTCGGACTTTCGTTTAGGTGTGGAATCAGCCTCAGCCAGCTTGTCGCTGGCACGTCTCTGGGTAGAACCGGTGGAGGAGGAGAGCTCCAGGGTGCTGGGGCCAGGTGTGCTGCTGCTGCGACAGCTCTCACCTGTGTTGTAGGCACTGGAGCTGTCCTTGTCCAGCCTGTCGTCATCATCATCCTCCAGACGCTCCATCATCCCGCCCCGGAGCTCAGCCTGACGCACATCCATCGTGGGGAGCCCACCACGATGCAGCCAGGGTTCACTGGTACAATTGAAGTCACCTCCTCCTACTCCATCTGCTCCACCTCCTCCACTGCATAGCTGTCCATGCAGCTGCTGCATGTGGTGAGCATGCACAATGCTCTGGCACTCCAGCTCAATGTGCTGCAGCTCGGCGTTCAGAAACTCCAGCTCCGGATCGTCAACCATCACCATGTCAGCCATTCCCACCCCAGGGCGGGCACCCTGCCACGGGCCGCCGACATAGGCCTGACCACCGCCTGGTACCAGGTACTTGAGCTCCAGCAGGTCACGGAAGTGCTCACACTCTTCCTCCAGGAGGCCCAGGGAGTCGGCATCAGCGTCGGCCGAGAAGAAGGAGTCGTTGCTGAGGTGAACTTCGCCGTTGTCTCCACTGCCCAGGGTGTCCTGACTATAGGCCCGCACAGCCTGAGGGCTGCTCAGCAGCACGGCTGAGGTCAAACCAGGGTCGTCGACCAGGTTCTCCTGCTCGGAGCTCTCGTCGTTGCGGGTGCTGCCGTCAGTGCGTCCCACGCCGCTGTCCTTCTCGTGGTGGTGGTGGTGAGACAGGATGGCAATGCCATCCTGCATGCCAGCATAACCATTGTGCATGTTCTAGAGAGAAGACAGGAGTCAGTAATTCAATGCATACAATGCTGAACTGAACTAACAGAAACAACAAATAAATAAAATGTGTTTTACATTTTGTTCCTATTGAGTTTCAGAATATTTCAAATATTGTGTATTCAAATATTGTATCCCAAAGAACTATACCTCTTATGGATCATTTGTGATCCAGAGATTGATTGATTGATTGATTGACTGACTGGCTGGCATTATTATCTAACTTGTTTTCTACTTCTAAGTGCATAAAAATTAGTTCTTAGTGGTCCCCAGCAGGGGGCAGCAATTAGTGGGCTCTGAGCCCTGACCTGCTGAAGCATGCTGGCCGTGTACTGCATGGCCTGGTGATGCTGCTCCTCCAGCATGTCCATGTGCAACCCGTCCAGATAATCATTCCTGTCGTCCTCCAGCCAACCTCCTGCAAGCTGAGAAACAACCTGAGTTTTATTACTTATTATTAACACGTGCTCCTTTTTCTCCCATTTTAACCTTAACATTTTCAAAGCATTGCTTAAGGTCGCGTCTCATTGAATCTTTTGTAAGTATTTTTTTTACTTTTTTTTTTTATTTTTCAAAGGGAAAAATTCAAATAACCATACACTGACATCACACCAGTGACTCAGTGCCATCATCATCGCGTTAAAATCAAACACTCCTCAAAGCCTCATTCTCACCACAAAGATGCTGTGAGCAGGACAGTGTGTGAAAAGCAGCTGCAGAAGCATCTGCACCTTACTCGTTTCCATGGTTACTTTCCGTTCTGTACAAACCGAAGGATATTTAAACAGAGTGGACTGTTTTTGCACAATGCTGACCCTGTATGTTTATACTGTATCTGTGTGTGTGTGCCTGTCTGTGTCTGTGAGGATGAGTGTATGTACGTGAATTTGTGTGTGTGTCAGTGCAGTGCTTGTCACAGTCATGGTCTGTGAGCAAACCTGGCACTCGGGCCGAGCCATGAGAAGACACACATTTCTGCTCTTCTCGCAGGCCAGCAGAGCCACAGCATCCTCATGAGTCTGGATCTCCACACCATTGATCTGACACACAACCAGGCAGGTTTCAAAACAAGTATCATTGCACCATACATGAAGGTGTTAATGTACAGTACATCAAACACACAAAGGTTTAAACACATTTCATTATTACATGGAATGAATGCAGGGAATTAATGCAATTTTCATCTCTGCCCTATAATGACATTTAAAAGCAGTCACCTACCTGGATGATTCTATCACCCTCTCGAATGCGTCCATCTTTTGCTGCAATGCTGTTTGGATCAATCTGTCCCCAAAAAGAGTAATGAAATAGACTATTGCACTGGAACATCAGTGGGCCATATTTAAATAGAGGGCATAGAGCAAAATCTCTCAAAAAGCAGAGGTCTCATGAGTGAAATACAGCTATTGTGTGGCATGTGGATGTATTGAGGATTCATCATTTCTAAAGAGCTTAATTGTGTGGCATGTGGATGCATTGAGGATTCATCAGTTCTAAAGAGCTTAATTGTGTGGCATGTGGATGTATTGAGGATTCATCGACTCAAAAGAGCTTAATTGTGTGGCATGTGGATGTATTGAGGATTCATCAGTTCTAAAGATGCTAAATTTAGAAAGTTTTACCACGCTATTAAATTAGCTTTAAGTCAACATATGGCCCTTATGGCATTACTTTATATATGGCTTGTGACCGCCTGTGTTGTTTCTGTTACCTCACTGACATAAACCCCTGTCTCGTCCTCATCTGTGCGGTAGCATAACGTCAGACCCAGCTTGTCCTGAGTGCTCACTCTCTCCAGATCCACCTCCTGCCATCACAACAGAAACAGAGGTTTTCATGGCAAACACACACATAAACAAACACATAATTGCTTATGGAGAGACATACATCCACAGGGACATTGGTGAGGCGAGGGGCAGAATGAAAGAATAATGTACTGAAAAGGTGATTGTCTAAAGAGACAGATATTTCAGTGGCAGTGCCTTTGGCTGTGTTACATGTAGTTTAATGAGCCATACACACAAAACACAAAGCATCTTTACAGCTAGCTTAGTCAAATCAGACCTTTCTACAGCACCTATCTCAGGCCATACAAGGTGCATTACATAGTATGTCAAACCCTTGAGGCCTTTGAGGCTTCTGTTTATGACCTGAGGTAGCTGTCACTTCTACTTTCTGAGCAACCTCATCCTTTCACACACACATGCATGCACATGTGCACAAACACACACACACACACACGTTAGTTTTTTTTTCTTAGCCCTAAATCATATGGTGTATTGTATGTCTAATACTCTAATAAGGGCAATGTGCTCTTCTGTTCACTTAAGGACAGATGGATGACTCAGCTGTCAAAAATATTATGAAACGATGGGACAACTTGATTCATCATGCTGCTTGTCAGCACAAATAGTCTTCATATAACTACTTGTGAGTCTTACAAAACATTTGTGTGCATGTGTGTGTCTGAGTGTGTACAGTATGTGCGTGTTTGTGTACAGTGTGTGGGAGTGCAACTGTGTCTATTATTACCAGTGTGTGTGTCCACGTCTGTATGTATGCATGCATGCATGTGTGTGTGTGTTGTGTGTGTACAAGGATGGCAAAAGTCAAAAAATACCTCATATTCAAGCTCCTCTCTGTCAAGTTCTTGCTGAATGCCCTCTAGGTATTCGCCAGAGTACAAACAGTCACAGTTTGGCATGCAACTGTAGAAGAAAAAAAGCGGCACAAACCAGTTTGTCTTCGTCAACAATCTCCATATGCTATCAGTACTCTCTAGTGCTCCCTAATAATCTGATAAATGCTGTCATTTGAAATCAATCTCCTTCATTTTCACTACATAACAAAAAACAAAACATCCTTAACCTCACTGCGCCATGTCAACACATTTCTAAAATATTGTTCTCACATTTCTAAAATATTGTTCTCACAGCGTGATCTCCATATTATGGGTGTTGACACATTGTCACTTAAAAAAGATCATGTACATGCAGAACATAACATGGTGTGATTTATCAATGACAAGAAGTAAAGTCTCATTCATGATATTTTCAGGGTCATTCTAAACATACTGCACTGCATTAAAGAGGATACATGTGAACTGTATAGAATGTTGTGTGTGTCCTCCGTACTCTTTGGGTAGCAGGTACTCCCCCAGCATGGGCATGGGGGGTATGGTCATGGCCAGAGGGCCCAAGGGAGAGGAAGGCATCTGGGTGAGGGTAGAGATGTGCTCCAGGGTGATGTCTGTCTGCGTGCTGCTGTCCACTCCTCTGTGCTCACACATGACTCTGCCGGGTGTGGACGCTGCCGTGGACGTGTGTGTGCCGGACATCCGCCGCAGCACCTGCACCTCCACGGGCTCTCTGGCCAGACGAAAGGCCTCCACAGCCTGGTCATGGGACACCCTGGACAGGTCCCTGCCATTCACCTGGACACAGGGTAAGGCTTTAAGTGTGTGTGTGTGTGTGTGTGTGTGTGTGTGTGTGTGTGTGCATACCTCCCTGAGTAGGGATACTTATGTGTGTGTGTGTGTGTACATGTGAGAAATCATACCGTATGTGTACGCATGTTAGATATGTCTAAGTGTGTGTGTGTGTGTGTGTGTGTTAATAACTGTGCCCATGTATAGTGTGTATAGACACCTGCTTGTTTGCCTGTATACACATACATGTCTGAGTGTTGCTATTATGTTATCTGTGCACTAAAGCACATCTGCTTTATAGTGTTTCTGTGTCACTTTAAAATGAAATCACAATATACAACAATGATACACTATAGTGTTAACCATCAAACAATATGAATAATAAAAACTTTGTTTAGACCTTCATAAACAATATCAAGTGAACAGATATGTCAAGTTGTATTTGTGATGTAATTGCAATGGGAGTCCAGAGGTATTTCATTCAAACCCAGACTTAATTACAGTAACACGGTAATGCTCCACACACATTGGATTATAGCTCATTGGATGCAAATGCAAATCGCAAATCCAATTCGAACGAAGCTGAGACTGTGAGTGGAAATTCAATTCGGCAGTTAGGATGCTCAGTGAGCCTCAAAGGGACCAACAACCTAAATTAAACCCTGTCTCTGTCAGCAGGGTTGGCCTGCTTGACCCAGTGGTGATAACCTTTTGACCCCCAGCCATGTCCCATTTTGAACTCTATTTGTGTGTGTGTACACTTCTGTGTGTGTGTGTGTGTGTGTGTGTGTGTGTGTGTGTGTGTGTGCAGTGGAGTAGATAACATTGATGAGGCTTCTTATAAGGTCACTGGCCTTACACAATTGAAATGGCTGTGGTGGACATTGACAGTGGAGGTGAACACAATGCCTGCTGTAGATCACTCTGTTGTTGTGTGTTTGTTTGTCTTGTTTTACTGGTCCTCATCAAAACATTCGATTCGACCAGTTTTAGATTGCCTGAGCTTGAGATCGATGGTGGAGGTAGACACTATGTCAGTATGCCTTGTTTTACTGCTCTTTCTGTGGGTGTTGTGGCCTCTCATCTCTTCATGCTGTCTGCCTACTCACTACATACCTCATTTGAAATCTTGGATAAAAATATATGCCCTTATTTAAAAAAAAAAATAAAAATCCTCTCCAGTGGATGTTGATTTTTCAGTTACCCAATAGTTTTTGTTTTTTACTGGCAATGATTCATTGGGATATTAAACCATTGTCTCTCATGTCATGTCAAAGTCTTAATCAATCTATGCATGTTGTCATTTTGTCATGTTGTCAACCCAGTCCTCACTACACTGTCTGTGTGAAACTTCACTGCTAACTCACACAGAAGTCACACAGAGATACCTCTGGGCATGTGTGTGTCTGTGTGTGTGTGTGTGTGTGTGTGTGTGTGTGTGTGTGTGTGTGTGTGTGTGTGTGTGTTAGTGTGTGTTAGTGTGTGTGTCTGTGTGTCTCTGTGCCTGTGTGTGTGGTGCAAAAGGTGCATGGCTGATGCATATTAATAACCTAAATAGATGACTGCTTATCTCTGCCAAGCGATAACCCCATCACCAATCTGCTCAGCGGCTGTTCATGGGCCATGAAACCTGCCAGAGGGGCACTGCTGCCGCTCACCTCCCCTGCTCCTGCTCTCCTTAGCAGCAGAACTGCACAGTCCTCCTGCCTTGTGACAGCCACATGCTTATTTGGCTTAACTAAAGGACAGGAACGATAGCATGTGCATTAGCATTTCCAGACAGCAAAATAGAGATTATATAGAAAGTCTGCAGTTAATGTCTTGAATAGCTATTACCTAATGCCCTATGTCCTTCTGGAACATGACATTTTGAAATGAAACTGAAACCATGAAATTGAAATCGTGAAATTTTTAGAGACTTGTCTATTGACCTTGTATTTATAATCACCTTCCTTTATACTTTACACTTATAGCACTAACATGACCCATAGAAATATACACATAAATGCATGACAATGCAAAATTCAAGTCAGGTACTTTTACTAATTACATAAATCTAGTCATCCACTCTCCATACATCCATTGTTTTACCTTAAATTAATGGTTTTAAATGTTTCATCAGTTTTGATGCACAGGGTTCCGCCTCAGCACCAAATGGGAAACCAGTGCATTGAAAATTGGCGAACCGTATAGAAATATAAATTCTTATATTGCACTGCTTTAAATGCAGATCTGACTTCTGTAAGAATACAGAATAGAGAACCATAAAACTCAACCATAAAATTCATCCACAGCCACACATCACATACACACACACACACACACACACACACATCACACACACACACACAGATCTCTCATACAGATAAAGATGTCCAGTGACATGGAAAGACACCTAATTAGATCCACTCAATATCACAGCAGAATCAGTAGAGCATTTCACAAGACATTTGCTGGGGGAGACATTAGTTATTAATTATAATAACTTATGATTTCACTGAGAGGTGCTTATTGTCTTTACATATAACATCTAAGAGAGAAGTGGTATATGTATGAGTGTGTGTGTGAATGTGAGAGTGTGTGTGTATGTGTGTGTGTGTGCTTGTATGTGTGTCTCAGTGTGTTTCAGTGCTTTTCAGAAAGAGAGAAAAAATTCTAAAGATTTCTCAAGAGCAGTACCCCTGCCATGTTTAATAAAGTTCAGCCCAACTCAGGAGTATCATTAAGTCCTAATGAACAAGTCAATGCCATGTCCAAGCACCTCACTGTGATCTCTGCTGCACTTGTCTCCTCGGTTTCGTCAGCGGCAGAGCACAGTGCAGCGCTCGCCGAGATCTCCCCTGTCTCCCATCGGCCAAGCAGTCAATGTCAACTTTCACGTTCGCTCACTGTCTCCCATCTCACTGCCCGCCACCTTACCCACGTGCCTCATGGAGTCCACGGATCTAAAATTACACACCGCCTGCCATGCACTGCCTGCTGGCCCCTGCCACCACACCACATCTTTTGGGCTAGCTGCTCTTGCGCCATGCGTTTCCAAACAGTGCACCTACACAGTCTAATTAAAATAGGGCATTTATTTTGAGTTCATTGCATGCTCCACTATCGCTGGATTATGGGAATTTTGACAACGGGGGCTAGCCTACCAGCTAATCTCCTGTCACACACCTTAGCCATGCACACAACTTTAATACCATGGGGAAAAAAAACAGATGATACAAATGGAAACAATGAAAACAACTATGGTGTGGCAGAAATGTCAGACACTATTAGATTTAAGCTCAACTCAGAATTTTGGAAATAGGTCTAAAGAGACAGGTATTCTACAAGCTCTACCAGGAGACTATAAGACACATGCGGACGTACACCCTTGTTAGTCAAACATGACAGCAGCCACCAATTAATAACAACATTACCTGATACAACCCATTATACTGATGCTGACCTGGCTCCTCACTACCACCTGGGCAGGTTTCCAGCCCTTGGTAGAAGCCTAATCTATCAAAGTCAATGAATAAACTATAGCAGAGGACTAAAGTAGCAAGATATTCACACACTCAGACATAAGAAAGAAAATGTAGGAGGCAGCAGCACTCCACCAACCCCTGCAATAAACAAAAAATAACAAGCAAAACTCAGTATCCCTCAAGGTATGATGTCTTCCACATGACTACAAGCAGTGCTAACTCTCTCTCACACACATACACACTCACACATACACTAAAAACAGACTAAGCATCTGTGTAACTTCTAAGTGGTGTCGTTACCTGGCAGATGTGGCAGTTGTGAAGGAGTTTACAGTGTTCATCCGACCTCTGCACTGAACACAGATGACAGCCCATGGTGCAAATGCGCCACTGTGGCACACTCCTCATAGACGCACGCACACACACACAAACACACACGCTCACGCTCACACTCACTCAGAGAAAGACACAAAAATACATGCACGTGGAGAAGCTTCTCTGACTGGATGTTGGTTTGCTAGCGCCGCAGACAAGTATCACTGTGATTTAAATAGAAGAGTGGCCCCTGCTAGCCCTGTGTGTGTGTGTGTGTGTGTGTGTGTGTGTGTGTGTGTGTGTGTGTGTGTGCATGCGTGCACACACATGGAAGACAGCGAGAGGGAGAGAGCAAAAAAGAAAGAAAGGGAGAGAGTGTGTGTCAGATTTTGTCTACAACTTTGTGTATGTTTGTCTCTGTCTGTTTGTGTGAGTGTTTGTGTGTGTGTGTGTGTGTGTGTGTGTGTGTGTGTGTGTGTATGTGGACTTTGACCATCACTGTCTTAAAGTGATTCCCCCCCAGACTACATTTTCCCTCTCTGCAGAACAACAGAACATCTCACTCATTCAGAAACACTATTTCACTTTGTATTCAGTTTTCTGTGCTGGTGAATGCACACAGAGAAAAGCACACACAAACACATGTGTACACACACATTTTGATGTGCATAATGTGCATATAATGCATATGGAAACTGTTGCATATGGAAGCCAAGTAAAGGAAATACCAAGCATCTATGCCCCTCTGTCTGCTGTTTTAATATACCTACACATGCATCCATCCACACACACACACACACACACACACACACACACACACACACACACACACACACACACACAGGGCTCCAGCCCTGGCCATCTCTAATACAGTAGCACTCCAGCCTTGGGGGCATGTGTGTCACATGGTGCCTCAGTGAATCAGGAGTATAACAAAAGTCTATGCAGCTCACAAGAGGCCACTGAGGCTCCTCTGATGTAATCTGTGTGTGTGTGTGTGTGTGTGTGTGTGTGTGTGTGTGTGTGTGTGTGTGTATGTGTGTAGTCCTTCACACACTCAAACCACCAGTACAAGACAACATATGTCCTTGATCTTCATTTCATTTCAGGTCTGCAGTCTCTTAGTTCTGCAGGATAAATCTCTGTGCAGGGCCTCACTGAGTTTTTCAGCATACTTGTCATGTTATACTAAAGAGCTAATAACTGTTGGAAAAGAGGTTTTAAGAGTTTGGTTCCAAAACGATATAAATCCATTTTTGAAAATATTCATGGTCATATTCAAGGTCATGTTTTTTTTATTTAATTGTGTATTTCCTTAATTATTGACCGAACTTCAATTGTGTTGATTTCATTATGTAAACATAAATGAAGCATACCAAAAATCCACTGATTTATCTGAAAAACAAATGTAAAATGTAAATGTAAATTTCTGAAAATTAATTAAAATGGGGGTTATACTGTTTTGGAATAAAACTCTTAACGCTCTTAATGGCATCTCTAGTTGTCATTATAATGGTGTCCATAGTTGTCTGCTTGTAAGTTAAAGACTTTGGCCCTGGCAGAATCATGCAGACCTGGCGGTGCAGTTCTATACCAATGGCTACACTACAGATTGTCCATTCAGACCCAAATGTCCACACACTGAGAAGAGCCCCTTCTATACAAATCTAAGATTCATTTACGTCAGTGACTGAAGGACCTGCCCAGCCTATGAAACAACAAAAGCTATACTGGTGTTGGTCTAGGTAACTATTGGCCATTCTAGTGATATATTGTCTCTCTATTACATACCAGTGTGGAAATTGCTTTTGAAATTGCAATTGCACCATTTTACCATTAGGGGGGTAACTTTCTACAGATATCCGGCTGTGTTTCAGTCCTCATACCTCACAAGAACATACACGTTATGTGCATACAGTATGACATGCATATACTTCACTGCATACTGTAAAAAGACGCATAAGGAAGTGAGATTCCAAATGAAAGATCTTCTTTATTTAATGTATTTATTTACTTACTTGTTTATTAAGTGCTTACTTTCAAGGTCAAATCTGTCCTAGATGTTTTCCTCAGTTCACACTGATGACAAACTCACTGTCATTTTGTAATATCTCATATATTGATACTATCCTCATTACCTGCCACACTCAGTCAAGTTCATTTTCAGACACACTGTGTTTGTTTGCATCTGCATCTGCCTCGCTGCAAGAAACTGCAAGCCCTACTTCATCCTCCCCTGAGGCTCTGTGAAAAACAACCTCCTGATGGACTGCATCTTCACTGTGCTGCACTAACTGGGTTGTGCTCGAGTCTGAGGAGCTGCATATGGTCTAGTGCTCAGCTAAGCCAGCTGACTTCCTATATCAGTGTGGCAGAAGTAACTAAATTACTGTACAGAGCCAAGAGCTCAGAGACTCTATGAGACATCTCAGAGACATCTATGACAGTCAGAGTAGAGCCATGAAGGCACGATAGTTATGATATCAGTACACCATGGTGGTAATAATCCCTTACATATTCACTATTGTTTATGATTACTTACTGTTTTACCAAGGCTTGCAACCCACAAAATGCCACATATACACAATGCTGTTCTTTTGATATTCTTTACTTTAGTCTACACAAAACACCATTTATTCTTCTGTCAGCAGCCGTGATCGCTACAGTGAAACATGAACATGATGCATAATGTCTATCCACAACCTAATGCTAAAGCCCCACATATTACAGTACATGTGTAGCACTCCTGTTGAGTATTCATGGTGGAATTCTATACAGAATGGAATGGACTTTGTAAGCATTAGCATGCTGTAGTGAAGAGGTGTGCTTCCCAAAGCTGGTGTTGTGCAACAGCGATGGTGAACGCAAGAATGTTGAGCTCTCTCTGTCACTTAACAGCTGCAGTTTCATAAGAGCCGTTCTTAGGAAACACATTCCAGGTTGTTGCACATTCAGTGCTGTTCAACGGCAGTAGAAAGAAACCATTATATGAGCAGTCAGTTTGGTTTAATTTAATTTCATCTCTAAACAGACATCAGTAATTACCGTTGGCATATACAGCCATACCCATACACCATACAGCCTAAGACCTGAAACTTTATGAGCTTTTTAAAGGGAGGAAACCATAAGTAAGGCCTGATTTGCTCGGAGTGACCCATCTACCTGATGCCAATCCAGGAGAAAGAGAGAGAGAGAGAGAGAGAGAGAGAGACCTAACCTGCACTGTTCTTGGAAAGGAGACGAGAGGTCTGCGGTTTGACTCGCTCCTCCTCGTCCTGAACTGTGTGACTCATGCAGTGATCATCATAGCCTACAGGCCCGCGCGCACTCTCTCTCTCTCTCTCTCACACACACACACACACACACACACACTTTTCACTTCACTTTCCCTCAGCTCACAGCACCGTCACCCATCCCTTCACAGCAAAATGCCCAGCTATTACCATAATAACACAGCAGCACTGTGCTTTTACAACAGAGCCATTTGTTTTTTGGGATTTCCACCACTGAGAGTCCTATAAAAACTCACTTTCTACACTTTACTTGGTTGTTTTTCACAGTACAACATGCCTTCACATATATTAGTCAAGGAGTGAAAAGAAAATATATAAATCACTTCCAGGCCCACTCTTTCGTCACCATTTTTATTACTGTTGCCTGTTTGAGAGGGTTTTATGGAGAGGAGGGGATGTTTTAGTGCCAAATGTCATCCAATATGCTCCCGCATGCACTATTCCATCTGCATGAGAATTAAGGCTTAGGCTTGAACATCAGCCCTGGGACTCAAAGTTTGCACCATCTGTTCAAACACTCCATTGCTTCCATCTTTATCTCCACCTTCCTCATGTGACTGCAGGCAAATGTCCACCTCTCTCTCTGCCACAGGACCCAAGACAAGCATTGACGGTGGTTCATTTTTTTAAACACATTTATTCTAATGGGATCAAATATATTTAACAATATAACTACTCATTACAGCTGTGCTTATGAGGATTGCTATGTCACTTTATCTATTTATCAGCAATGTTCGGATGGCCGGGTCAGATATTACAATAGCCTACAATAGCTCTAGGACAGATTCTACCCCCCCACCCACACCTTCGCTCAGTTTATTCAAACTTTGTCTTACTAGAGGCAAGAAACAAAACCTCCCCCTGTCCTTGACATGATGAAGTGCCTAATGTGTAACACAAGCAGCTCTTGTAACAATATACACACCAAAAGGCCATTGTGATAAGCCCCTTACCTTGACTCAAGTCGCTGATTCCAAGGCAGGACACAATAAAAAAAGGAATGGTGTTTGCTGTCTAAAGGTAAGGACAATGAATCTAATCCAATACACCTTCAATCACATTTAGCACATTACTGGTCAATTTGTCCTACTCAGGACACTGTAAATGGGAGGCAAGCATAGTGGCTCATTGATTCTGAGATTCTGGTTTGATAGATTCTGATTTGATCCTATTGAATGCTTATGTTCACCTACATCCTTATCCTAGTGTTCTGCTATAATACCAAATGATCCTGCCATGCTTCTGCTAACTGATTTGAATGTAGTTCTACACCTCCATTAACATTCTCTCTTGTCTTCTGTAACACACTCACCGACTCTGATCACAGTTTCCCAAATGAGGCAGAGAAACGGAAATCTGGTGAAAGCAGCAGGCTCCTCATTCAGCATCTCTGGACATGGCAGGGAGAGCAGCCTCGGCTATGAATTACAATCAGTGATGGCTGTCAGGAGTGATCATGTGATCAACCGCAGGGGGACGCTCATGGCCTGATGTCAGTCAGACTCTCAATCTTCACCATGAAGGGTTGGAGGAACACACATGTGTCTGTTTAAGCTTCTCATTTTTACCATTCATGGGCAAACTTCGGTCTTACATTCTCCCTTTACGGCGAGCATTATCAGATACCCTGCAGTGACTTAACGCATTACAGTTATCTGTCTGCCTTCCTGCTTACCAGTATCTCTGTCTGTCTGTCTGTCTATCTATCTGCCTACCTGTCTACCTGTCCATCTGTCTTTCTGCCTGCCTACCTATATGGCAGGGCTGTCAAAATGCCATATGTTTAACATTTCAGAATTGTTATAGAAATCTACTAAGGATATCCATGGTGTTCCTCCTGACATTGCAGCCCAGTCCAGTGTTGGATAGGTGGATATATCCCTGTCTAAACAAACACACATATCCTCCCTGCCTGTTTAAAATTCATATATTCAAGCACACATCCTGCAAGAGCAATGTTGCGGAATAAACATATGGTTTAGTTATTAGGCAAAGGCACAATTCTGTGTTTTGGCAGAATTTCATTACAAAAATGGAGAAGGAGGTCAGATGGTCTGATTTTCTATTTTTGTTTCTCCTTCTGTGTGTGTGTGTGTGTGTGAGGTTGCTCAGAAACTGGAGGTGACTGATTCCAGCCTGTGCAATATGTACCCTACCTCAGGCCACAGACAGGGGCTTATAACTCCTCAAAAGAAAACCCTTCTCTCATTCAGTTATTGTCATTTTACTGTGGACCAAGACTGGGACATTATCTACTAGTCTGGCACTGGTTCATACCAATAATGTTTCCCTCAGCCATCAAGCTACCTAGCCAATCAATGACCAGAAGGAATGACTGATGACATTAGTTTTGAAAGTGGCAGTGCCTGTAAACTTGAAAGACCAGCAGTCAAAAGAATGCGTGCATCTACACAGCAAGTGACCAGTGATTTTAAAGTCACAATGTCTACACTGATTACAATGCTAGATTGGAGACATTTCTCAATTGAACAAGTTCAGACTCTCTTCACACAGTGAATGTGTCCACAATACAGAAGAGAAATGAATCTGGGTTACTTGATAAGGGAGAGCACTGTGAGGCATTAAAAACGCAAAAAAACATGTAATTTCCCCCCAAAAATGGAAGAAAAGACAATTAGAATAGACCTACCTCAGTGACACTAAAAAAGCTTAATTTTGCATGTAATAGACAGTGAGATTATGAGTTCTTTTGGAAACCAGACACCATGGTGTAAATTAGAAGGTATCAACACATTACCCACAGTGCAAAATTATACTTGTGATAGAAGCTGTGTCCAAAACAGAAAAAATGCTGCCTTCGAAGGGAATGTTTGGTGGCAACAAGGCAAGTTCAACAGACAAATGCATACGATTCTGCCTTCAAAGGTATCTTTGTTTTGCTCAGTTTTGAAGAAAGCATAGATGTATCATTCATGCTGCCTTCAACGTCCAACATTCTATTGAATTATGTAGTCAGTTGTCGGTATATTGGCAACAGTGCCTGAACTATTAAATTAACAAAAAGACAGCATTCTACTTAACTAGCTAGCTACCTAGCTAGGTCATCCGAAACAAAAGCCAGTGCCTTGATGTCTTCCACGACAGGTAACTTGTTAGACAGTGAAGACAGCAAGAGAGTAAGTCACTACCTTCCTATTTTGGATACAGCAAGAATCTATCAGAGGCTCTTCAATACATTCTGGTCACATTTTTCCATTTAGATGAAGAGATAAATTGAATCTATGATAAATACTCATAATTTATATATATATATTTATTATATCAAAATTAATAATATCCATCTATATTCATTTTCAGACATTACTTGGAAGGAAGTGCAATACATCAGGTGCTGCTGACTTTTTTTTTCTATTCCACCACATACAGTAGCTTAAGAACTGTATGTAGTAAGTATTAAAAAAGTAAGTATTAAATAATCATAAAAAACCTGCAGTAATTGATCTACTTCTGCCTATGCTGATGTGCTGTGTGGGCTGGTGTATATATATATATATATATACAGTATTTTACAGAGTTCAGAAAAAAGCAGTGTCTGACTAAAGGAGGGGGAGTGTGAATAAAACAGGAGGGTCTGGCTCTCTGCAAGTGACAGTCTAAAGGTCATTTTTAACATGGCGCTGTGTACAGACAGTGACAAAGATTGCTGTAATGAGTTTCTCTTGTCCCAACAGCCCAGACAGGCAGCCTAAAATGAGCGCTTTTCTAGAATTCCCAACGTGAGAAAATAACAAGCAAACATTTCCAGAATATGCAAGCCGCCTTGTAATGCAGGGATGAAGAGACTGTAGCCTCATCTAGCACACTTTGCATTCTTGTAATGTTAGGAAATTGTGTCACTCATGCAGTATATCAGGAAATGTGTCACAATCACACATCATCTGCAGAGAGCATCCAAAGTGCTATTATTATTATTAGTAGTAGTAGTAGTAGAATTGTTAGAAGCAGCTGATATTCTGGTCTCTTTGATTGGCTTTGGTACAGGTCAGTGATTACATTTTTAAATCTTTTTCATGTAAGTGAATTAAGGCCTTTGTGCAGGCTTTCCCTTTTTGCAAAAATTCTGAGATTGCTGACATGGATGGTTTCCTCCAGGGAGACCATGTAAATGACGTTCTTCACGCTTCACTAACAGTAGTAGAAATAAGCAATGGTCAGGTGTTCTGGGCTGCTTACAACAGTTTCACACACACACTCACACACACACACACACACACACACACACACTGACCTACATTTCTATGTTACAGCATTCCATGCCTTCCTTTAGCCAAGCTAGCCAACAACAGCATCAATACTGCCATGAGGTTCCACACACACACCTTCACGAGTTCAACTGAGCTTGCAGCTAACAGAACCAACACGGCCCTATTCTGTTACATCTTAATCACCTCATCACTGGAGCCTTCACACACTTAACAGAGCACAGTTTTAGGCACACTTAAAATAAAAGACCTAGCATATTGATGATTACAAATGAAATTCTGAACCAAAACAATGTAGTCATTAAAGATAAGGTTGACATAATGATAATTATATCCATCTTAAGAATAGTTCAGGTAACTGCAACAAAAATGCAGTGTGTCTATAATGTCTCTTGATAACTGATAGAACATCTATCTAGCCATATTAAAATGTTTAAGGTGGCTCTGGGTGGAGAATGTACATCACAGATGTCTCCCGAAATGGGGTGGCTAGTAGCAGCCATAGGGTAACAACCACAGAACTTCTACGGAAATCTAATACTAGTAACAAATGCAGTTGGTCTGGTTGTATTCTGGATTACAGATGTGATCTTAAGTTTATCACTCATCTAACATATAGCAAATAGTTAATATGACCATTGAGTAGCCTTTATGGAGTACATTGACGTGAGCTGGAGGCTGGAGAGTGAAGAGCAGAGGAGGGATGATAGCTAGATTGCTACAGAGAGAGCTGCTTCTAAGAGGTAGTAAAAGCATCCTCCCTCTTTTCTCCCCTTTAGCATGAATACAGATTCATGAAAGGCTATACTGCTATTGATCATGCTCAGTGTTTGCTATTGTGAGAGATACAGAGCAAATGATGCATATCCTTTCCTATTTTTTGATAAATTTGTTATTTTGTTTTTTTTTTTTTTTGAACAGGAGAGAGTGACAGGAAATTGAGAGGTATAGATACCTAGCCAATTGTGCCACTGCACCTCAGATCAGAGCAGACAGTTTATCAGTAGTAACTAAACCAGGAAGTGAGACCTGTAGTTAATCATTACAAGGAAAGAGAGATGTCAGTCTGAAGTAATGGGCTTCAAATGTATGTACACATAGGGTTGCTTATCAAATATATGGATATAGATTTGTCTATGTATAGTAGTATAGAACATGTGTATATTACATACTTCATCTGCACATTGCTCTTTTGTAAATCAATACTAATTTAACTGCACATTACTCTTTTGTAAATCAATACTAATTTATACCCATCTATTACACTGCCCTATCTGTAAATAACTGCTCCCACAACTTATTTATACATAATCTGCACATAACTATTCCCACCATAATTTATCTATTCCCACTTTTACACTGCCCTTATCTGTACATATCTGCTCTTAACTGTAGATGCTAAACTGTATTTTGTTACTCTATATGTACTCAGACATGTGTAATGACAATGAAGTTAAATCTAATCTAATCTAATGTAATCCAATGAATGTAATCAAGTAAACATCATCATCATTTTGTTGATGCTGCATACATTACTCAGTGAAGCTAATTTTCAGGAAATGAAAATTGAAAATGAAGAACAGGGACATGGAGAAAAAGCCTGACTGACTTCTCTAGGAGAAAGTCACTATGAGTGGTCAGTCCAACTCCTCTGGAGTGTGTTATCCATGCCAAGATAAACAGAGGCCAACGCAAGGCAACAGAGGGGTCTAATTTCACTGAAGCAGCACACCAGAGAAGCTACGCTGACGGGGCCCTAAGGCATGATGCAGGGGAAACAGCAGGAGACTGCAGACATCTGACAACAAACCCCCAAGCTCACAAAATAATCATTCAGCTTTCTGCTCTCACTTAGGACATGAAGAGGAACACAGCAGTTTGACATTAATTATACATGAAACTCAAAATGTGGGCGAGTTGGATGAAACTCAAATGCATGCCCAGAGTCCAATGATAAAACGCAGCCATAAGGCTCTCAAAAGCAGTCTTCAGACAGATAGAGGGGGAGATCATTTTCACACCAGACTAACATCGTCCCAAAAAAAAACTCCTCCTGCCTCCACCAACGGAAGCTGCTAGGGACTGTGGGCTGGCGGATTAGAGGCCATGACAGGTACCTCCCAGTCTGAGGTCCTGTCAACAACACACTGACATCACCCAGAAGTCCCCTCTCTGCTAGCTGTAGTGGAGGACTCAACACAACAGAAAGAGCCCAAACACATCTGAAGTCATTTAAAAGAATCTTCGCTTTGGAAAGCGAAGATGTTTTACAACTAAATCCACAAACATCATTTCTAATTCCAAGGAAGAATTAGAATTTCTTCTATGTGTGTCTAATGTGGCCTATGTGTTTACTGTAATTTCTTGATTTTTAACTAAGGTTAATACATTATTTTTGCAGAACTTCATTATCTATGAGGTTAATACATGGGTGAGGGCTATTTATGGGAATGGACTTCTTTTCATCATTCTACTTTGTCTTGTCAATAATTTTCAGTAAACGGAGGTTAATACATGGGTGAGGTCAATGCATGGTTTTGGGGGTTTTTTGTTTGCATAAAACACTGACCTGAGGCAGCTTATATTTGTGAAATTACTGTAATCATGCATAATTTTAAAATCTAAAAATAAGAGAACAAAATATCTTTTCATATACTGATAAACCAGATCTTTTCAAATTCAAAAGTCATAAAGGCCAAGTCTGACTCCCAAAACAGCCACCTGAGTATGTCAGTGTTGGTGCAGTTTCGGTTCAATCTGACTGCAACGTGAGGCTGCAATGTAATCATAGAATATTTGCTCCATGTTCAATATTTGACTTCATAGTGAACACTGACAAACTCTCCCTCTCAGGGAAGTGTACTTACATGCTCAGCAGCACATTATTAAGCTACCCCCTTACACATGCACAAGCACACACAGACACACGCGCACACACATGCACGCATGCACACACACACACACGCACACACACACTCACCATAACATACAGACACTTCCCACCCTGCCCCCTCCCAATTTCAACTTCCCAGCAGAGCTGGCGTAGTTAACCTGTCACAACACAAGAGCAGCTCTGTTCCAGTGTGTGTGTGTGTGTGTGTGGTTTGTGTGTTTTTGCATGCTTACAGGAGTCTACAGACAGCAGAGCAACAGTTTTAATGTGTTGCATACCTAAAAACTGATACCTAACTGCACTACTGTACATAGAAATATAAGTGCACTTATGATTAAAAATTTATAACACAAGATGTCCAATTCCTGGACAGCATGCACTGGTCAAAAGTGAGAACATTCCTCTCTCTCTCTCTCTCTCTCTCACACACACACACAGTTAACGTCCGCTCATACAGAATCGTTTGGTCTCACTTCTGTAGTCTCTGTCAACCTGTCACCCTGATGCCCCTAGTAAAACCTTACTGATGTGAATCACTGAGAAGCTACGGGTCTTACTGCCAGTTTTTTATCTTTATAGGCGCACGAGAGAGAAAAAAATCAACTGATGAGAAGACTGTGGTATTTATGGCTATTGCAGCACACAGCACAAACCTGCTGAGTCTCACTGAGAACTTATCAGACTGTTCGCTTGAAGTCAGACTGAGGCAAATTCACTTCAAGCTGACAAAGATTCTCTAATCTAGTCTAATCTCTAATCCAGTCCCTGTTTTTTTGTTTAAGAATCACAACAAATTTCAAGTCATGTATACATGACAGCTTTGCCCAGATAACAGACACGTGAAACTCCAAGGAAAGTGATCTTTAAGTGGGTTTCAGGCAATTCGCCTTTTTATGGTGTTCATGTTTATGACGCTTCGCTTATCAAAAGATGACGGGAGTTACAGACAGACATGCATGCCTTACAAAGACTTATCACTCAAATATGTCCCACAAACTTCCCTAATCAGTGCTAAAATATGGGTGGGCAGAGGAAAGTGTGACTGATGCACTCTGAACTCCAGTTGCCTCCTGAAAGAAGTCTCCCTATTTCATATATAACAGGTCAGGATTCAGATTCAGGATACACTGCATGTGATTCATTGTCGTTTGTAATATGGTTACTTTGTTTAAAAAAAAAGACTGAAATGAAGATTAATATTACACCTAAAGGAAAAGCTGGTAAAAAAAATGGGAAATCAGCCTGGCAGACACAAAAACATCTGGAACATCTGTGACACAGCTATGCTCGCTTCAAAGGTTATGCACACGCTCAACAGGTGTCAAACACCAATTATCCCTCACAATTTACGTTCCACTGATTCAACTGAGTAAGCTGTGAGCACTGTAAGGAGCTCTCTTAGAAGAGTATCATCAGTTATATGCTAACTGGTCAGAATTCAGACAATATACAATAAAATAGACAATTTATCAATATTAATATACGTATATATAAGTTTAAAAATGAAGATATGCACACACACACACTGTACAGTAAACAAATGTTAATGACTTTGCATATGCTGGTGTATAATTTCTGGTCCATGGAATGACAAACAACAGGAACAGCAGATTATGGGGAAGGATACTCTCCGAAAAAAAATACTTGATGGTTGTTGTTTTGTGCAGTCATCTCCAAATAACAGTTGTTCTTTCTAAACTGTTGTGTCAGCTTAGTGACAAACACAGCTTGGGCATTTTCTTTGATGGGAAAACTGCATTTCTCAAGATAAAAACCAAAACATGGCATAAAGTGAAAATCCCAGCCTTGTGTTAGTGGTGTTTACTCCAGCCAGGGGTGCACTTATGATGTGACCACACAATCACTACTGAGAGATCTGGGTGAAAGAGGGACCTCAGGACAAAACTGTAACGCAGCGCAACTCTCGCAAATGGCACATAACTCCAGTTGTAGTTTTTTAAGGCTGAAAATGCCATCATACTAGGAGCCTGACTGCATAAATTACTGCATGTGCCGTTGGTGAGTGAGTTGGTCTCACTACGTTTTTGCACCGGCACACATCTCAAGCAACACTGGCAGTAGGTGCTCTGGCCTGTTTCAAATATTAGATTACATTCCTGGAGAGAGGAGTGGAGAGAGGAGAGAGAAGAGAAGAGAGGGAAGGAGAGAAAAGGAGATCAGCTTTGTGTGGATCAGTGTGAGAATGTTTGAGTTTGAAACATCTGCTGTGACCTGAAGCAGAGTTTGTTCTCTTTCACTTGATGCAAGCCTTTTCCCCTCTAGCACTTTTTCACCACTGAGACCCAATTGCTTAATTCCCATGAGAATGATACTTACATTAATTAAAATAGCAAACTATCATAGCACTCATTGCAATGCAGTCCTAACTCTAGACAACACATTTCTCACTGGCCTTGAATTAGTATGCATGCTGGGAGGAGAAAAATAATTAAATGCCGTAAGTATGCATCATGTCATATGTCCTCGACATTAAAAGTGATATCTGGCATGTTCAAGGAATTATGTCTTTTTGAGTTGTCTTGACTGAAGCTTTTGCATTCACTTACACTGTATACAGCAGCCACTTATAGTAGACCATGATGTTAAAATTTGCAAGCATGCAGGCTAATTTCAATGGATATCAGGACAACATCAAGCTCAGACATTTTTTCACTTTATATGAGTGCAGTTGTTTCTTTACTTTCTGTTGATAAAATTGTGACACATTTAAACCTCATGTTGTTTGTGCCACAGCAGAAACTAAAGACACATCTTCATTCATCATCATGTTAAGTTAATGTAAATCAAAGTCAATGCATTCAAAGCCAATTTTAAACACACTTATTGAATAACATAAATATATTTTCAGAAACTTGTTATTCTTTTTTCAATAGATTATGTTATTACTCAATTGTCATCTATATGCAATTAGTAATATAGTAATATTAGTTGTTTTGAGCTTAAAAACCTTTACAACTTCAACAAAACAACAAACAAATTTTTTTTGTGTTCCTGATGTTCTGCCTTGTTGGGCCAAGCACAACTTAAAAATCCAGACTTTCCTTTTGCAAGACAAAAGTGCCTCCATGCCTGATATGATAAAATATGATAATTGTAACAACACAGACTGTTCAACAATTTAGTTTAGTCATTCTTAGCTTGTATTAAAAATACAGTCACGCTGAGCCAGAAGCAGTTGTCTTCTTCAGAAATGGTTCCTTTCACAATTGCTCAAGGAGGGTTTTTTTAATTAGTACAGAAGCGGATGGCATTTGCCTTCAGACAGATGAAGCTCTATCGCTAAGTTTTTTGTTTTTTTTTTCAATGAACTCAACTGAAAATCAGACACATGGCCTCTGAAAATAGGTCAGGACATTGTATTCCCATTTTCGTACTCGTACAGGAATATGATAATGCATGTCATATCAATCTGCATGACAAAGCCATATGCACATAGCCATCAACAGTCAAACATAATTTGGACACAAAATCATGGTTGAACAAAAACAATCCACAGGCAAACACAAATAATTGTTGTTGCTGGCCAGCTGTTTGTCTGCTGCTTCCAGCACTGTCGATGTAATGCCTCCCTATTATGCATTTGTATGTTTATCTGTCATATTTATACACATTAATACTTATGTAGGCCTCCGTTGGAGTATAGAGGCCCTTCGCTTTTAGACTAGATCTCTATTTGGGCAGATTAGTTTAGAATTTGGACTAGGCGTTAATGCTGGCAAAACAGCTGCATGATAGCTCTGGCTAAAATAGGGCCCAGATCCGGCCCACTGCTCTCAGCTTCAGTGTCACATTAGAGCTGAATCAGAACACACCTGTGCCACTCAATCCAATGTATTTGCTGTCTGAGCCGTCCAGATGGTAGCAGCTCGGGGGTCCATTTCCCAAAACCATAGTTGATGGGGAGCACATGTGTAAGACCTGTTTGTTCGCCAATCACTCACTCACTCATTCAATCTGGTTACATAATCTAAAAATATGAACGGGTTCTGACCAGTGTGTTTAGTGAAGATGCAGTCCCCAGCTGCTCTCCCTGTTCTCTCTTCTTCTCTCATCCTTTCTTTCCAGTCCTCCTCTCAGGGTCTTTCCTGGTGTGTATGTGTGTGTGTGTGTGTGTGTGTGTGTGTGTGTCCCTTAATCTGTGTAATCATTCACAGGCAGTGTTTTCGCTCGTTCAGCTGGTCTGTCATTCGTTTGACCAGTCGGCTGAAGGACTTAAAGTAGAAAAGCAGAGGAGAGAAGGAAAGTCAGGGGCCTCATTCGACCGAGCGCAGCCTCTGAGATCAAAGTGACTAATCGTGCCACTACCGACTTTGACATGGAAAGCAGCCATGAGTGGAAGACCGCTGACCTCTCCTCAGAGCGTGGAGGTTGCGGGCCAAGCATTAGAGTGAAAGCCGACAAAGACGTATACAAGAGCACTCTCTCTCTTAACCTCTACGCATTTGTCTTCCACCTCCTTGCTGAGAGGGAGGGAGGCAGAGAGCCAGAAATCTCTTTTTTTCCCCCTCTTCCCCTTCAGCTCTAACAACGCTGTTGAGACATTCCTTGAAATTGAATAAGGAGGCTTCTGAGAACCGCTGGCTTGCCTACCTGCCAGCCAGAGAACATCCAAGGAGTTCAAAGATGTCATCTAAATTATATATAGTCCTACCGTGTGCTGTGACCCCTGGCAGGGGTCAAATTATGGAACATTTCTCACGTGTAAGAAGGTAGTAGCATCCACCTGTGCCCGTCCATTAAAGTCACAAGAAAACCTTGAGCCATAAAGGCGGGAACTGCTGTAATGGGACTGACCAATAAATATTCATGGGGTTAGTTTCAATAAGAAATTACAGGCACAGGCCAAGTATAGGTTGAGGAGAAATATTTTAAGTTGGTCAAATACAATCCTCCTCACTGTGTACATTCCCATAAATCTATTAGTAGAATTCTTCAAACTTTCTGGTTATGCAGACACGCTCTTTTTGGTATAGTTTACCCGAGGGATAATTTGTTTTGATTGTTACGGGGAAGTTCAGAGAGCGAGGCTATGATGTGTTTGTACCATAGACAACTTATACAGCTTCAGCCGAACCACAGCCATGAGGTTATCTGTCACTAACCCCACTCCCATTCATGTTATATTGCTTAAATATACCACAGCTAATAGCAATAAACAGTAAACAAATGAAATATGCAATGTTATCTTTCTGCCAACAAATAACAAACCGCTGATGGGCAAGACAGAGACAGTAACACATTCACTTGAATTGCATACTAAGAACCCTCCACCAAATAAACCAAATATCTTGATGTATCTATTCATGCCCTGTGCTACACTAAAATATAAATCTGAGTTTAGCCTCACAGGTCACTCGAAGGCATTTTCTAATGAAGAGAAACTAGCGAGGACACACTCTCTGACACACACACTTAGGCAATTTCATGCTCAATTTAACAAAGAGTTTGCTTTTTTTCCCAAGCTTAGGATGCATTGGTAATAAAAAGGGAAGGTAAAGTAATGCCAAGATGGTGTCTTTATCCATCTCTGCTTTAACTCCAGAGCTCTACCAGAAGGCTTGTGCTTCCTGGGTCTGTGAAAGAGAGGGTTATTCAAGAACACCAATGGCCCAGAGCTGGGCTCATTTTTCCCAAGTGAATAAATTTAACTTGGTGAATAGAAACTCAACCCTGCACTGAGGGAAAAGCCTAAAGAACCTTCTGAAATGCTTCTAACTAGACACACACTCACGTAATGTACACATACACACACACGTGTGCATGCAAACATACACTAATGCAAGCACACTCACTGTGCCAATAATCATTGATATCCATACACACATACCGACTCATACCAACACACACACACATACTGTATGTATGCACATATATACACTCAGGAAACACGTTCACATACACATACACACACACACAGACACATATACACACACTCTCTCTATCTCTCTCTCACATACACACACACACACACTCTCCCTCTCTAGCATACACACACACACACACACACAGTCATCCACAAATTACATGTTGTACAACATAAATGCACACAATGGTGAGAGTAGTGAATTACACCTGGCACCTTTTCACTATCCAACCCAAAACCCACAGATCCAAGGGCCAACGTGTGAACGCTTCTCTCAAGAACACTAGTGTCTTGTTACAAAGCATCACACGAATACACACATACACACATACCAGCTGAGATGTGTGTCTCTTTCTCTGCAAGCTTTGTGCTTTGTTATTGTATCGGAAGAGCAGTTCACTTAATGAGGAGGTTCTTTGATTTGTCCCAAGGCTCAATGCTTCAGACACCCCCCAGAAACAGAAACAGCCCTTAAAAGGCCAAAAGAGAAGTCCCTGATATTCAATAGGCCTTTCAAGAGGATTCGCCACTTAAATGCACAGAATGAATACCTGCCTGAGAAGCCTCTACACTTGGTCTTTGTGCTTTCATGCCTGCAGAGATGCAAACTGGTTTTTCACTGACCCACAGCAGGGGTCACTTACAGTAACAGCGTATACTCAACTCAACCAACAAAGACACAAGTTACTCTCAAAGGTTAGCTTATGGATAAAACAAACATATTACATGAAACACCATTTCTTGCCTGAGTGATCGAAGTCCAATCCCCCGAATAGCAACGACTTTAAAGTCATCACCTGATTATATTACATAATCAATATAATACACATAAGACTAAGTCAAGTTATGTTCATCAGAAGAATTCATAGGTCCCATCCGCTTATGTTTCTCTACTGATGCAGAGGCTTCTTTCAAGATAAAAGCAGATGGTAAAATGCAATGTACATAGCACATACCTCTATAATCCTGTCATGAACCTGCAGACCGCCCTCTTTGTCTGCTGGGCCATTCTCCACCACTTTTGACACGAATATCCCATCTGTTAATTCCTCCTCCCCAGGACCCTTTATAAACAACACCAGAGGACATGAACTGAGACAGTGTCACTACCAACAAAACACAAAACAAGTCATTCAATTCTTATAATGGCATAATGCCATGGCATGACAGAGATTGGACATGACATCATTATTTCCATCGTCCTCTCTCGTTCTCTCAAGTGTAAACACAGGAAGCAGACTTTAGAAAGTAATATTATATGGCTCCTCTATATTTGTGTTAGAAGGCTGTACTGTCAAGCCCAGCACCAGTGGAGACACACAGTTCAAGCTTCCCCTCTAGATTAAAGAGTAGTGAGGGGAAGTTGCCTAAACGCTCCTGCCCTCCCACCAGAAAACACCTCTAATCACCTCAGATAAAGAGGCAGAGGGGGAGGAGGCTGATAGCAGCACAGAGACCGTGTGTGAGACCAGTGAGGGCCTGTGTTTAGCTCTCACCACCACATCAAACACTCTGCTGTCTCTGACTGTGTGAAGCGTACCAGCTTAGCCTTCATCTACTTACATCAGTAGCAGAAAAAAGGACCCTGAGCAGATATGTATACTGGCAAATGACCATCACCCCCTGCACAACACTCCCTCCAGACAGAAGAGTCTGCTCAGTGGCAGACTCTTGTCCCTGACATGCTCAACCGACAGGCTGAGAAGGTCCTTTGTCCCATGGGCTATACAGCTCTACAACACTACACAGAGGTGTTGTGCAATAGACTGGTCTGCTTGATCATTTTCTTTTTAATTTTCTTTTTTACTTACCCTACCCAAGCCGAGACTGAACTGGACTTTTACAGGATTTTACAGGATTCTGAATGGGCTATATTTCATATCTGCTCTCTTAACAGCTTATATTGTGTTTTTATATTACCCTGTTTTAATGTGTAGCCTATACTTATACTCTGGAACAGACTCTGGACTGGAAATAAACTTGCCCTGACACTTTTGCACTAGGGTTACCATATCATCCACCAGAATTTCCCAAGGGATAATACACGTATCTATCTATCTATCTATCTATCTATCTATCTATCTATGTATCTATCTATCTATCTATCTATCTCTCTCTCTCTCCCCTTTTCTTTTTGCTCATTCCTTCAGTAGCCTTGGGGCTTATTGGTTGAGATCAGTTGCAAGGAGCTTTATTTGTGCCATTCATTGTAAAGTAATGTTTCTGATGTATGCTACTCGCCTGGTCCAATCTGTTGAAAATATTTTATACACATTGATTTAAAATCAGAGTTCAAAGACATCGTCACTGTTTTGCATCTGAATGGTATAATCTTAGTGTCAAGTGAATCTGAAGCCAAGATGTGTTACATAAATAGAAAAAAGACATTTGACAAAAAACTACTTCAAAAGAGAACTCCAACTATTCTAACTAAGCTATCCACCACATTCTTCTTGATTAGTATAATCTTCGTAAACAACAGAGAGACATGGGTAATAGATACTGTTGACTGATATTCCTCTGTAACATCAGAACATAAACAGTGGCTTAGAATCTTCAAAACTACAGTAAAAAATGATTCTGACCAGTGAACACCAGATTTTGTGTCATGTGTTAGTCAGTTCTAAAGACTGACAGAAAGTCATACGACACTGACTCTCTGACAGTCAGTCAAGTCACAGACAGTCAAGTCAGTAAAGAGCCAAAATACACGCATAGGCCAATGTAGCTTAGTCTATATCCTACATACCCCACTGGATGTGCCGCCCATGATATTGAAGCCCAAAGATCCAGATGATCGATGCAGGGTCACTTTCAGGGTTCTTGTTTCCCCATCCTGTAGAGAAGATGAGATTTTAAGACACAGTTATAAAAATCAAGTTCATGACAGCCCGCTTGACCAGTAATATAAATTGCCTGTCTCTCTAAATAAACACATAGAGTATTGATATTTGTGTTGATAATGTATCACTTGATAGGAACAGACTTGTCAGTGTATGAGAGGTTACAAATTTGTTTGAACCTGCATAAGCTACACTAGTGCCTGATTCAGGGTCTGTGTCAAACTTGAGGGAGCATAGCACTTGGCTTGGAATTAACTGACATTCTACTCTACAAGTCCATACCTTGCACATTGGTTAGTCACTCTGTAATGCAAGCACTTGCATGTTTGACAAGATAAACATAAAGAGAATGCAAAGTGCAATTAACAATGCAATCTATCTACACCTACAAAAATGAAATGTAGCTGAATGATTGCTGAGTTTCCCTGATGACTGACTGTTTTGGCTGTAGGGTTTCAACAAAAGGCAGCCGTTTTGAATGGACAGGGAGTAACACAAGTTGGAAGGGGAATAAAACCGGTTTGAGAGCACAAATGCCGCTATGAAGGCATCAACAGCTTGGATGCCAACACACTGACAATAGCAATGCTGTTATCTGTTATGTGTCTCTCTCAACCCTGGCACAAGATGGACCAGAGACGGAGCTCAACAAAGACTTCTCAGGCGGAGGAAACGACCCATCACAATACACACACACAAGCCAATGGAATTTACGGTGAAAACAGCTGGAGGGGAAAATGTGTCACGTTGACTCAGAAAAGCACGGACGGTTCTCTCCGTGCATGTGTGGCCACGCTTACGCAGACAAGGTAAACACATCAGAGTGACTTTGACAGAGGCCCATGTCACTGCACGCTGTCTGCGAGTAACGCATCACCCTTACATTTATATCATCGGTGACAGTTTCGATTAACTAAACCTAGCAAGCCAAATGTATGTGCCATTCCTGGATAGTGGGACTATTCTTATGCGACAGATAACAAACAGAATATTCGAGAAGATTTTCAGTTATTTGATAAAACCATCCCCATTTTTTTCCAGTGCTCAGAAAAAATATCTAAAGATTAGCACATCTATCTAGCATGCAAAATGCAATGTATCCAAGATACATTGTACATGAGAGTGAGGGCTGCCCCATTTAAAAAAAATGAGTTTTCAGTTCAAAGTTTAAATCTTTTCGAAATGGTCTGCACGCCACCGTTAAACACTGTGTTTGTTTGTTGAGATGGTATCAGTTTGTCGTCGATGTCAAATGGCTTCAAATGAATGAGGTAAATATTGGCTTGTGTCGCCATGCTCAAATATTTGTTGTACCCTGCTCTTGCACACTTAGTCGTTAATAGAGTTTATAGGCAGCAAGGATAGGCAAATGGTCTAACATCTCAGGACAGATGTTGAAATAGCCTAAAGAATAAATACAATATAATTGAATTATTTGTCTTAATATTACACTGAGAAGTGCATTTTGGTCCTAGCAGCTTACAGATAGGCCTATCGTGCACCGCTGTCCTGGTATAATTACAGCTTTGTATTGAAATAAAAGTTTACCTTGAGCGGAGAGGTTCTGCACTTGGAGAGTGAATCAAGTCGGGCGTTATACTCGGCAAATTTCCTCTGATATTTCAGGGCAGTCATCTGAAGTTCGCTGTGAACTGCAGAGAGTTGAGCCAGTAAAGACTTCTCTCTATTGATAGCTCTCAGTGATTGTCTCTTCAGTTCCTTTTCCAGGCCGGCTATTTTCACTTGAAGTGCGCTGTTATGCGCTTTGAGGGCTTTCAAACAACAGTGATCGTCCGTTTTCTGGTCCCTGTGCAGCAGCATCAATCCACAGCCATTTTCACAAATTTCCACTGGTCTGTACTCACAGGTTTCCCGCATATGAGAATCCATGTCCTTCAAATTCAGCACTTCATTGCAGCCTTTATTTCTGCATTTCGCCGGGCAAAAGTCGCACATCTCGGTATGCTCGGCCAGATGTTGGAGCTTCACCACACGTTTGCATCCTCTGGCGTAGTTGTCACATTTTATGTCCAATTTCAGGATGAGATTTTTTAAAGGCAATACATGATTTAGTTCTTTAGTAGAAACTCGCTGACATTTGACAGGGCAACTATTTTGCTGCACGACCCAGGGTATTACGCAGCCGGCACAGAAGACGTGCCCACACGGAGTTGTCAGCGGGTCTTCTAAAACTTTATCACAGAGATTGCATTTAAAGTCAGGATCCACAATATCGCTGAAACGTTCTAAATCAAATCCCATATTTTATACTGATGAGAGGTTAATAATGTCCAAAGGGCAATCCTTGCGCACATCAGACTATACGCGTTTGGGTTCTTGCATGAACTTTCTTTGAAAAAAAAATCAAACTAGAGAAAGTGCGCAGCCTGTGAAAAACATTACCGTAATACCAGTACAAATTTGCTCCTCTGTCTCTCCCAAGTGAGTGGGCGGCTACCAATTTTGCATGCAAACCTGAGTGTCACGTGTTACTTTCCAATGGTCTTATTATTTTTTAGAACTTCGGGGTTATCTGATACTATCAGATTTGATGTTCAGTGAAAACACCACACAACTACACCGTACACACCAAACACATAGCCACACCATACGGTAGGTGTTCATAATAAAAGTTGTATGTAACTGTCCAATCACCTCATTCATCTTACAGGAAGAGGAGTCTATTCGGTAACCTATTGCTCCAAGTTATTGCACATAATCACCCTGTCAGCTGGGGGCACGGAGATATGACTGACAGCAATAAAATTCATGTTGTGACACATTTGGAAGGGATATTTTATCACACACTGCATAGGAATATTTTTTCCCAAGTACAGTGCTAAAAGGGCTAGCAAAAGTAGACAAATAGGCCTATGGCTTCATCTTAATGTATTTAAGATCTCTCCAGATAACTAGATAGCATTAAATGAATAAGCCTGTTTCATTACAATTACTTCACACTGTTCATTCCAACCTCAGTAGTACCCATCATGTGAAGTGTTCTTTCAGGTGGAGATTGGTTGAAAAGATAATGGTTACAGATGTACCTGTTTTGTTTAATCCGAGTCATCGGGTCATCTTATTGTGTTCATTTGAAAGTGTTTTTAGATTGTGTGTGTGTGTCTTTTTTTTTTCTTAGAGAGGTAGAAGTCAGCAAGAACTTGTCAGAAATCAAAGTTGGTGATAATTGAGGGTGTGATGTTGGACACGGTCTAATTTCAAACTGTCTTGCGCATGGTTTCAATTAGTTTAATCACAATAGCACTGGCATCATAAGGCACAATTAGCATTAATTTGCTGCTGACTTCCTGTAATTATGAGTGACGAAAATAACCCTGTCTTGGTACTCACTATTCTTTTGTGAGAATCAGGGAGAAAGCAAAAGTCACTCTGTCTGAAAATAGAACCCTTGAATGACAGAAGGCTTAATCAGTCATGCCCTTTGAGTTTAACCACTCATGGTCTTTCAGCAACAAAGGTTTAAGTGGAATTAAATTACAGACTACTGCAGTTTCCCACTTCATCAGTGCATGGAGTTCCAGTGATTAGTTCAAATTCAATTGCAAAGGTTGGCATTCAGGGGATTAATGACAGTCTAAAGGCATTGCTATCACTCAAGAATGAACAAGTGGACAGATGAAGTCTACTGTACATTCATAAGATACAATGATCTAGCTTGTCATTGCATATGTTGAAAGAAAATAAGTTGCTTCCTTACAGACTAACTAGTTTCTAGTATTTGATGACATACAATCTGGATATCATCATGATAAAATCTTTCACACTTTCGCTGAACGCTCCTGATAAAAATACAAGCTTGTCATCAGCACTGGTTTGGGATTCCGAGATACACAGAAAATGCATTCATTACTGCAGCATTTTGTCAGCTACAAACTTTCACTGCACTCCCCCCACCTTCATTCCCCAAAACACACACACACACTCACATGCGCGCAGACACACACACACACACACACACTCACACAGTTCCTCCTGGGACATATTTAACCAGTGCCAAGACAAACCTTGATACCAGATGGAGGAGGGGAGAATTTAAACCCTCCTTGGGGAGCACCAGGGAGGAATGTGGAGCCACTATCGTTGGTACTTATCAGCACTGGGTTTATAGGGCATCAGCGCTTACTTGTTCCCCCGTGCAGATATGGAGAATGTTTATCTGCTTTCTCTTCTCTTTTTTTCTCCGGATGTATGGTAGAAAAAACACACATTGTGCAGTGCGGCACAGAGGTCGAGAACTCAACATCACCAGTCTTGGTGTTGGGAGGAGGCTTATCTCTGTTTTTGGGATGGGGTGTGTGTGTGTGTATGTATGTGTGTGGGGTGGATTCTCTGCTGGATTCTCTATCCATGTCAAGATGGTGGGCTGGAAGACCGAACAAATTCAAGGGATTCTATCTAAACTTTGTCCAGAGAGTGCAAGGTAATGGACACAAGACTCTGTCTATATACTGGGTCTGGGAATTTTTATTGGTATTGATCTAAAGTCTGTGGTCAGATGTCGGTGAGCTACCTAAATATGAGTACTTTGCGAAGTCAATAAAATGAAGGAACACAAATGACTCAGTGTGGTTGTGCTTTTTTCTGCTAATCTGATCTGGGATGATATTGAACACATTATTCCTCAAAGATCTTAAGCAAAGCTTAGAATCAAGGTTACTTAGTTAACCTTTAAATGACACAATCAAAATACATGTAGAGAGAGAAACTACATAATACATATTAGTTAGGCGAGTATAGTGCTTGGCATGCAGAATTGTTCTTTATCCTTTCCACGTGTTCTCCACCTTCCTGTGGAAAGACAGAGTGAGGGAAAGAGAGAGAGAGAAAGAGAAAAGAGCCTTTTTGGTCTGTCAGGCAACATTGGCCCAGCACTGATAAGAAACAGCTGGGGGATCTCCAAGAGGGAGAAACAAAGCCCAATGATAATGTCAGCTAAATATAAACACGTGCTCTGCTCCAGCCTTGCGTCTGACCTCAATCTAATGCTCAGCCCCAATGCCCAATGAGAACGACACACTCTTGGTCAGAGATGCTCACCCAGATTCAGAAGCTGGGATGAGTGAGCAAACATGGAATGAGAGGCTGGTTATTTAACACGAGTGCTTGTTTACTTGTTAACAAGCGTCAATCTCTGAAATGAAAACTGACAAAGGCTTAGATGTTGGCTTTGGAAGTTGGGTGAAAATTTCCGCAGTTTTGGAAGGCTGAGAATGCTTTGAGACAAGCACAGTGACAGTAATCATGCATTGGACAGAGCAGAGAAAGCAGAGAAAGAGCACTGAGAGAGCCAAAACAAAGAGAAATAGAAACCTCAGAAATAGACCCTTACCCTGAATGCCATAATTAATATACTGCATGAGGAAAACAGGACAAGAGAAACATTGAGAACGAGGGAGGGACTGGAAACAAACTGTAGGGCCCATGTTTGGTCACACGGCACAAGTGTTGTATGCATCCACAGCCATCTGCAGCCAGAAGACACTGGTGAGTTATTATATGGCCTGAGGAGCGGCTTCGTCACCACATATTGAACCCTCAACCCTAAATTACAGCCAGACGACCACATCACACTCATCCGGCAGCCATAACTCATGGCTGCTGATTATTTCTGTCTCAGGGAAGGAGCTTCTCCTGACAGGCAGGGAAAGCAGTCAGAGTTGTGTCTTTTTTTTCTGAGCAAGTGAGCGAGAGAGAGGGAGTAAAACTATGTGAAAATGACAAACAACCAAACTGTATTGCAATTTATGTTCCTAGGTGTGTGTATTTCTTTACTTGTTTGTTTGTTTATTTATTACACCCTCTTATGAACTCAGTTTTGCTTTGTGAAATAATTCTTCTCTGTTTAGTGACACGGCATAGTGTTTTTCCACGAGGTTGCCGATAACAAGTGACTGCAGCGCTTCAGCCGTGTTCTCATAAATGTCACATGTGGGATCCCTCCATCATGTATTTAGGCAGAGCACACCCAGACAGCTCAGCTCGCCTCTCCACCCCGTCTGTGGCTTCCGCCTGCTGTGTTTGTGACAAAACTCCAATTACTGTCAGGACCTTTATGGCTCAGAGACAAGAAACATGAAAAAGAACGCTTACTTATGAGAATGAACAGTGCTGAAAGATAAATTTTCTCTCTCTCTCTTACACACACACACACTCCCTTTATTTCTCCCCTTTTTTTACATTTTGGCATGGAACCATACACAACTTTTGTCAGCTCAGCATTTGTCTTATACTCCATCTGTCATCTGTAAAGGCATCAAAGGCAAAAGCTAACAGCATATTTGTGAGACAGTACAACTTTTGTGATGAAATATCATTAGTCAAAGGCAGTTAGAAGAGATATTTTTCACTCCTTTGCCATGGTGTAGGTATGTGCAGTAATTCATGAGTTTAGTTAGGGTCAGAGCATGATTTCAAGATGGATGTATTTGATTAGAAGGAATATAAAACAGCCTCACTGTTGACGTATACAGAGTGTAGTGGATACTTGGTTAATTATTGTGCATAGATATCAGATTTGGGTGACTGACAGCCTCATTAATCTTTATTGTGTTTTTCAATGCTGGTTATAAAGTAGACAGTTTCAGGATACATTTTCTTCATTTTTATCTACCCTACTTTAATTACAAGCTGTCAGTATTTCCCATAAAATTCCCATGCCATTTGTCATTATTGTTTGCACATTCTGTGGACAGATTCTATTGAAATGGAAGTGATGGAACTCAAATAGCCATCACATTATCTGACTTTCCTTCTGCTGCTGATCATTTGACTGGCTGTATATCAAGACAAGATCAGCAGTAGAATGGCTGACGGAGAGGATTTGAGCTTTTGTCGCCCCCTGCAGTTCACTAGAGGTTACACAATGTGGTCTTTAGGTGGTGCTGTTTTACTATAAATGGCCCAAGCCATTTATAGGAGAAATGATCACAAAATTCAATAGTGTACATCAATGATTATCTTGCCACGTTGCATCTCCTCTGGATGGAATAAAGTTCATTTTACTTATTTAGTGTTTTTTTTCTAAATCCTAATAAAATGTGGCTCTCTGCTGAACATCTATGACAAGGAAAGTGTTTTAGCCGAGAGTAAGTGGCATCCAACAAAGGATGACATTTAGTCCTGGTTATCTGAGCGCCCTGTGTAGTAGATAAGATGCTTAGAGATATTCGACCAAGATATTTTTCACTTTGCTGCAAAACGAATCCTTTAAAAGTCGCTGATTTCTTTAAGGTCTCTCTCAGACATGAAGAGAGACAATGTTTTGATGTCTGATGCATCATCCAATATGTCAGATTCCTTCTGATCTCTGGAGGAACCATTTTATTCATCACAAGTATCTGAATATTGCTGACATAGCTGCATATTGACATATCCTTGCTTGCACAACACAGTTGGGGAGGTGCACTTCCATACAGCACACCACATGAAGTGTAGGGAATTACATGGCCAGTTCACAATGACTGAGAGAACATTCATAAATTATTATTATTGTTGTTATTATTATTGTTAATAGTTATTATATAATATAATACACAATAATAAAATATTATTGGAAAATACTTTTGGAAAAGCAATTTACCACATTCCTTCAGCAGCACTGCCTGAAGAGTGATTCCCTACACTTGATAATGCATGCCGACATCGGTTACAATTACCCTTTCCCCACATACATAGTTAATTGGTGTCATACCCTGCTTGAACTAAGACTTGCTTTTTACAAAGACATCCACAGGAAAACTACTAATTGCAAGTGGAAAAACTTGCTAGTAATTGCATTTCAATGTGGACTACATAAATTGGAAAGTGAGCATGCCTTGTGCCCTTTTCCTACCAGAATTTCCTATCTATCTATCTATCTATCTATCTATCTATCTATCTATCTATCTATCTATCAAGGGTTTAAAACTTGCAGATGTATAAAAATTGGCTTTGCTTGCTTGGGGGGGGGGGGGGGTAATTCAGGTGAGCTGAGTGATTCCTCTCTGCCTCAGCCTTCTGGACAAGGCCCAGAAATATAAATGAGCTCAGATGGCTGTCATTTGTTTCGGACTGGGCCCATTCTCTCTGCCAAGCAAACCTGTGGATGGAGCTGCAACCAGCCAACACAGCAGCTGGTCAAGGGTTCCCATGATGGTTCATTCTCTTTTCTGCTTTTTGCATCTCAGGCTCAGTCTCTCTTTTGCTCTGTCTCTCAGGTTATTCAAATTGTCCATGACACAGTCAGTCATTCGCATGTTCCATTCCTCTCTCGTTCTCTCACTCACTCACTCACTCACTCACTCACTCACTCACTCACACACACACACACACACACACACACACACATACACACACTCACATCATCTCTCTCTCTCTTTCTCCTTCCCTTTCTTCCTCACTTACAGCAGCTAATGCGTCTTTGCAGATGCTCGTCTTCATGAGCAATGAATCACTGGTGTTTGAGGTATGCCATCACTTAAGTCAGAGCAGATTTCAGACGATATTGATCTGGGCCATGTCACAGACCTGTCAGGCAGGGCTGAGGGGTCGGTGGGGATGGGTGCTAAAAGTGATAGGGTAAGCATAAATGGTCCTTTGGGATTGGGGGGTACCATTTAAAAACTCAAGCTCCCCTGAACCCAATCCCATCTCAGATTACTGTACTGACTGGTGCGTGTGTGTGTGTGTGTGTATGTGTGTGTGTGTGTGTGTGTCGTCTCTGTGTGTGAAAGAGAGAATTTGTGTGCATATGTGTGGTGTGTTGTCAGCGTGTGAAATGGAGTTTGTATGTGTGTGTGTGTGTATGTGAGGTGTTGTGTGTGTGTGTGTAAAAGAGTTTGTGTATGTGTTGTGCCTGTGTGAGAGTGACTATGTGTGTGTGTATGTATGTGTTCCACGGTTCATTTCTTCAACCAGTTAGTGTAATACATTGGTTCCACACCGTAGAGCCCAATGGGGACCCCATCACTGAGAAGCGCCAGTGTGCTCCAGGCAGGAACTCAGTAGATCAGATGCTGCAGTTGGGGTGTTAACCTTAATGAAGCCCTTGCCAATTCATAGGGCCAACTGTTAATTTAATGTGTAAATCTCATGTAATTGAGTTGATTAATCAGCTTAAAATCTAATTGGGTCCAATGAGTGTAAACTAATCTTTTCATAATTATGGCAGAAGAAGAAAGCTCATCTTTCTCAGCAACTCAGCAACTAAATCATGATTGCATCCTATAGTAAGTAATGAAGAGTGTGCCTCTGAACACAGCTTTATTTCATCATAAATCAACACAGTGTGTTTCAATAAAAAAACAAGTAAAAAAAAAACTTTCAACTTCCATCTGAGAAGACATAAATAGGGTGTGGATTAAGTTTACACAGATAACCCTTAAGCAGCTACCTTTCCCTAAGGGAGTCTGGAGGATCTGTATTCATCTCCATTAAGTCTGTCAGTTCAGCTCTCAGGACTCTCTCTGAACAAAGCATCACAATTCACCATCTGAAACTATACCCAGAGGGAAGTAGCTGCACAGACTATTCATCTTCCATGGTGCTCTACTTCAATAAGAATCAATGTTCTGGCATTTAATATTATTACATATAATTTCTACAATATGTACAATATACAACTTAAAAACATGTATACAGACACATCAAAATTATAAGCACTGCATTTTGTTGGCTAAAAAGAACTGTGTTAGCCTGGTGGACTAGTCTCTTTCCCTTCGCTTCATTTTGTGTAAAGAGTCTGGACACTCTCAATAGGCATTTACATTGTGGTGGCGGGGCATTTTGTTTGAACTGCCCTCAATTTCGGTTTGCTGATTGGTTGTTAAAAACCTCAGACTAAGTACCCTGATGTAGTACTATAGTGAAAAACAATGTTGAGCAGATATGTCTGTGGAGATTCTCATTCATACAGGTTATGGTATTCGAGGTGTTCAGTTATAAGCAACTGCACTTCCTTTTGGAGCTTGAATATGTTTCACCTTTCATCCAAAGGCTTCTTCAGTTCTGGCCTGGTGATCCCTGGAAGTTTAACTGCTCATTACCAACAGGGCAGTTAACACTCTTTGGATCCTGTGATCATAATGACCAATTCAACTCCAATTCACACATCGACTTATGCTAATTATGTCAACGGGTGACTCATACTGTCTCATGATGAGATGTGTGCTCTACAGCTCACAGTTACATCCACAGTCCAGAGATAAATCTTCTGGTCTTCCCATCACCAGAAGACTTTTGGATGAAATGTCTTCAAGCTCCAAAAAGAAGCCCGGTTTCTTATAACTGAATAATTGAGCAACATAAAATACTGTATGTGGACTACTAGTATTTATATGTTACTGTGAAGGCACAGTCATTCACATTTATGCATTTAGCAGACACTTTTATCCAAAGCGACTTACATTTGTCAACTATCAATTGTTCAGGGCCAGTCTCCCCCAGAGCAACTTAGGGTTAAGTGCCTTCCTCAAGGGCACAACAGTGGCAGCTGGGATTTGAACACACAACCTTAGCCAGGGGGCTTAACCGCTAAGCTACCACGACCCCAAAAGTCAACAATACGGGTGAAAATCATGTTTGTTTAAGTTTGTGTTTATGTTTAAACACTTTGGACCAAGAAAGCCTACATTATATTTGAGCCAAGGACTGAACAAAAAATGCCACAGAGGTAGCTCACCCCTTCAGTCCCTCTGTGTTACTGTTTGGGGAGAACGCTGCCCCTGTTTGTTTGTTATCAGTTTTCGGAGCCTGGGTATCGTAAAAAAAAGAATGAAAGGAGAATGAATATCTATAGTGGACACGTGAGGAGGCATTATTTTTATGTTAGAAAAAGTGTTATGTGTTTACAAACTCCGGAACATTGCTGGCTGCATCTTTAATATATGGACAAATCCACAATATGGATGTAATGAAACATGACCAAGCATAGTATTATTGAAATAATTTTTTCATGTCATCTCTACAGTTAAATACAACAAATCAGATCAAATCAGATTTCACATAATTATTCACATCCTACAAATACCTGCCATTTTATTGGTACTGTGGAGGTGACAAAAACGTGCACCTTCCATGGAAATGCCCTTATATAGAAGGAAAATCTGGTTTCTTTTGAGCCTGGGGTGTACAAGAAAATGCATAATAGTAGAAGTGCAGGACACATCTGTGTTGGTCATTTACTTGTTACCTTGGGGAGGAGAAACAGAGGAATAGGTGTTCTTTTATTTTGTGCCTCATGCATAGTGGCTGAGTGGCTCAGTAATTGGTGAATAGTGACACTCATGCATGAGCGTGCACATGGTTAGAGACGAGAGAACAGGGTGGGGGAAGGGGGAGCGAAAGAGTGGAGGGAAGGGCGGGGGTGGGGGTGGAGAACACTTGTGTGAGGGAGTGAGAGAGTGAAAGAGAGAGAGAGTGTGTGAGCAACAGAGAAATAGTGAGAAAGACAAAGAGAGAAAGGCAGCAGCAGAGGAGGAGAAACCCATCAGGGAGAAATATAGAGAAAGGAGAGAGAGAGAGAGAAAGAGAGAGAGGCCTAATTTTGACCGTATTGTTTCCTGGATGCTCGTTATCCTGTCACTGTCCTTACCCTGTCCTTCGCATAAAAGCTTCATTTCTGCCCCAGAATGAATAGCCTTCATCGGCATGATAAATAATTCACTTCTCATCACCGCCTATTGTCCAGAGCTGATCAGTGCGGTGAGGCGCATCCTAGCTACCTTATTCAATTAGTTCCTCGTCTGATTGAGGATCAGTCTGCTCACCTGTCGCCAGGCTGGTTTATAACCATAAACAGTTGCGTCCATTTCCCACCAGATGTTTCTGTGCCTGTTATATTCTAAATTGGTAAGTAGGAAGTCTGGCTTGCAGGAAATTGCAATGCGTAAAAAAAATTAACATGTCCTTCAAATGTTGAAGGAAAAGGTGAAATTTAAAAGTAAATCAGCTCAGTAAATAAACTTTTTGAATTAATATAGATTAGTCTCTTTTTTCAATTAATTTCAATAACAAAACATGTTTCCATTTGTTTGATATTTAAGAGGTATTTATTTAATGACTGAATTACGTCCCATGGTACAAAGATAAAATCTGGGACTGAGGACAATGAGTCCACTTACAGGGATAAGCAAAATAGGCTATCAAGAAACAATCATGACAATGACACAAAACAGCTTATCATTGACCTTCAGAAGAAGCAAGGCAACCAGATTCCTGATTCCCACATTTCCCAACAACAATGCCCTTACTTTGTAAGGAGTCTTAGAAAATTCAATCTACCACAGCTGCCACTAGTGTCCTTCTGGCAGCCTTCTGGCTCTGCAGTTGAGGAGAAAGAACAGCATGAGAATCATGCCCTACGGATCACCAGCCCACAATGTATCTGTAAGACATCTACCATTTCCACTACCTACGGAAAACCTGTCCTCCTGCTTTCTAGAGGACGACACTTACAGTCCCTCAGACGACACACCCCCCCACCACCACCACCAAGGCCATGTCTGCATTGAGGTCTTTGATGAAAGGCCCAAGGCCACCCCCACACTGGACTGATCTCTATTCTGATACACTTGGTCTCTGTTCTAGCTGTAGGCAGTAGTTTTAAGTTATTATGTTATTATTTATTTACATTTATTATGTGCAAGACATCTAACTGCGTCTGCTGTAACATTATGTGCAAAATGTGATATTTATAATTATTATATTCAACTCTCTGCTCGGTCCTGGGGTGAATATGTAAATGTGTAAGTGTATAATGCATGACTGTCTGCGTGTGTGTGTATGTGTGTGTTTTTAAGTGTGGATAAACTTGTCATACTATTGCTTCTTATATGATTTTTTTTATAGAGCCTTGATTAAGTAGCTGCACCTGAATTTCACTGTGCACACCAGAATAACATCAATTTACTCATTCATTTGTTATTCTCTGATCATCGATCCCATTTTGTGAATCAAACAGTCTGTGTCTGCCATGGTCACTGGGTCGTGTTTATTTGACATTTTGAATAGGGCGGTTTTGGGAGCCAAGCAAAATGCTAGTCACTGACTTTCCTTTGACTTGATCTTCTCTTCTTTAGTGAGCCTATGAAGGTGCTCTAGCCTAGTGCTAAGTGTGCAGACTAGTGTGGTGGTCTGAGTTGTCATTAAATCACAAATACACCACCTAATAAAATACTGGGGATACTCCAGAGACCACACTACTGTACTGCTTTACAAACTTGTGCTTTAGTCAACACTGATAAATTGGAGCTGGCTACATAGGCTCTGCTTTAATATTGATCAACAGAGAGTGATTCCCTTTCTCACTCTCTTTCTCTCTCTCTCTCTATCAACTCCCTCCTTCCCCCTCACTCTCTCTCCCCTTTCCTTCTCTCCTTTTATTCTCTCTCCCTCTCTCTCACACACGCACACACCCACACTAGCACCATATAGTCTCACACCATGCTGCGCTCTGGTCTGGATAAGGGGCATTTATTTTGGTGTTGGCTGCCAATGAGTAGACCCCCACCCCCATCACCACCACCACCAATGCCCCCACCCACCCAACACACACACACACACACACACACACACACACGCACACACACACCCCGATACACTGCATTACAGCACAAGCACTCCCCAGGTCGTCACTCCATTGCTCATTAGAGAGGATGCGATCTGACAGGTTGTGTCAAAGCCAGAATACAGGACACAAATAAAGCTGGCAACACGCTGCCTCAGCAAAAACATACCCACACACACACACACCCAAGTACTCACAGTCGTGGTCTCTCCACCTCGGCTGAGTCAGACAGCTAAGCTGCTCTTATGGGGGCCTATATGTCTCACTGTCATAGGCACTTAAATGCTAAACCCCAACACAATTTTGCCGTTTGCTAACAATGAGGACATAAACGAAGCAATTAAGATGTGGGGAATAAATTCTGAGGGCACTGTTGTTGGTGGGGGTGATGCTTTTTAAAGTTAAAAGCCTTGGTTGGCTGGCCCTAGGGAACAAATGCAAGATAGAGACAGCGGCACTACAAAGAGCTTAGCCGACTTGACGAGCTGTTCTCACCAGAGGGGGGGAACATGTAATAGAGGGATTTTTGTTCTCCCTCCCTCTCGCTTTCTGCTTCTCTGTTTCTTTCTTTCCTTCTTCTCTGTCTCTACCTTTCTTTCATTCATTCACTCTCTCTCCCTCCCTCCTTCTCTCTCTCTCTGGTGTCCTGCTGCTCCATGTGAAGTACCTGTCATCTCTGATTGTGCAAATTAGCCACCGAGGCGAAGATGGTATAACAAAGGCTCACCATGTTTGCGCCAGACAAAATGTGATAAAGCCACGCGCTCGTAGAACGCTGCGCCTCGGCTTGCCTGGTCTAATCCACCAGCACCCTCAGCCAGTGATTCGCACCTCCCAGTATGAGCGTTAGCGGCGTGCTAAAAATAGCTCGGAACTGTGACGCCACACCCACAGCTCAGGTGTTTATTTATTAATTTCCTTTTTCCTTTCTTTCTTTCATCTTTTTTCAACCCTTTGCAATCACGCATCTGTTCTCTTTTTGTGCCTCAAGAGAAATGGGAAAAAAACTAAACACACACACATAAAAACAAACAAAAAGCAACGTGAAGAAGACAATGGAAAACAGTCTGATTTTTGCATTATGCCCACATCGAACAATGTGTTGTCTTGCTTGTCTCTTTCAAATGGTATTAGAGAGAAGCAAGATCATTATGCTTTGAGAAAGGACTGGATCAACAGAGTCTGGAACAGCTGTCACAGAGCCAGCATTTAGACAAATGGCTTGTTTGGACAGACAGAATCTGTCTAGACTGCTGAGATTCTGTGACAGCCAAATCAATTTTCCCCTGAAATAGATATGGTCAATTCTTCAATGCTGTAGTCAGAAGGATCAGTGGTGTAATTTTACTGGTGGCCATAAATTACAAAGAAATAGTCAACACGATCACATGTGAAGACAGACAAGCACACACAAATGCACACACCAACACACACATAAATGTTCAGTATAGTTCCAAATGTGAAAGTAAGGCTCCTTCTTAATAAGAAGCAATAGCTCCTCTGTTGGCTTATCCATATTATTACAAACATGTACGTGGTTAAAAATCTTTATTTCTGTACAGCTGTACAGCAGCCTCATCAATATCCACAGATGTAATTCAAAAACTCCAGTTCAAAGCTGTCGTTATTGAACACACCTAATATTGTATGTGGGGAGGGGGGGGGGCATATCTACACACAGGTAATTACCTCATAGATTGCCATCTGATCTAGTTGGGTGGGCCACTCCATGACTCAAGCCACATTTGTATAACAGAACGAAAACACAGTTTTCAATTTCCTGTTTTAATTAGTGGGGAGTTGAGCACATCATAGTCTGAACAGAGACGTCGCGCGAGCTCCCAAAACACTGATGATTTAGGGGCCCCGTCTGATGAAGAGGTGAGGGATAGAATGCACTGGGCAGACGTTTTAATAAATCCAGGAATTGATTGAGAGGATAACGACCGGGCTCTTCATTATGAAGAGGAAGACAACCTTGGAACATCAAGACGTACGTGGCCACTGGTGAATGCAGACATTGTGATATGGATTTCTCTGTACTTTCAACAAAAGGCCAGTTACCATCGAGCAGGTTTCAGGTGTGAAGGCTGCTGAAATTTTCTGTTTCAGAAATGTACTCAGGGGCTTTAAAAAGCCTGGTAAATTTCAAACAAATTATTTCGTTTTATTTCACATGTACTCTCTTTCTTACAGTCACATAAAAAACAGCTTAAAGGTGGCATTGGGTTGAGGTCAGATTTAAACGTTTCCACTGATATGCAGATGAGGGTTCATTAGAGCGCATGTTGGAAGCTCACGGGAGCATGGAGCATTATGCAGAATTGACAAAGGCCTCATTCCTTTCAGAGTTTTCTTTTTGCCTCTGTCAGCAGAGTGTGTGTGTGTGTGTGTGTCTGGGGGGGAGGGGGGGTCAGTCAATGTGTGTCCCCGAGCTCCAAAAAATCCCTGTAGTTTTATCAAGTCAATTTCCTATTCCTATTCCTTCTAGAGGAGAGAAATACTGTACAGTCCTTACATACTGTATAACTGAACAACCTGCTCCACTTTAAATACACTAAAAGGCCAGGATGCAGCTTCAAATGTTGTAAATATCCTGACCAGATGCTTTCTGGCACAAAGATGACTGTATGTGTATGTTTATGTGTGTGTGTGTGTGTTTGTCTATTTTGAGTTTCTGTGTGTGTGTGTGTGTGAGTGTGTGTGCGTATGTGTAAATGTATGAGAGAGCTATGTCCTGTGGGCCTGTTGCTCTTACCTGGTGGGCAGAGGAGTGTATCTAAGAGTCAGTCAGCAGTGGGAGGAATAATAACACAGCACCTAAAGAGGGAGAACCACAGGCCTGCTCAGCCCTGATTGCAGTGGGGACGCCACACATTGATTGCATTGATCTTGCACGTTTGCTTCCTCCTCCAGATTACTAGAGATGCCACTCCCAAAGGGACCATGATGGCCGACAGAAAGCCAGAAATTTCCACACACATTTCCACTGTCCTCTTCTCTTTGCATCTTTCTTTCTCTCCTCTCCTTTCCTTTTTACAGTGACTGTGATTACAGTTTTAACAGCCAAACTTGGTTCACACAGGTGCTGTGCCAACCCTCCAAGTGAGCGCATTTGGACGCGTTCCTTTGGCAAAAGGTTGCCTTGATGAGACGGTCGACAAAACGAGCCCCTTCTTGGCCCTATTACTTTCTGCGCTGTCATTCCCTCGACAACAAACACAAGATCTAAGCTGCAATTCTGCGTTCTGGAGGCAAAGACAACGGAACATTTTTTGGGCTCCCGGCGACAAGAAGACAGGCTGCAGCAGTGGAGGCAGCCCTAATTCTCCCTCTGATCATTCCTGTTCTAGTGGTCCTGATTACAAGCGAGCTTCTCTCACGAGAGGCTCGAGTACTTTACGGTGCGTTATTTACATGGTATTAACACAAGGCCCAATTAAAGCACGTGGCTGTGCTCTTATACAGGTCTTTAAAAAGGAGCCTTGCTTCTAACAAGCTCCTCTAATAAGCCACTTCTTGCATGCTGAGGGGAAAAAAAGAAAATTGGAAGAAAATTTCAACAGTATCTAACTGCCCAGATGGTCCAAAATGTTTGTAAGGGATGATGCATGTATGGACTTAAGAGGGCATCTGAACTCTCTACCTGCAATGGTGAGGGAGCATTTCAAAGTGTACTTTATAGCATTAAGTGGCCTATATTAGCCCCTTACTCACTCATGAATAACATGTTCTTTTGTTGAATACTGAGGGGGATCACAATCAGTATTGTGAATGTGAGATGATCTTCCTGCTTGATGCAGCCTTCAGCCTGTGATGGGGGTGAGGGAAGATGTGAAATGAACTACCTGTGTGAAAATCCTGGTGTGAAGTCTATAAGCCTAACAAAGGCAAAATTCTACCCACAGCAGCCCAAATATATAGTATTCATTAGTGTCTGCCCCTCTGAGACCTTCACGTCGCTTTCCCTTTTGATCCAAATCTCTGTTTATGAAATTGAATTATTGAATTTCACTTTATAAAGAAAGCAATAGGCAGTATCCGCCCTCGCTGTGGCAGGGATCGAGGACGTAAGACAACCTGCCAATACCAAACGCATCTAGTCAGAGGTTAATGAAATTAGGTCTGCTCGGCTCGATGGGAGGTAGAGGAGGAGCACAGCATTGCTAGTCGCTGCCTATGACTGCTGATCTTGCTATTAGGTGCACCAGCAACACAGCCTCAACCCGAAGGGACTTGGCATTTAATTACCCTCAGAACATCAGCCTAGGTTATTACAGGCAACAGAATACCACACACACAGACACACACACACAAAGACAGAGAGAGAGAGGGAGACAATGAAAGAAAAATCTGAAAGAGAGAGCAGCAAAGGTGAAAGATACTGGGAAAGGAGAGTTAGAAAGAAAAAGAAAGCAACAAAGGCAGAGAGCAGAGAGAGAGAAAGAGAAAACTGAAAGCTCTGACAGACCAGAGATGGAATAAGAGAGAGTGAGAAAAGGAGACAGGGAAAGAAAGAAAAAGAGTAGAGGTAATAAGAGAGCAGAGAGCGAGAGAGAGACACAAAGAGAGAGAGAGGGATAAATAAAGATGAAGGGTGTATGGGAAGAGCAGACATAATTCCTGTTGACATGTCTATTCATTATCCAATCACGCTGAGTTTATGAGTGTGTGGTGGTCCAGGGCCAACATAGTAAGTTAATCCTGTAACTTGTGGGATTTCACTCCTTCTAAGACAAGAAAGGCTCAGCCAGGCTTCCAACGGGCGTGTTCCATACACCATCCATCAGCAGACACACACATGTACTTACTGCTGCCTATCATCAGCATCCGCCCCGCATTTAGCCCCGGTCATCTGTCTAGACTGGGAATGCTAATGTTAAATCTTCAAACCCAAGATTCATGCCAGATAATATGGCAGCAATCATAGAGTTACAATATATGACACGTACATTGCATTTATCTGCAAAAACAGGGAAAAGAGTCATAGATTATTAAAGCCGTCTTGACCCATGAAGGTCGCTGGAGAGAAAAGCTGGGATGGTGAATAGAGACCATCACGTCTCTCCTTCGGTCATTAATATCAGGCTCACCTAGGAGCCTTGTGGGGACTGAGAATAATGTCTTTCTTCTCAGAAAATGGCAATTTTTTTCTCTTTCTTGTCCTTTTTTCCCTTTCTTTCAGTGTCTGCCCTTGCTCTTTTCCCATGTTCCTTTGATCACCAAAATTATGAAGTCTACTCTAATGGAGAGCACGGTAACTAATTAGCAGATGGTCAGTCTTTGTTCTTCATTTACATTGATTTCCCCACGTTTGATGTGCCAGTTGTGCCAGGTGACAGCCCGATGAGAAAACCCCACTCGAGGAAGAAAGGAAAGCCAAAAACACCTGCTCTCAACAGGCCCCAGAGAGAGACGGAGACGTGTCTTAATGAGACTCTGGTGAACTAGGATGACCTGACTGATGCCCAGTGAGGGTTGACAGGGGTACTGTAGGTCCAAACTGGATCTGAGTCAGTCATTATATACACTTTATATACACACATTATATACACACCCATGCCAGTATAGCAAAGAGAGACCAGTTAAATCCTATTGTATTATAACTATAATAGTAACTATAAAAGTGTGCACTGTATAAGCAAGTAAGGCATGATCCTACATACAGACTTCTCCTGTATAGAGACAGATTACCCCATACCTTTTAATGTTTTATACATATTATAATACCCTGTTTCTTTAAAATTTTAGGGATTTTTTGAGCCACTTTAACGTCTTATCTCTTAGAATTTTCGGAGCCACTGCTATAACAACAACATTTTCACGTCAGGGTATAAGGCTTAGCTATTCTGTGCCTATTACAGAAATGTCATCTTATGTGGTATAAATGACATTTGCCCAATTAGTCATGCTTAGCTGACAGGATACAAAACAGGTATTTCCGGAAACTACACAGCAGCTTATTCTAGGAGCTAGAATGCAAGAACGTAGTGATTATCGAATCAGTGGTGCCATTTAATTCAGAACCCCCCCCTTACAAAAATCTGGAGATTAAATGAAATCTAATTATATATGTATATAATATATGTATGCCCAAATTACACATTTGCTCTCTGATGTGTGAGCCTGGCCTAATTCACTTTCTTCCTCTGTCCACAATTATCTCTGCTGAGTGTCATCCCTGCCTTATTCCGGCAGATTCCTCTCACCCTCCCCTCCTGAGTGGACTACAACCAACACTAAGGCAGGCATGTTAGGACCGACTCTCCATCATAGAGGCCCTTCCTGGACGCCCATGCTAGGCCCGACTCCCCTTCCTTGAGGCTTGATGATTGACTCCCCCTCACAATGGCACTGTCAAATGGACCTTTACTGTTACCCCCATGACCCATCTCACTCCTTTGAGTTCGACACTATGTCTGGCTGCTGCTACATTGTCCAGCCATAATTCCTGATAACCACCTATAGACTGACTATCATATAATGTAAAGTGGGATAATACTCTATTATGAACTATTATGAACCTTAGCTAAAACCATTGGCAACTTGTAGTCTGTCATGGTTACTACTGATTGTAATTTTTCTGCATGACCCCTGGCAGTTGGGTTAGCCCCTTGAGTCGTGGATCAGCCCAAGGTTTCTTCCTAGATTAACTGAACATAAGGGAGTTTTTCCTTGCCCCTGTTGCTCTTGGGTGCTATACTATTGTAAAAGGCGCTGTATAAATAAATAAATTGAAATTCAATTGAATAATTAATCAGTTACATTTTTTCATAAATTACTTGTCATTCCATTCAAACTGAGGAGGAAAGGAAATATCCAAAATTTGATGCCATCCTTGCCAGAATATGAAACACTCAGAACACCAGTGGTGGAGCTAAGGGATGGCCAGAGGTGGCCGTGGCCACCCCAGTGGTATTTTTATGTATATTTTATGTATTTTTTCATCTTCATTTTCTCACAGACCGAGAACAGAGAAGAATGTGTGTGAGAAATGAATAGTTAATTCTCCAGCTTCACACCCATTCTTCCTCGTAAGATCACTAGTGGAGTTTTTGTCACACAGATAGCATACACATATCACCTGAAACATTGTTACTTGCTAATTACACAATGAACATTTTGCAAGACAATTGGCTTTGAATTGACATAAAAATACAAATATTAATACAGCTTTGTGTCCATCTCATACCCAGTCATCTCAGTGAAATATCTCATTATGTCTCTACCCAAAAATGACATACTGCATAACAAAATAAACAGAAGATCCTATTGATTCCATTCCTCTGTATGATCAGTGGTTCTTGAGCAATCCAGGAAATTATGTATCAAATTTGTACCATTGTCTACCCGCCGAATAAGCCATATGAAAAAAACAAGACACAGCATGTGTTGATTATATTGACTGAGATAAGAGCTTGAAAGTAAAGGTATTGAAATTTCCCTGAAAATAGCCTAGGGCCCATAAGGCTAATTGAATGACTACTATATGCCACCAGATATGCCACCAAACACACCAGAACAGAGGAAATAAAATCTAGCTAATTAACATTCACACCTGTCACACACCTGACCATACTTTGTCACAGTATTGGTGGCCACCCTTTGGCCACCCCATGTAAAAACCCCATGTCTGGCTCTGCTACTGCAGAACATAAATCAAACAGAAATCCTGAAACACAGTCAGCTTTACAACTGGTACCAATGCTTACTGCAGCTAAGGATTGCTCCACTTATTATTACCCCCAAGGTTTTCTGAGACAGACTTCAGTCAGCATCTCCTGGTTAGCCTTCTCTCACTGCACCCTACATAACGGATGCTGAGGTGATGAGCATAATATCAATGTAAATAAATAAACCAGAGGGTTCGCCAGAGGGTTTGTGGGAGAGACGACTAGGTTATGGGTTGAAGCATGGCACTGGAGTGCAAAGCTTGAAGTGTGTGCGTGTCTGTGTGTGTGTGTGTGTGTGTTTGTGTTGTTCTTTTCCTGATGCCTGCAGGCTTCATCTGTGCTCGGAACAGGATTTATGGGGGCGCAATGGACGTTTCATCACAGCCATGCTGCGGATCTTGCACAATTCATCACACTGCCACCTCTAACACCACTACTAGCACGGTCACTGGCACATGGAGCCAGCAAGAGTGGGAGCGGGAGCAATCCTGGTGCTAAGCTAAGCGCTCGCCAGAAATCACATGAATCACTGGCAGGACCAATCTCAATCCCATAGTAGTGAGCTGGTGCTACCACCATCAGCCCTTACATACTGTAAACACATACACACACATGCACACACACACACACGTGCACATATTCATTCATACACACAGTATACAGTACATGTATGCACATATCCTCATAGATATTCTGACGTAGACCCACATATACTCAAGCATAAACACAAATCATTTCCCTGAGTCACCACCAACACATGAGAACACACACACTCTCTCTCTCTCACACACACACACACACTCAAGCAAAACAGTAGGCAACAGAACAAAATAAAAATACCACTTAGATCAGATTAAGCGGCACGAGACAATTCTATTATAAAGGCCGCTGTATAAATATAATTGAATAGATCATTTTTATTTCTCATGATGTTCAACTGTGAGCATGTTGTCTGAGGGGTGGCAGGAAAAGGCAGGTGTGGTGGCAGGTGAAGATTACTATAATCGGAGGTCACAAGTGCAGCCCACATGATGGAATGACAGCACAGATATACCTATCCCCTGACTCCTACTTCGCTCAGGAGAGCAACTCAGCAGCAGCTTCCTCTGGCCTAGGAAGGGGCCCAGACCTGCCATAGAATCTGGGAGAGTTAATTCATGTTCTTGAGGATTAAATATTAACAGATCTGGAGTAGGTCTGGATCTGGATCTACAGCACCTCTGGCTCAGATTGTATGATGGTTCTAGAGGCAGATTAGGTCTCAGAGTTCAGCAAGTAGAGGTGAACCTTTTATGCTACTGAAGACTGAAAGTCTTTCTATTCTATTTAAATAAATCATTGTGTAAATATCCCAAACTGTTCAATTTGTACAAAGTGTGAGTGAAATGCTTGCAAGAGGTTGTGCAAGTGTGCAAGCAACCTGTTGGATTCTTTTCACCAATATTTGCCTTTGTTTGATAATATGATCATGAAGATTTGGGTCTGGATCTAATTTGTGATTGGTGGTCAAGCTGATTTGGCCCAATTATAGAATGGGCACATTGATATTCTATTACAGTAGGCAGGTTTAGGATTGATAATTCTACACACACTTCTGGATGGAATGGACAGATCATGTTAATATTTTAGTTTCCCAGAGTATGGTCATAAAATCTTTGTGGAGAAAAAAAGACAGAAGAATCCTGAAGGTTAAACACACGCACACACGCATGCACGCACACGCATTTTTAAAATGTAGTTTCTTGTGCACACATAAGACACACTTCAATGCGCCTTTTTTTATCTATCTACTGTGCATTTCACTGGGCTTCTGGAAGACAGAAGAAATAGATTAAAAAAAATTGGTTATTGACATGACTGACTAGGGAGTTTCCTTGTCAGATAGCTACTGAGCAAGTTTCACCTAACTACATATGAAATAAATAAAATAATAATAATAATGTGAGAGCTGGTATGTAGCAATTCAATACCCTTGCATCAATGCAGTGTAGCCACTGACATCAAGGGCATACAGTGGACACACACATAAGCATTGGCACACATGGGCACTGACACATACTATGACAGGCCTGTGCCTGCAGACTTTTTAAAGGAACCAGGTCTGATTTCTTTTATCTCTGGAGATCCGCCTACAGTCACCAATTTGAAGAAAATAGTAACAACATTGTACACTCTAACCATTCCATGTGAATTTACTTGTATACCAAAAAATAAGGAACTAGCGATGACCATTCTTGTGCATTACGTTGACTGACAAGCCAGGGATAAATGTGATTTCAGTTTCAGTTTCATTTTCCTCCCACTCGCCATTTCAGATTCTGCAAGTGTAATAACCACAGAATCTACACTAGAGAGGCCGAGAGAGCCTTGATTCACTTTGTAATGAGCCATTTAGCCAATAACCATAGTTATGTTTAGTTTCTCTCAAGGTTTTTACAATTTTTGCTGATTGCTAACAGACTAAAACCAGAAACCAGTAAATCTCCTAAATCTTGTTTTTGTGATATACCTTAAACACATTCTGACCATAGCTTACCCATGTTAGGCTTTGCATATTGTTAGCATTTCTGCAACACACTACACTACACACTTTTTCATACATTAGACAAAATGGACACATTAGATAATTCGAAATACCCGTCATTACCTTGGCGGATCTTACTTGGCCCCACCCATATCGTATGTTGGCTTGGTTGTGCAATGTTCCTGTGCTGTTTTGTCTGCAGCAGGTGTACCTTACTCAGGGGGTTATTCCAAGAAGGTTAAATGGCAAACGAAATGAGTTAGTAGTACATCTAATGATAGATGAGCCTGGAGTCCTCATTCTCTTAACTAAACAAATCCAGGAGGCTACTCTATTAGCAGGTTTACTACTTCCTGTTAACTAAGCCAGGTTTATCATGGAACCATCCTCTTGGATTACCCCCATGTACTCAGGTGTGTGTGGCTGACTTGACTGGTTCCTGTTGTCCCCATATCAGATGTCTGCTCCTCTCATGACATTTGACTTTTGCTTGGCACAAGTTGACATCTATGTCATTGGTCACCCCAACAAAACATAGTTTGTGATTTCCTATAGATGAGGTTACATTTATGTCAGATCCACCCAGTGCAGTGCTTTGTATTAGTGTGTTGTTGCTGATTGATCTTGAAAACAGGACTGTAGTTTTTATTGCAGTTTCAATTATATCCAAATGTGAGTGATTTCTCTTTCAGTTTTTCGGTGTTCTTGACATGTACAGTTTTCTGCAAAAAACAAAAGCTGTAATTTTTTGGATGTTGCTGTGAGAATTTGCAAAATAAAACATTATTTGTACTGTTTGACACACTGTTCATATGTTGATGGTTAACTTCCAAGTACTCACCCTCAACCATTCTATTTATGAACACAAATTAGCATTCTTTTACAACCAGAAATGAATAAAGTAAAATTTAAATAAAAAATATGTACTCTGCATGTGTTTTTTGTACTCTGCATCTCTGTATGTTGTTGCTGAAATTACTTTCCAGCTCCATTACATAACTGTAGTATTTGAGGTCTGTTTTTGACACATGAAGACAAGGAACTCTAAGGCATATAATGTGAGGCACATAAGCAATATGAAGAAATATTCTGGGGCATGATCTATTTGACAATGTTGTTTTCAGAGGCAGAATAAACCTTGTGTTTTCCCTTCACGTTTGAGGCACAGTTTATTTAAAAATATGATATGCAGGAAATCTGCCCTGAAATCACAAGGGGTATCTCAAGGACAAAATATGTTTGTTTTAATTTGTTTTCTGATGACAATTTAGCATATTTGTGTGACCCCAGAGGACAAATCATCAGTAAATAGCTTTATTAAATTTAAGAAACTTAGCACAAATACACAATAAACAACTTTCTACATGCACAGCTTTACTATACAAGATGAGCCCATTACTTTTCAATATGAAAACAGTATTTTTGATTGTGCTGGTCATTCATCTCACAGAGATAAGAGAACATCCGATCAATACAGCAGTATTCAAAGAAAAGGCCAAGTATACTGGACATTGTGTGTGTGTGTGTGTGTGTGTGTGTGTGTGTGTGTGTGTGTGTGTGTGTGTATGTGCATGCGTAAGTGTGTGCATGAGTGTGTGTGTGTGTGTGTGTGTGTGTGTGTGTGTGTGTATGTGTGCGTGTGTGTGTGCATATTTCTCTAATACACACTATAACTGAGATAAAGCAAGCTAACCATTAAACATTTAGAATGTAAACTGCTGCTATTTAACATAACCCCCTCTTCACCCCTTAGAAACATTAAAAGCCATTTTCAATTAATTCATAAATTTAGAATTGCCCCCCTTTTTGCAAGACCTTTTGACAAAACTGTTAAAACATGAGCATTAGACAAAAAATGCAAATGTATGTGATTACCAACCAAGACAAATGACATAAAAAGTGACGGAGCATTCCTCAACAACACTACAAAAAATGAGAGCTTGATTTTGTTCTCTACTTCTCATATATACCAGCTCTAAGGCTTCTGTTCTGTAAACACCATACTCACATTCTACGGGAAATAAAAAAAACAAAACAAAAAAACAAATAAAACATGAACATTGCAGAATTCTAGAAAACAACCAAAACAAACAACAAACAAAGCAACGCACGAAACATTCAACTTACACGTTCACATGTAAGTGAAGAGAGCCTCTTCTGGTAGACCAGAACATCCAAAGAAGGAAATCAAGACCATGCAGACTCTGAGTGTGCCTATCTGCAGTGAAAGAGCTGTGAAAGCGTTGACATGACAACAGGAAAACACTGTTTTGTACGGGACCCACTACATTAGCGGCATGCGGTATACCAAATGGCAGAGACTCCAGTCGGGAATATGCCTGACCACGAGGAGATGGGACTATGACCCATCCCATGGCTAAGTAAAGGTACAATATGCAGCTTTCTGCTGCAATATAATAAATAAATGATGACAAAAGGGAGAAAGTGAGAGTATTGAGCCTGAACAACGGAGTTTGATAAATACACATTACATTTTAGGGACCACGTACTGAAAACAAGTACTATAAAATAGGCCAGAAAACAAACAAAATACTATGTCAACACAAAAAAGCACTTCTTACATACTTTTAGAAGCACATGACCAATGTGTGTCTCTAGCCGCATTTTTAACTAACAACAAAAACAACATAATTGTCCCTGTAAAAGCAGAGGCTGCTTTCTGGACACTGGCGTCAACAGGCAAGGTGACTGCAGTACACAGACAGCAATGATGAGCCACCAAAACAAATCTCTGCTGTTAGCCGCTCTGTCTAGGACTATCCTGATCTAACTCGTCTTGTCTAGTCGCTGCTGCTCTCTCGTTTGCCTGCCTGCTCACTCGTGGTGCATCTATCTTCCCGCGGCCTGTCGCCCTGGCCATTATTCAGATACGCACACGGTCAGAAGGCCCCTCGGGTGTGGTAGAATATACAGCCATGCTTTAATGGCCTTTAAATCACGGCAAGGATCAGACGTTACATTCATCACTTTGGGGGGATAAAAACAGACCTCTTTTATGGGCTTCCAGGTCATCTGTTCTCCATTTGAGAAGCTTTTTGAGGTGTTGACGGGTCGTGCCTTTGTCAAAAGCTGGGGTAAAGGCCATATATACTGCACACAGTGCAGCCACCGACTGTGTTAAGACAGTGTTAAGTGTTCAGTCTCGGGCAAGACAAAGCGACTTCCTCTCTCTCACTTTGACACCAACTTAAGGGACATACTCGGATTTCAGATCATGGGCAGTTATGCAGACAATGCACTGCAATTAGGTTGTGTCAGAAGCAACATGCATTAACTGGACAACACAAAACAGAAATTAAAATTATCTATAAAAATGATATGACTATTCAACAACATTACAGCAAGGCTGAAGCAAACCCTAGGACCAAAATAAAGTAGGAGCATCAGTTAAATTTGGCTGCTTTTTAAACATCTTAAGATGACTAATGCTGCTACAAAACTGTTGTTTCAGTCAGGTCTATGCAGGCTTTGATTTAAGGATCACGGTTCAAAATATTGCCCTGGTGGTGATCTCAATCATCTCAATCAAATATTCCAAGGAGATCTGAGGGTTTACCCAAAATATACTTGACAGATGCTTTCCCTCTTTGAAACTTTTGAAACAATTATAACAATTAAGAAGACGGATACATCCCCATACTGGCTTCCTATAAAAAAAGAGGACCTATACTCTGGTTGAGTGATAATGAATGGTTCTTCAAAGGCACACACATTTTCAATCAGAAGTGAGTCGAGGCAAACATCTTTCTAAACAAATCTCACTGGGAGCATGAGGTCTAATGACTTCTGACTAGGGGGGAAAAAAAGCCTTCCGTCAAACCGTGATCCTCATTTCAAATAGGATCATTAGATTTGCCTCATTCAAAAAAACAACAACAAAAAAAAACAATGAGGTTCATTACAAAAGCACAAATATTTAAGCCCAAAACAAAAAGAAAGACTCCAGCTACTTTGGCATGGGCATGAGGGTAAGGCATTTGTACTTCTCAAGGATCACAGAGGCAAAAGAAAAAAAGTAGTGCACATTGTTCATAACCTCTTTGTCCCCCTTGCCTCCACATTTGAAAGATGTCAAGCTCATTGCATTACCCCCTTTATGTCCTTTAGCACAGCAATACACTTCAAAGAGCATGCACACATAGTCCAAAACATTTCAAACAAAATGTATTCTTCCCACACATTTTTGTTGTTGTCAGATGTTTTTTCTTGCATTCATTACATTCCAGGCCAGTCCATTCCATTCTATTCCGTTCTGTTCCTCTCCATTCCGTGCCTTGTTGTGTGTTTTCTGAAGACTGTTCTATGTCCCTTTTCTGTACACATCAAACCTCTGGCCTTGAGCTTCAAGCGGATGTACTACAGCTCAGGCACAGACTCACACAAACACACGCACACACACACACACAAGTCCCGGGTGCCAACTTAGTCCTCTTAGGGACGTCTCCCAGGTGCCCTTTGACAGACTAACAGAATAAAGACATGCCCAAGGTGTCCTCTGAAGAAACAAGAATGAGCAGCAGTAGGGCCAAGTCCGTCCATCCGTCCCCTTCGCCAACCCCCGCCCCTTAGAGAAGAGCCATGAATGTAGACAATGCCACAAAGACGAGCAGAGGCGACGCGACAGAACTGGGCCGCCACACTCCCGATCCCCTTGCGCTCATACCTAAGAAGACGAGAGACATAAAGAGACAGACGCGTCACGTTAAAAGAAGCACACTAAATTCATAATCTCCTTCTCCACCCTCCTCTCTTCATTTTCTAAAAAACTCACCCTCTGAGGGGCTGGGAGAAATAGGCTATCCTTGACAACTCACGAAATTAAGGGGAAATATAAATAACAAATAAATCAAGCAAGGATGTGTCCACAATGAGAAAACTGTGAATTTGAAGGCACTGAGCTTAATGTCCAGTGCCGTTTTACATGCCTGCCTTGCTCTGTATTCAAGAGGGAGAGAGAGGCAACAGGCAGAGACGGATTGCCTAAGCTAGGAATTGTTAATAAAGATCAGATTGCTTTGCCCAGAAGAAGATACAGAGCTGGGCATGAACCCTGAGGAAAAGAAATAAGTTATAGGGAGATAGAGATAGAAAGGGGGGGGGGGGGGGGGTGGAAAGGAACAGGACGCAATAGAGAGAGAACGTGTGAGTGTGTGAGAGAGGACAGAGATGAAGTGTAGAGACAGAGGAAGTCAGAGGTGAATAATGATTGTGTATGAGAAGCAGACAGAGAGAGTTTGTACAAGAAAAGAGCAAGCATGACAGAGCGAGAGAGAATGACACTGAGAAAGAGAGAGTGTCCCATAGCTTTTTTACTCTCTGCATAAACTTTGTGTATTTAAAGGGTGTGTGTGGATGCAGTGGAATACTTTTGGTTTCAAGTAAACTTAAGTGATGCTTTTTATTCACTCACATTGTGGTTTAATACAGTGGCCACACTAGGTAGAATTGCATATTACAGGAACATTGGCCAAAGCTGGTTGATTTGCATGCTTACTTCAGTGGATATCTGAACAACATATTGTTCAGGCGTTTTTGACGTTGACGTTGATGTGATTTTAGACATTCTTGGTCTTAACCTTTACACAAAGCTCCTTTCTGACTTTTGCACCTTTTACAAGTCTATTTGGTGTTTGTAACAGCAAGACTTCAGAGTAATCAGAGTACAATCAGAGTAAGCAGTAGCCTAAACTTGCTTAAGCATTTCTGTTTTTGATCAGAGTATCCCATCATTAAAATTTGACAGTAAATGTAACCAAATCCTGTTTGATTTGTGATGTTGAGTTTTCCAATTATTTCTGGAATCATATCAGTTTTTTTTCCTGAGGATACATCTGCACGTTCATCTGCAGGACTAGCAAGCTGATGTGTTGGGCATAACTATCTTACATTAACATCACAAGGCCATGAATTAAATTTGAGAATGTGTATCTTTAAAGGAACTTATATTTATGTAGAATAGTCTCTTGTTTACAAATCATAACCCCTAGCCTTGCTGCAATTATTTATGTTTATATAGAACAGTCTTCTGTTTACAAATCACACCACTAGCCACAGTGCTCTGCTAAAAGCCATGCCCTGTCTAGCGTGTTTGTTTTAGGTTACCTGTATCTTGACCTGCCAATTGTTTACAACTGTGTTGTAATGTATGTACATATGTGTACAAGAGTGTGCAAGCGTGCGTGTGTGGAGTGTGTGTGTGAGTGAATCTGTGTAGTCCCGCAATAGTGTATGTAGGCACTATTACGTATCTGTCTTGTCCATACTGTGTTTTAACAGTTACGTGTATCACCAATTGTTCCCGGTGAAACGTTGTCTTGTCTCACTATGTACTGTGTATATGGCTGAAACGACAATAAAATTCTAATTGACTTGACTTGACTTGATGTGCTTTTAGGATGGTTCTTAGGGTTTATCTATCTATGGCAATGCAAAATCTTCAGTGTCAAAAATTCAATAACCAAATTCAGGTAATGCTAAAGCGCGAGAGAGAAACAGAGGGTCAGAGGAATGAGCTCCTGGAGGCCACAGAGGGTGGAGAGCTCTCGAGAGGAGATGACTTACTGAGCTTGTGGACAGAGATGGTTTCTGTGGAGATGCCCTCGCCTCCGTCACTCAGTGCCTTGACTTGGATGACGTAGTCGTCGTCAGCAGGCAGCAGAATCTCCACTGTTGTCTCATTGGTGGTGACGCTGTTCACTTCTCTGTGCTTCTGTCTCCAGTAGGACACCTATAGTTTGGTAGAACCAATTCAGCGCAATTCAATTTGAGTGTTCTATTCATGAGTTGCTTTTAGTCTCATTTTTCTGTGAGGTGCCAATGGCTCTGAGAGAGCCTTCATTACACAATGCATTGTTCAGTGTCCATTGTCCAACAATGTAATGTTCATAAATGTTCATTATAAAATATATTCTTCTTCTACAAGAACCAAAGTTGTATAAACTACTCAATATGCCATAACAAGTGTCAGTCAAAGGAACGGGATGTCTGTCAGCCCCAGTAAGGATAAAAAAATGTATTTGGGTGGTGTTACCCTATGTGTCCCTGACATTAATCAATGGAACCTTGCTTCCTTGAAATACTTTTTTTAAAACTATATCGCCAACCCATTTCATTTTAATGTCCTTAATTCAAGAAAGGCCTCGGTGAACTATCGCCTTATTTTAGTTTTTTCGTTAGTTTTTTCACTCAAACACCCTTAAAAAAGGTAAACTACAGGCAGCTGAGACGCCAGCAACCCACTGTTATTTTTACCATCCTTCTACCAGAGAGGGTAAAAGCGGAGCAGGCTCAAATGCAAAGAGCGTTTGCGTTTTGCGGATTTTGAGAGCTTGGGCCCTCATAGGCTGATACAGAAGATCATTGAGAAGTTGATATTGTGACTTTATGTGACATTCCCACTTATGCAGACCAGAACAATTCAGGTTTGCTCCCATTGTAACGTATTATGTTGCTCTATCTTGGTCAGCATTCAATGATCTTTGCTTCTATTGTTCTGTATTTCCTGCATTTTATCACTGAGTTACTCTGTCTGCAGATAACACTGTATAGCTGTAAAGTACCATTCTTCTTTTTCCTCCTCTTTAAAAATGATCATTCCATATATTGGTATATTGGTGACACAACATAATCAGTTTACTTCTGATGATATAGGCTAAGAGCTTCATAGGGTATATATGCTAGTAAATGTAGCCTAACTTTTAGTAATGGAATAGTTTAGGGATAACTGCCACCGAGGTGTTCTGATATAGGGGAATAATGGACGAGGAGGAGGCAAAGAACCCCACAATGTTGTTAAGCAGAGTGGTGTTTGCTTCCTTCTTTTCACCCAGTTGCAACTCATGTGTATAGACAGTAAGCGATAAACATAAAAGAAACACATAGTTCAGTTTTAAAAGAAGCTAACATGTTCAGTTGCTGTACTATTTTCTTACTGACCACTGTAAGCTTAATAACAGCTGATTCTATTCTTGCTTGCTAGTTCAACTCATAGGTTCAACTGTCGTTTGCTATGGTTGCTACAGTTACCATTCGGTGATAAAGCTTTTTATACCAGATCTACTTCATTGATGTCCCGTTTTTGGGCAATAACAGACACCCTGTCAGCCAATCAGAAAACAATATTTCATTTCTCATTAATCTTTTCAGACGTTAGCAACTTAGCTAACAAACTAGGTAAACTTGTATGGGTATGTATTTGTACGTACCCTGTACTTTGTGCACTTAATATTCCATCTTTGTACTACTATTCTCATCTTGTCATCTGTAATAAATCCATTTATATGATCATTGCTGTTACATTTCCTGGATTTAAAAGTATTTTGCATTATTGTTAAAATCAGCAAGATGCTGTTGAAAATTCACCGTAAATTAACAGCAATTTCTCAAGTAGGCCTAACCCCCCTTGTTCCCGTTCACCTGAGATAGGGAGCAGGCGCATAATTTACACAGGGGTTAGGGAGGTTATGACCCCCGCATAAATAAAATCCAACCAATATAACCCCCATATAATATATAATTGTCTATCTGGCATAAATAACTTGTCGATTGTCTTGATTTAATTTAATTTAAAAGTCAACAGAAGTAACATGTTTACTCATCTGACAAGGTGTCTTCCCCCTTGTAGAGGACTTGGTTTAACCCAACCCATCGTTTTCTCACCACTTGGGTTTCGGTATTTTTCACTTACAGTACTGTTGCTAGTTTGCGGGTGTGTTTGGCTCAATGCAAGCTAACTGGTCACAAAGGTTTTGGGAAGGATTATGAAAAGGGTGCTTAAAGACCAACCAACTATTAGGCTACTGTTTGTCATTGTCTATTAAAAAGAGATAAGAAACACCCTGCCCAAAATGAAGTAGCATAGTAGGATGCAACAAAATAATTGTGCTCATAGGACTTAGTTGATAAAAAACAGGTAACAGGTCCCTCAGGTAACAAACAATTAAAATTCAATTAACAATGTTTAGCATAAAGTTACGCCCTTAATAGGGAGACAATCAAAAAATGGCTTTTACACAAACACAATGGAGGTGTGCTTAACATGTGTTTTGCTTCAAAATGTGCATCCCACTTTCTTTTCTCTGCAATCATTGGTCTGATTGGTTGTAGGCATATCCAATACCTGCAGAGGCATTTTGACCTAAGTCTGTTGATCCTGCCTCATGGAAGTTGCCATTAAATGACATCAGATGACATCAAATTGGCCAGACTGAGATGCATGGCAGGTCAGTATGTGTGAGAACCAGGCTAGAACTGATCTCTATTGCCGACTTAGTGTCAACAGGGTGCTGACAGTAAATTAGCCAGGTTCTTTTATTTGGCTAGAGGGCCCGGTTACAGGTGCAAATATTATACATAATCATAGTACAGGTTAGTTTACCATCAAAATTATTTCAAATCTATTAAAATGAGGTAGAAACTGTGGATTGAGGATAGAAAAACTGTGCATTACATGTTCTGTTTCTACACCTCATAAGAACTCCCTACCTAAAAGTGTAACCCTGTTAACAAAGGAAGTTGTGCCACTGATATCACTTTGACAATCACTTCTGTGTGATCATTACACCAGTAATATAATAATGGCATTTTTGCACATTCTGTTGCGGAGGACAGCATAGTTGAATATAACACTCTTCTGCTTCAGCGCCTTATCAGGAATGACGTGCTGAACGTGTGAGGACAGAGGCCGCACAGCAAATTAATGTGTGTCTCTCTCTCAGAGCAGCTGTTGAGCCATGAAGTTTGAAATTAGACAAAAAGCAGAATGGACATTTCAGTTACTATGAATAATTATTTTAGGCATAGAAGACATTAAGAGAGCAGGAGTTAAGATAATTGGGGAAATATTGGGTAATTTTTTGAAAATTACTTAAATTTCATGAGATGTTTCACTGTAAAAAAATATTTTAATATATTGCTGTTATATCAATAAGCACAACTGTGGATGCTAGCAAGTTGGAACTTGTGGCCATGACATACAATGCATGCCAGCTCAGAGGAGATAGAACTATGGCAAATTAGTGCTTGTCCATACTATTAATGTAATCTCCAATTTTCCAACAAATAAATATCATAAACAGCACAGTGAATATTGATGTGCATGCCCACAATGCTGTCCACAAATAAATGACCAATAAATGGGTGTGAGCACTAATAAAGCACTTGAACACATGCATATACAGTGCTTATAGCTTTGTCCATGGCCAAACACCTGTATGCTTTCTACATCTATTATTATAATGCTCACAACTTACCTGGTACCCTGTGACCTCTGACTCCATTTCCATGGCAACCACTGGATCCCAGTGCACAATGAGCTTGGAGCCAATGAGGGTCCACTCCACATTCTGCGGTGCCTGACCAGGTGCTGCGGAGCAAGACATTTTAAATCACTTCACACCTCTCACAAACAACAGATGATTTCCTTTTGTCTGTCTCTCTCTCTCTCTTTCTCTCTCCTTCTTTTTTTATCTTTACTTTCCTGCCACAGCTGAGGACGTCTTGGGGACATTCCCTTAAACAGGTCTTACATGAATGACACTCTGTCATCTTCAGTGCCTGTCAGCAGCACATTTGGTAGCGCTTCAGCTACAGTCTTACATCCTGTCAGACATACAGTGTCCAAAATGTCCCCCCCCCCACACATATAACTAGAATAATGATACACATGCCATACAGCTTGACAATACCAACTGTAATTTTCAGAGATACAATCGTAAGTTTATGTTTTGACTCAGGGATTGCAAATGTGACGCATACAATGCATATTACTAACCCACTGCAATGCTACAAAGGGCCATCATTTCTCATGACAGCCAGGACAATGGGCCTTTTGAAGAAAAGTTCGGCAGTATTTGCAGACAAGTTTCGATCTCTAAATACACTCCGACTCTAGACAAAGATGGATTTTTCTCTGCTCATGTTGGAGGGCACTGATGGACAGACTGACTGTAATTGGCTGTGAGAGATTATGATGGCCATCAATCAAGCCACAGACCGCTTGCAGTTTCAACTGCTCAAACGAGTGTCACTGTCGTACCAACATTTCATCACTGCTTTGAATAATCGATTTTTTTTTTTTTTTTTTAGATTAGTTTCTGTACATGTGCTGGGAAACGGGATCCCTGGCAAGGCTGCAGCATACTGCTGTCACCCTGCTGTCATCCATTATATTCTACACAGATGCCATTATCAAGGTGGTAACCTTCACACAGATTGGAAGTGACAGAAGCGTCACCGTGTTCATTTCTTTTGAAACACACCATTTGGATTGGAAAGTTTTTTTTTTCCTTTTTCATATATATTTGAGATTGAGAAATCTTTTCCGAGGTTTGCTGGGTCAAAAAAATCACCATCCCGTGCATGTGAAAAGAAGGGTGAGCCAAAAAGTCTGAAGATTGCAGCTTTTCAGTGGCACTTTTCCATTCTTTTTGCCTGTGTCATGAACACTCACGGAATCGTTTGGTGGTGGCGTTGATTGTAGGCGAGGGCGGACCAGTTCCAGCTGTGTTAAAGGCGCTCACAGTCAGGAAGTACTGAGTGTGTCCCTTCAGGCCACTGACATAGACAGACGTCTGATTGCCAGACACCCGCACTTTGCCCATCGTTTCTGGCTTGGTGTCATCCTCCCAGTACACCACCTGCATTCATGAGGAAATGATAAAAGACAGAGGCAGACAGAGATGAGGGAGAGAGGGAGGACAGACGGTGAAAGATTGAATGAGAAATAGGATAGAGTGAAGGGATAAGAGAGAGCAAGAGAGAGAAAGAGATAGAAAGAAAAAGAGTTTAGAGCAAAGAGGGGGAGAGAGTGAAGGGGGAAATACAGAATGAGAAGGAGAAAGAGAAGAGGGAAATCACATGGAGGGAAAGGAAAAAAAGAATAAGAGGGTGGAGGTATACATCACCAGAAGGGAATGGAGGAGAGAGGCACAGAGGAAAAAGAGAAAGTGAGAAGGCGGCAATAATAGAAAGAAAGAGAGAAGGTAAAACAGACAGGGAAGACAGAGAGTGTGACAGAAAAGTCAGAGAGACTGTGAATCAGCAAGAGAGAGAGGAAGAGAAATCCCATCAGATATATAAAAAGAGAGCTTACTAGAGAGAGAGAGAGAGAGAGAGAGAGTGCGAAGTGTGAAGAGCACATCTCCCTTCCCATCCTCAGGTTCCAAAAAGTGGAGCTTATAACATAATCCATTGCATGCAATGTAGCGGTGCTATGACAACGCTGCCGTTTTGTGCTCTGAGATGGAAGCAGTCTGGCTATGGGGTCTCGACGTAAACGCAGAATATCTTTCTGTGAGCCTCTAATAACACAGCTACAAGGGGAAAAAATGCTGTAAGGGGCCAGTGTGAAATGATTGTCGAAAATGAATCCATGCCAATTTCTGTGCCATTCATGCCAAGTGTTTCCAGCGAGGAGAGGTGTGTGTGTGTGTGTGTGTGTGTGTGTGTGTGTGTGTGTGTGTGTGTGTGTGTGTGTGTGTGTGTGTGTGTGTGTGTGTGAGTGAGAGGGGCACAGGGAGTAAAGCAAAAATTGTTATAGCTTTTCAGGCACCTTTCATTCTCATTTAGAGACAGCAAACACACCTCATAGCCAAGAACTCTTTCAGGGGAAGAAGCAGAGAGAGGCAGCCAGTTCACTTCGATCTCTGAGGCAGAGGCACTTCTGGCCCACATTCTGCCTGGCACGCCACTGGGCTCTGAGGAGACACAACAAGAGACAGATGAGCCCATGGACATGGTGTAATGTGTGAATATATGTGTGTGTGAGTGTGCGTGCATGTGTGCGTGTGTGTGTGTGTGGGAAGGGAGTGTGAGAGAGAAGGAGTGATTTATTGTCTGTGTGTGTGTCTATGTATATGTGTTTGTGTGAGGAGAGAGAGAGAGAGGATTGCTGTGTTTGACATTCTTTGAGTGCAGACAGACTTAACACTGATTATTTCAAAAACAGGAACACTCCCGGAAACATAATCTCTACCCTCAAACAGTAAATGACTGTCCTTTACTTTGATGGCCTACGTGGCAGACACAAAAGAATATTATCTGTACAAAAATTCAATTAAAGCTCTAAGCCACTGACAGAAACTGTCTCTGCCAGACAGATTTTTCTCTTTCTGTTCAGCTTCTGTCCAAAATTATGTCCAATTGGCCATTAAAAATGTACCTGGAGTCACAATGTCCTCATCATTCTATACTTTTTTTCTCTTACTTTCTCTCACTCTGATGCTACTATAAACAACACAAACACGCACACACACACACACACGCACACACACATACACACACACACACACACACACACACACACACACACACACACACACACAAATGCACACCCAGAGATAGAGAGAGAGAGAGAGAGAAAAAAAGACTGTTCCACCCACTTACCCACACACACAAAGATTTGTGCTATTTTCAAAATGGCATTGTGGCGCGTTGGCAGGCGGTATGCTGTGCTGTGTCGGCGACACCGCCCGCCCGGCGCTAATGATCTCACCCTCCTCGGCGGAGAAGACGGTGGTGACGGCGCTGAAAGGGCCCTGGCCTTTGGTGTTGTAGGCACCGACTTTCACGCTGAAAGGGTAGAAGGGGGGGATGGTGTCGTTGCGGCAGACGTAACGAGACACGCCAGGTGTGGAGGTGACAGCATGCGTCCAGGTGACTTCACCCAGCGGGCGGAAGGCAATGATGTAGCCAAAGCCGTCTCCATTCTGCAGTTCCTCAGGTACAGGCTGGGAGGGAAACACAAAACTATAGTGATATTAAAACACAGACGGCACAGCCTACAAGCCCAACCTAGCCTATTCAACACAGCCTACAAGCCCAACCTAGCCTATTCAACACAGCCTACAAGCCCAACCTAGCCTATTCAACACAGCCTATGAGTCCAACCTAGCCTATTCATCACAATCTACAAGTCCAACCTAACCTATTCAACCAACATAGCCTACGAGTCCAACCTACCTTATTCAGCACAGCCTACGAGTTCAATTTACTATTACACAAAACACAAGTACAACTACAACACTATATAATATTATAGGTATACAGTCATAATACTATAGTTATATTAAAACAAATATGGCACAATATAGGAGTACATCCTAAATCTTTATTTAAAAAAAACACAGAGCCAAAGGATACAACTAATAAAAAACATTTTGCAAAGCCTACAAGCCAGCCTGGAAGTTCAAATACCCACTAAAATACCCACTAATACACTATATGTATATGTGTATTATTTATTTGGTAACACTTGGGTCAGTACATAATACATTCATAGCAGCTGTCATTAATTGCTCACAAAGCATTCACGACTGTTTTATAAGACATGATTCAACAGTCATACCAAACCTTTAATAAATGTGGAAAACAGAATGTCAATAACTTATCCAAATAAAAGTCCAATGGCCTCAAAGCAACATTTTGTTTTGAACCCGTTACCTGATCATGTTACTTCAGAGACAAAGAGAGACACAGAGTCAAAGAGACACAACATGAGCATATAATTTAAATGTTTTTAAATTAAAATTTTAAATTTTATAATTAGCAGGTAAATATAATCCAAACTCAAATGGGAATGCATCCAACCGTACCTGGGTCTACAAATAATTACTGGTCAGCTCTATGTAGTTTACCTCCCAGTGTTAAACTCAGATAAGTGATGAATTCTTCACAACTTGTATAGTAAAGTGACTGTAGTAGACTTCATAAGATATTCATTAAATATATACAAAGGCTGGAGAGGGTCATATGGTTAATTTAATAATATGACCAGTAATTATTTAACAAAAACACCAGTGTTGCTTTGAGACCGTTGGATTTTTATAGGCTATCGCCATTGTTTTCAACACTTATGAAAGGTTGGGTTTGAATGTTGAGTCATGTCTTAAACAGTCATTAATGCTTTTTGAGCAATTTATGACAGCTGCTATGAATGTGTTACGTACTCACCCCTCGAATAATGTATTACCATTTATTAACGCACACAGAGTTGAAAGGTTGCCATACAACCTACATCTCAATAATGCTATTCTGCAATAAAACTACAGTGTACTAGGGATATTAACACCGAACAAAACTCCATTACATGTACATTACAGCATCTCATGGGATTGGAGCTAGACTAGCGAAACTAGCCTGCAGCCACGCGTCAACGAGCAGAATTATAGGACCCTTGGGTCCAAGCGGGGAATGGTTATCCGGAGGAAACAAACACATTCGCTTCCATTCAATTAGGCCGAATGGATACCTCATGCAGATCTGGAGATGTGGGGATAGGTGGGGGGAGTGTGCTAAGAGGGGTTATAATGCAGACGGATGACTTACCTCCCACGTTATTACCAACTCTGATTTGGAGCCTCCTCCGCCGCTAACATCAGTGGGGGCTGTGTCGGGGACTGGAGATGAGAATGAGATAAAATCGACTCATCAGAGTGCCCGTGCCCCGTGCCAACACACACACAGCGTCTGCCAGCTAGCACTCCCACTTCCCACTGTGCTCTGGCTTGCGTGTGTGTGTGTGTGTTTTTTACAAGTACGTGGTTGTGTGTGGGTGGGTGGGTGGAGAAGGTGAGTGTGTGTGTGTGTGTCTGTTTGCATTTTTGTCTGCACATTTCTCTGAATGAGTCTGTGTGTATGCGTGTGTGTGTGTCTTTACAGTATGTGCATCACAAAAGCATTCACTTTATCTAACATTCACTTTAAGCTTAGCACAGAACTAATTGGCTTCGGGATTCACATCCCTTTTGAGACTCTTAATACTGTATGTAGAGGAACAGAACTCATGCAGACCTTCGTTTCATTAACTACTTTGTCAAACAAATTACATTAAAACAGATGCAAAGTGGCACAAAATGTGCAGTGATTTAGTTTCTATATGCATCCTGAAGTACTGTTCACTGTACTCATGCTGGGTTCATGGCAACGACCTTATCACGTCTTTTGGGCTGTGTGTACAACGGTCTCACCAGAATCTTCCGTGCGGGTCCTGAGCGAAGCGGGACTGGGCTCCCCCATGCCCACGCTGTTCCTTGCCACCACACGGAACTCATACTCCACCCAGGCATTCAGGTTCACCACGGTGGCCGTCAGAGTATTCCCATCAATTGCCTCAGGGACTGGGGAGACAGACGAGGAACAGCAGGGGGGCCATCATCACACACACAACCACACAACCAAAAAAGCGCTGAAGGCAGCACCTCTCCTCAGTGGGACACCTCACACCACAAAAACAATAGGGAGCCATTTCCAAACAGACACATTTTAAACTATGCCAACGTCATAGATTGATATATTGCATAATCGTGTTTCTCTTCCTGTTTGAAGTGTCCAAGTTCTCAAAAGCATTTTTCCATTTTTTTTCATACATACTTTTTGAAGACACAGGCAAAATCTGCTTTGACTGTTTCAATTGAAGTCTACAGGAAAGCTGAGAGTGGAGGCTAATACAAGACTGTTACCTGTGTCTACAGCCTGCCAGCCAACAGTGAAAGGGGTCTTTGTCTGGAGGATGTAACCAGTGATGGGGCTGCCGTTGTCGGGGCCCGGCTTCCAGGAGACCTGGGCGGTGTTATCCGTGACCTCGTCCACCGTCACAGAGTCTGGCGGGCCTGGAGGACCTGGGGTCGGACAAGTGGTTAAGGAAGCCAAAGTTAGCTTTCAATTCCACACACATGCACTCACACACATACACACACTCACTTCCCATCTCCCTTTTCTTCTCTCCATCACTTTCGACACCTCATTAAAGCTTTCCTCATAAGGACGTGGGAAGGAAGCATCATAGACACTCTCAGGACGTCTCTTTCAGCATCGTTACATCACTCCTCATTTGCCACAGGCATGACCGCTTGTTTCAGACTACGCATGTATGCTTGTATGGTGCGCAGGGCAATTAGATGCTAGTATAAAGACATGTAATCTCTTTCTCATCCTCTTCCTTTACACTTACAGTATTCCCGTGGGGCAAGACATAATTTGTGGCTCAGTGTGTGACTAGAATGCATGTCTGGGTTTAACTTGTTGAAAGTTTGGTCCTGGCTTAAGCAAAAATGCACTGCAGACAAGTCTGGGTTCTATTATTACAAGCCGTTAGCAATGGTGGGTGGTTCACGCATAATTCACTTCTGTATTCTGTTGGAAGTAAGACTGCCTCTCTCAGTTTTGCCTTGGAGATATATTTGGATTTGTTTTTCAACGTCAAATTTGGCCAAGGCACTTTTCCAAATTAAGGCCCAATTTCTGTATAACAAGGTCTAGGCACACAAATTATGTCTACCTCTACAGAACAACTTTTACTACACTGCTGAGATCTGTGCTAGATAAAACTAACTATATTAATTCCTTTCATAGGTCAGAGAGAACATTAATTGCTCTGAAACATGCATTGCCTGTCGAGCAAATGTTAATTGAGAGTTATTGATCCTCCCAAAACTCATTATTGCTCTCTGATAAACTGTTTTGATATGCTGCCCTCATTTAGAAAAATACTAATTGAACCTAAAATCAGCAATCAATTCATTATTCAATTACGCTTTCATTACAGTGGAACGAGCCAAGCTGTAAAGGATTTCAGTTAGTGAAGCTTGTCGGCAAATGTGCACAACACAAGCAAACGCCCCCGAGACCACAAACTAAAACATATGAGAGGGCTAATCAGCAGAATAGTAAACTAGCTTCCATTGATGATGTAATGTTGTTTACTACTGCATGCCTGGCTTTGTTAGGTCATAAATCCTGGGTACCTGCAGCAACGGAGGAAGGGAGACATCCTGCTCACCTTTGACAACTAAAACCGCTGCCGCTGACAGGCTCTCGACGTCTGTGTCCACCACACACACGTACTTCCCAGCATGCTTCAGTTGGATGTTCCGAATCATCAGGTCACCTGCTGTTGGCTAGCACATGAGACAAATATAGAAAAAAAAATAAAAAAAAGGAACTGTTGCAATTGTGATTAGCTAACATACATAGTTTTGCATGCGGATCAACATTTTCATACAAAGCATTTCTATTTCATAATTTCAGCATCTATGCCTCCATGGGATGACAACAGAATATTATTACATAGGTCACATTCATGGTAATTTATGTTATTTACAGAAAAAGACAGTAAGCTAGCTTTTCACAGAAAACACACTTGGGAAGAGCAAACAGTCTCCTACATGGTTCCACTGCCCCTGGATTCCCTGAGGCAAGTAAACTGTTTACTTGGGGGTGTGAGGTATGTGTGTTGAGTAAACAACTTTCTGGCTGTTCCACAGGCCACCTCAACTATGCAGGGATTACGCACAAACCTACTGGCTAAAAGGAACCAATTCCTTAATTACTCGAAAACGAGAAAGTGAAGCAGTGGATTCGGCACACAAACGACCAGGGGCTCGGCTTAATGGGCTAAATGGGCCGTGCAGAGGATGTGAAGAGTACACACTATGCACATGATCACTCAGCAGGAATGATGAGTGGCAAATGGAATAAGTCTTGCAGAAAATTTTCCAAGTAGAAAAAAAGCATAACAACAAAACAGGTGGGAAAAAAGAATCCTCACTGTGATGTATTTCAAGGTTGCACCTGCAAAACCAAAACTGGGGCAATTTCTATGACTTTCTATTTTATAATGTACAAATGAGGATCATTTTCTGTCTTTGGATTTCAGCATCATCAGCCAGTATAGGCCTGCCCTGCACAGTGTCCCAGCTCTGAAATAACCCTGGCCAGCTCTTGGGCTTGGTTTTGGGTTCTTGGCTTGGGCCTTTTCCAGAGCAACTCTATCTGAAAACCATCAACCACTTCTATAGGAAAGAATAAAGGACCAAGTGAATGCCTTACCGATTCCTCAGACACCACTCAGCTCCTCTGCAAACAAAAGTGCATGCATAAACCGAAACTAAATACTTTCATCTCGTGTGGCACCTTTAGTGCAGACAATGATAAATGTGTGGTTAATTTTCCTCTTTAGCCGTAGAAACTGAGAGTTGGGCAGAAACTGCTTTTTCGCGTGTCATTATGGAAATGAGTTCTGTAGAGACTAGGAGTTTGAATGAGAGTCCCAGCGGAACAGTCAGATGAAAGAGTTTACGAACACTGGATTTCAGCACCAATAACTATTAGCAGCAGATGCAGGGCACACAAAGGAGGGAGATTTGTGAATATGGGCAACACTGTCTAAAAGCAGTCCACGCAAAGATATGCACGCTGTAAGCTGGAGATTTGTGACGGCTATTCATTCCAATTACTTTGGTTTGATCAGTGAGCAGTGCTATCTAGAGAAGATCTTCAGCAGATGGAAGAGGTGGTTTAGATCTAAATGGTGAGTGTATAAACACACACATAGCATAAATTTGCAGGCTTGTACACATTCATACAAACACATAAACACACATGCACATACACACACACATACACACACACACTCACACATAAACATAATCAACAACACATTGAACATCCAATAATCAAAATCTTTTTGAAAAACAGTACAGTGACACGTAATTTATGTATAAAATAACAGACTCTCATCATTGATCCACGCAGACCTCACATTGACAGTTCTAATGATGCTTGCATTGAATATTCTTCTCTTCCCTAACATTTAATTAATCTCCACTGGGGAGCAGAATGGCAACTTATGGATTTTCAAACATTTCAAATGTTGCAGTGCTCAGTGAGGCTGGCAGCATTTTGAGCAAGCTGACCCATTAAAAGTCAGCAGAGGACACCAACTCTAGTGAGTGACTGTTATTAATATTCAGGGGAAAAAAATACAAAGAAAAGGTTTTGGAGGTCAGCCATTCTCCTGGAAAAAACAGGTAGGATGATTTTACCCTGTGGTAACAGAGATGGCATTCATTTTAAAAACACACAAACAAGTAAGATAAATAAATAAACAAATAAACAGTTTTCCACCTCATCCCATACTCACCCCTCCCACATGCTCAAAGTGTCGGTCTGCCTTGCTGATGACTTGGCCGTTGAAAGCCCAAGAGAATGATACATCCAGGGCCGGGTCGCTTGCCACCTGGCAGGGAAGAACGACACTCTCGCCCACAATGATCTCCATGTTCGACGGGCCCTGACTGATCCTGGTGGGCTCTGCTCCCAAAGCGAAGCAATCCAATGGGTTAGTGTCAATATAAACAAGTCAGCAGCACGTGCTGTGCACATCCGTCAAATGTATTCATGTCAGAGGCTATGGATCCTGCCCTGGTAAACGCTTATGGAGTCGCAGTCCTACTTTGAAACAGATTAGATGTTGCACTATGAGGATTATAAGCATGAACACATCCCGGCCAATCAAATGAAAATATCATTTCCTTAAAGGTATTACATGGCTCCCCAGGCTAAGAGAAGTTAATAAGGAGATGAAGTCGGCACGGCTTGCTGCATCATAACATTTCACACTAGTGGCTTGGCAAACACAACTTGGCAGCTAATATACAACGCTGTTCAAATCACTTCATGATACAGTAATTATGTAAAAACATTGGAAAGGCCCTATACTCTTTCTTGCTGTTGGCTTTCAGCTGGGAGAGTCAAACTCATTTGTCTACAGCAGCACTGGTGACAACAACAACAACAGCAGCAGCAGCTACAGAATATATCACCCAGTGAGACCGCTGATCTTTCAATAACACTTTGCTATAAAGCTCTTGTTACATTTTAATGATCCCACTAATACAGTTACTGAAACTATGCAAGTTTCATTCCCATCTTTGGGAATCTATGCATAAGAATCATGCCAAACAAGGAGTATAACCTCAGGCAGTGAGATGGCACAGAGAACTCCTGAAGCGTCCTTGGACCAGTAAAACGTTTGATCTAGGTCACGAAAGGTGCTGTGAGCGGGAATGAATATTTGTTTGGGGCGAGCTCATGATATCCATCACAAAGAGCAGACAGCTTTCAGTTCAAAGAAATGAAAAAGAAAAAAGCATAGGTTCTACATGGAATCTTCTTTTTTCACAAGAGTTATATGTTACTATACAGAGTTCAGCAGGCTTTGTGTTTTGTGCTTTGTGTTTGTCTTGAATGCAGCTTGGATGCACACTCTACAGTGGCCACCCATAATACAAAATGATATAACAAGAAATATTGGCTGATGCTTGCTAGTTTGCGGCTGGACGCTCCCGTCAGTGGGCAACAGAGGCATTTTTGTCATTGTGTGAAAATGGTTTCCTCACATTCTGTTGATATATCTTGGTTATTATAAACATGTTCATAGTGTAGCACCTTCAGTAAAAAAAAATCTTCAGATCTGTTGTCTATTTCATATTTCTTGAAGGGTGTTAACTACATCAGAGTTCTGTTATCTACCACAATGAAATGAAAACCTTGCACAATCTCCAAATGATTACTTTACAAGGACAATGAAAAGCATTATACGGTTGAACCTTCACATGAGCACTGTTTCACATGCATAAAAATCTCCTGAAGAATAAGAAGAGTTATAAGATGGTAGCAGAAGGTATTTGGTGATGGAAACAAAACCATGGAATACTTCTGGAGAGTCCTCAGTGACAAACAAACAGTATGATATTGTTTTTTTTTTAATCAAGATATCATTCAGTAATAAAACAGTGGAAAAGAGCTCACTTGTGACTAGAAGTCTTCCGGAGGTGCTGGCTGTCCCGAACTGGTTTTGTGCCAGGCAGGTGTACGTACCCCCATCCGTCTTTGTCAAATTTGTGATTTTCAACGTTCCATCAGGAAGAATAATTATCCTACAAGATAGACAACAAACTTCCTCCTCATCAAATCACATCCATCTCTGGGGGGACAATGTGATTAAGAGATGTGTTTATCATAGACCCTGCTATAGCAATGCGGTACCAGTGTACAGCACTCATCTTCTGCATAATTCTATAAAGCAGAGAGTCAGAACAAATGCATCATGCACTGACTGAACTTCATCAGCCACTGCAAACAAAAATAATACTTATAAATCCAGAAACAATCTGCATCAAAGCGACCGGCAAGAATCACTCATTTACGACATAGTGGCAATTTCAGTGTTACAAATGTCTCTGGAGCATTTTGAGTTAAGATATGCTTTCCGTTTTCAATTTGTCAACACAGAACAATGTGATATCTAAAATCAAAAGACAGAACAACTCCCAAAGAAGGAGAGAATGAAAGAAAAGGAGCAAAAATCTGGCACAGCAACTGCCCTTTTCAAACATTTTAATCCAGCCACAGCAGGAGGCTGAGTTTGTGGGCGGTGGTGGTGGTATGTGTGTGTGTGTGTGTCTAGGGGGAAGGGTAGTGTGTGGTGGTGATGGGGTAACATTCGGTATTGGAGCTATTTACAATGCTGTCAAGTGACTCACTCACTCACCATGAGCCAGTTCATACTCCACAACCTCTCCCCCAAAATAACCCAGAGACCCCCTGCCAATAGGAGCTAATGGTGCTATTCATTATTCATGAGCGGCCTTGGTCACTAAGCTGCCCGGCGAGCAACTGCACCGCCGCCACGCTCACGCCTCTGATAATTGTTGGGTTGCCGCATAAACTGGGCTACCAAGCAGAGATAAAATATTGTCTTTGTCATTATTTATTTTTATTCCTTCTCTTTTTCACTCCATTTACATGTTCCATTTGTTTGTGTGTTTTTTTGTTTTGTCGACGGGGCCCTTACCTCTCGCTGGTCTGCAGCAGCTCCTCGCCTTTCTTCCACTGGCTAATTGCTCTGGGGTAGGCTTGGGGCCGACACTCCAGCATCACCAAACTTCCCGCCTTGGCTTTCTGCAGGGCACGCAGTGGGCTCTTGGCGAAGTCAGGGGCCGACGCTGCCACGAAGAGAGAGAGAGAGAAATGGAATATAATGAATACAGAAATGAATTGAAATAAACAAGTAAAGAAACAGAAAGGAAAAAAAAAACAGGTGCAAAGGAGTACAATCATCAAGCATAACACACCACACACACATACAGACACACATACACACACACACACACACACACAAACACTGAACAAGAAGTATTGAACAAAAACCTAATCCATTGTAGCTGTTAGGGGTTGTGAAGTAATCACTGCCTCTCACTGACACCTACATTTATTTGCTTGCTAACACATTTTCTGGGCTTCGAGCATTTCATCGCATTTCAGTAAATATCACAGCACCGCAAGCCTGCTAGAAACTACAAGAAATGAATGGAAAGTTTTAAATTTGCCTGTGGTCGACTCCTTCTAGTACTCTACCTGCTAGGTATTAGCCTGCACTGATTAGCTGTTTAATTTCTGATCCCCTATACGGTATAAGGCTGATATTTATAGTGTCTGGATTGGCTGGCATGGCCCAGAATAGAAGCCTGTGGCCGCAGCAGAAGTGGGACAGTCTCTCCAGAGCACAGCGATTAGAAGGAGGGAGAGCAAATATCCTGCAACTGTTTACTGACAACCGCTTGTGCGCTTCTTCCCTCCCTCGCTCTGTCTCTCTCTCCTTCCCTCTCTCTCTCCTGCTATCATTGGACTATACCTTTAGCCTTCTGTCTCCCTCTCCTTCTATCTCTGTATCTTTCTCTCCCTCTACCTTTTTCTCTCTCTCAGGTACACATACACACACACTCCTTCCATCTCTCTCTCTCTCTCTCCCTTTCTATCACTCTGTTTTACTTCCTCACTTTCTTTCTCCCTCCCTCCTTCACTCTCTGTACCTCCACTGGGAGCCTCAATCTGTCCCTCAGACCTCAGACAGACAGAAAAAGAGAGAACAAGAAATAGAGAGAGAGAGAGGTCGGGTAGAGATGATATAGGGAGAGACAGTACGAGACAGGCGGCACCTGAGAGAAGAAAAGAGAGTGAGTGAGTGAGAGAGAGAGCAGGATGAGAGTGCTCACTGTCACTGTTTGCCCAGGGCTTATTCCTGGGCTGACGTCCTCTGAGGCCGCTTTGTCATGCTGTCATCGCGCAGACGACCTCCTTAAGCTCCTTGCCAAGCCAATCAATATTGAATTTACATGACAGAGAGATATTGCATGACTTTTGGCATAGCAAAATCAATGGTGATAATGTCGACCTAACAAGGGTCTCTCAACAGACTGTCAGCGCACATGAAGGCATAGGAGGAGGCACATGGAGAAGAAACGTGGGTGGGTGTGGGGGGGTGGATAACAGGCAGCGGGGAACAAATGTTTGGGCAGGTTAGAAAAGCAACACTGGACGCCAGCGGACTCCTGATGAGGATTTAATGAAATCTGCTCCTACACCCGCACATAAAGTAGCGGAGTTCACCGGCCTTGTGGCATTTTCCCCAGCGCACGCATAAAATGAGCTACCTGTCAGATGGCGGCTCACAGGAGCCTCTGACCTGCACTTAAGCACTTAACATTTGGCCTATCGCACCGGCTAGACACCACTGCAGCACCTCTTGCATATAGTTAAGGAAATACATATCACTACGGTTTTGTGAGGAATGAGAAAATGAAAGCACCGACAGCTCACAGTCTCAGTCACACACACACACAAAACACACACATACACATATACACACAAATACATGAACACACATACACACACAAATACACACTTGAGTATTCTGAGCAACAAAGAAATCATTCCCACATACTAACACACACACACACAAAACACACACATACGCACAAATACATGAACACACACATACACAAAAACACACTTGTGTGTATTCTGAGCAACAAAGAAATAGAAGCATTCCCACATACTAACACACACACACACACACACACACACACACATACGCACAAATACATGAACACACATACGCACACATACACAAAAACACACTTATGTGTGTATTCTGAGCAACAAAGAAATAGAAGCATTCCCACATACTAACACACACACACACACACACACACACACACACACACACACACACACACATGCTTGAGTATTCTGAGCAACTGGAAGCAAGCAAACACACACAAACTGACACAAACACATACACATACACATACACATACACACACACACACACACACACACACACACATACACACACACACACACACACAAAAGTGCGAGATGCAGTTGCCTCACCCAGCACAACCAGCTCTGCGCTGAAATAAATGACACCGTGCTTGTTCTCTGCCACACACTGGTACATGCCGTCGTCTGACAGGGTTACCGCCTCTATGGAGAGCGTGCCGTCCGCCATCTGTATCCTCTCCTGCACAAACACCACAAAGAGGGATGCGTCAAAACAGCACATACTCACACACACAAATAGCTGAGAGACAGCAACCACAAAGCATTACCTGAAGAGGGCTTCAGAAAAGAGGCCAAGAGAGGGACAAGTGCCTCGGTAGGCCATTGCAAGGCCATTTCAATGGCTGACTAAAGCTATTCCCACACTGAAAGCAATAAGAATCCCAGAATTGGGGAGCAAGGCTTGGATGATAATGGTGCAATGTAGTGACACACAACATTTTGAAAGGCTTGTGTGTGTGTGTGTGTGTCAGTGTGTGTTTGTTTAAATGTGGTTCTGATTGACTGATGTCAGGGTCTTGCTCACGTACCTCCGGAACGATCGTCTCTCCATTCTTCAGCCAGCTGTAGGAGGGCTTGGGCTTCCCGTTGGCCTTGCACTCCCAAACCAGCCGCTCCTCGATGGCCAGAGCCGTATCCCGCATTGTCTGGACCCATTGGGGCTTCGCTGGCAAATCAAAAGAGCTCATTTCAGGCATGCCGCCGTTTAGGACAAAAATAACTACAGGAGGCTTTGCCGACGGGACTTCAGAGGTGACTAGACGCACCTCAAACACGTGAACACAGGCAGGGAAGCAGGCAGGAAAAAGCAAGACAGATAGGCAAAGCCTTTCAGAACAGAGGCAGGAGTCAAAAGACAGCTTTCTGAGCTGCAGCTGCAGCTTGCAACCACAGTTGATTTGTACATTTCGCCTAAATTGGCAGAGTCCCACAGCCGTGCAACAAATTTGAAACACACAGACATAAACTGCCAGTCTTAGAGTGACTAAGTCTGCACGCGCATATTAAGGATTCATTTGCCCCTGTGTCAGTAGAAATAAGTACAAAGCTGCATCTAACAGTAATCATAATTGAAATCCGTTTACCGACACACCCACAATCAATAAATGCTCCTTTTGCGCAGCAGTGTGACAAAGCGTTGCCTTGTTTTGCTCTGCCTTCTCTGGATAGCATTTAACACCACTGGCTCATGTTGATGATGCTGGTCCTAAATCCATGCACCAGGCCGACAACTTCAATTACAGTTTTTTTTATTTTTCTGTCATTTTTTCCATTCCTATGTGGTCATGGAAACTGTGTGAGAGGCTGTCAAGACACACAAAGCGTTGACAGAAAAATAATTGATTTCAAATTGCGCTTGTTGAATATGAAACAATATCAAATGGATAGACAGATTATTTGTGATGGTGAGTAAAAACTGTTCTGAGACACAAAGCAATTGGCCAGTCAGTGGATATTAATAGCTCATCAGGCCGAATGGTAGCGTCAGTCTCCTTAACACATCTGAGTCAACCTGTCAGAAATGGAAAATAAAGCCAACAATCAACGGTCAAATGCCTGCAATGTTTTCATCCTGTGACTCCTTACATTGTTTCTTTTATCGGAAGCATACCAGATCACCACTGCAAGTCAGGAAGGAAATGTAGAACTTTAAGAGCTGAATTCATGCAGAATCCATACCATGGAACAGGAGTCGTCCTCTCACCGCATTCTTCCCCATCTTGTTTTCGGCTAGGCACTCGTACCCACCGGCATCCTCCTGCTGGAAGCTGGGGATCTCCAGCACCACATTGGAGTTCTTCATTTTCACTTTGCTTGGGAAGGGAACCCCGTTCGCCCGCCTCCAGGTTATCTCGGGGACTGGGCTGAAAGCGGGCACACAGTGGGCATCAGCACGACCCGCTTCAGAGCGTCACAGAGAGAAGCACAGATAGCACAGTGCAGTACAAATGGCTGTGCCATGCACAGTTGTTTTGTCCGAGTATATTTTAATTTTTAGCGCACCATATATAATTACACTACAATCACAAAGTACACAAAGATCACCAATATCTACAATAAATAAACTGTGTTTTCATCAGAACTCTATCAATATTGTAAATTATATGAAATAATCAAACAAACACAATGACACAAAAGATAGATGAAAAAAGGATCAATAGACAAGATAAGAAAAATGGAAAAGATGAATAGGCTATGAGTAATGAAGAAAGAAAAGACACATATCCAGCTGTCTCTAACAAATTGCAGCTCGCTATGAGGTCTGTTTTATTTCTCTGTAATCACAGCTCATGTCTTCTTAGACGGGCGGCAGGTAAATCATCACTTTAGGTGTTGCATTGTACCCAAAACTTTTCCCCATTGTGAAAACTGTGCAAAACAAAGCTTTGTCAATCAGCTAAAAGAAAAAGCCTGCCACAACAATTGCTCCAAAGGGGGGGGGGGGATAATCGGGTCCTCTACAAACAGAGCTTGACAACCGTGATTTAAAGAGTGTTGGGGAGACACTGAGGACTCTCTTGGAGAGACACCATCGCTTCAGTGACAGATAGCTATTAAAAGTCAGGGGGCTAGGGAGAGATGGAGAAAAAAAAAAGAACGACTTGGCTGATTGAAAATGTAAGAATTCCACTTACTTGCCAAGAGCGAAACACTCCAGCGTAACAACTGATCCCTTCGCAGCTGGGACTGTGTCAGGGAAATGAACTTCTATTTTCGGCTCATATTCACCCATAGCTCCTGCGATACACACGGCACAGTACCATGTTTCTTTTCCATATCCATAATTCATGAAAATCAGCAGTGAGAGAAGTCATGAAAAATATGGTAAACAAGACAAAGGTACAACCCCCCCCCCCCCCCCTGCCCCTTGTCCTCCTCCTCCTCATACAATGCTATTCTCAGTTGGTGAAACTGAGACCAGCCCTTCACCCCAAGGAAAACAAAGACACAAAAACATCGAAAGAAAGACAACAAATAATTTATATCTATTCTTTTTGACACATGGCACAGTGAGCCCTCTCTCCAGGGAAGGCTTGAGATGTTTCAGGGCAAGTGGTTAATATTTAACTTCAGCCACTGGCAAGCTCTTTCTGTTGTACAAGAGAGCCTGAGAGAGAGAGAGAGAGAGAGAGAGAGAGAGAGAGAGAGTACAGAAAGCAAAGCTCCAGTTGTAGACAGCCTAGGCTTTGAGGAACCACATCAGGGCGAGCTGAGAAACAGAGGCTCTTTATTCACTCCCCCTAACCTGTACCTCTGCCTCTCCACACACAGTCTGGAGATGAGCACCGGTGTTCGCTCACAATCCTCTACTGTGTGCGTGTGTGTGCGTGTGTGTGTTTGTGTGTATGTGCTGGCAGGGGGTTGGGGGGGTCTACAGTCAAGTCCAAAGTTATTCATGCCATCCAAGACAAAATGTTATTAATGGGACATTAGTGTGTGACCCATAGTTGACTTCTAGGTGTCTTAGAAACTAACATAAATGTAAGTTCCAACTTCTGTGTTTAAATGGTCATTGAATATATTAAATTTATTAAATTATTATTAAATCAGTATTTGTCATCTGTAAGAATCATTATGGACTTCAACAACACACCATAACTACATAATACTGTCACCATACGGACCACCAGAGACTGTGATTCTGAAAACTGCACTTAACAGCTCCCCCTACCAATTAGTTTAAATGAGACTATGAGAATGAAGGCCAAGTGAGATATATCATACTCATTATATGGGATCCATGTTGTCAGGGGATCTGGTAGGCCAAAGAGTTCAAAAGCTTGGCCAAGAGAAGACACTACCTATCCAGCAGCCCTTTGCTATCTAGTCAAGCTGCGTCAGCAGTCCAGCTGGATAGGTGTTCTGCTGTTTGAGTTAGCCTGTGGATTATATGGCTTCCCACAGATGAGCGCTGGATGAAGAACCTGTCATGGCAGGCTGTGTGTCACACCTGGGGCAGAGCAGGGCCAGATCAGTATATCTGCGCTCCAATATCTTGTTCTCAAGGCCACACCCGGCTGGTCTCACCAAGGCCAGCTGATTTGAGCTTAGTCAGCACATCAGAACCGATTTCTTTCAATGCTGCCATGTTTCAAGCCTTTTGTATAGAAAACAAAGGAAATTCAGTAATAATGCTAACAGGGATGAGGACTGGACCAGGGCCATGTCATGGCAAGATCTATGCCAGACCAGGGCCAGACCAGGGCCAAATCATAGCTGTATCTGTTCTTAGTCCAGCAGTCCACAGCCAGCTGGTCTCCGTCAGGTCTGCTTACCATCTGTCCTGAGGACGAGAGGAGTGGGGGAGCTGCTCACTCTGTCCCTGGTGACGCGATTCATCACGATGCAGGTGTAATTTCCCACGTCGGACTGCTCGACTTTAGCGATGTACAGGTTCCCAGTCTCCTGAGAAACAAAGCGGCGATTGTCTTGTTGGACGAAGTAAGTGTATTCATTGAAGACCCACGCAAATGTAAGGTCTAGAATGGAAACGAGGGGAGCTTTAGCCAATTTTTTTGGTAGTGGTGTGAAAGCATTTTTTAAGGAAACAGATTGCACTTTGAAAATCACAAACATTTTTGGGACATTTCAAAGCATTTACAAGCAGTTTATGATTGAATATATTCTTACAGGATACCTACGAAATTACCATTCCAATGAAAGAATGAACCATTAAAAACAAGACAAAACTGCTTTAAAAGAAACAAAATTGCTTTACCTCCTGAGTAAGTTGGTGTTCCACAAAGCAAAACGACTCCTTGTCCTTCTCGAACAGATACAGCACTTCTGGCTTGGGTTTTGAAATTCAAGTCTATGCAAAAAGGTACAATTAACTGCCTTTACTGCAAAGTATACAACATCTAGGTAGTAGAATCATTTGCATCTATAAATGAGCTAAGGAGAAGAAAATAAAATAACAAAATAATTACAACAAAAATTAAGAACAAAGTGCTTTGATGATGAGACCAAGCAGCTGACACTTATCTTGGTTTGGAAGGTCAACAGCGTTACATTGCACTAATTGTATTCTCCTTCAGGAATAAATTCAATTACACCTGCACAGGGGGTTGGAGAAATTCGTTTTTCCACCCTTCAAAGCCCCATACAGTGCGAGTAGGGGTGCCAATTACACCACCTGTCACCTCGCGTTGGGAGAGGGAAGTGACAACAAGCAGTGTGGCGCGTCAGCACGGAGCAGAGCGTAGCGGAGCAGGGTGGGCATAGGTTGGGACAGGGTGGGCATTCCATTGCTTACATGCAAACTTGAGGCTGGCACGCCTGCTTAGGATGGCACCGTGTGGATTGTGGGCCGTGCATTGGTAGGTCCCGGCATCCTGGTCCTGATCCAAATCCCTGATGATCAAGTTGCCCCCCGACAGAACTCGCCTCTGGTCCATCCTGAGATCGATCAAAGTGCCGTTCAATGACCACCTGCAAACACCAGCACCACAAGACAATCAGGCCATCAAGGTCTTACTCAATACACTGCTCAATACAGAACCATGCTGTTTTCAAGGACTACACAATGCAACCTCTGGCATTTTTAATAAGGTCAAAACTGGAATATTAATGACCGTATTTTACACTTTGCATCAATATTTAAAAACATCCATCTTCATGGACCATGTGAATTCCTGAAATAAAAGTATAATTTCACTGTCTAGAACATCCAAGTCTAAACTGCTAATTGTGATGGTTCAACCTGGGCGGAGCCATTTGACAAAACAAGAAATAAATAAAAAACATTTTTTCTTGGCTCAGTCTCCAAGTCTGTTGCCGCGACAGCATTTTCCTCCTTGTCCTTCCGGATGCCAAATCATAATTGAGCATAAATATGTAATCCCTCTGAAGAGCAGATCTTACTGAAGTCATTTCAGCAAAGCCATCTGTGTATCCAATACACACGTAGTGTGTCTGGTGCTGGCAGTTCCCAATTCTCCTCCTGCTTCACAACCCATAAACCACCTTTCATTTAAGGGTGTCCCACTGACTTCAGGAGGTCAGAGAGGGGAAGACAGGGAAAAAAGAGGAAAAAAAACGAGGCTAAGCTTTTCAGGGGCCAGCCAACTGTGCAAGGGCGCAACAGAAAAGCTGCGGAGACGACAAGCTAATTTCGGGGAGCACTGGTGCTCAGGAGTCATTTCTTCTGACAGGCTGTCAGTAGGCTCCCCAGGCTCAGCGGTGTGTCTCAAGCACACACACATGCACACACACACCAGGAACAGCTGGTACCCGCACAACACCACAGCACGTCGGCAGGGTCGTGCAGGCAGCCAGCCGCTCAATGCTAACGCTAACACAAGAGAGCATGTGGGAAGGACGCCTGAGGAGCCAGCGTCGGCAGGCAGCGTCAGCAGCAGCGGAAGTGTGTGTGTGTCAGTTTGTGAGTGCAGAGACACCCGGCGGAGCGAGGTGGGGGGATCAATGCTCCCCGTAGCCCTGGAGCTCAGCGACGACAGAAGGAATCTGCGGTGTCAGTGCAAAAGCCTCGGCGTGTGTGTGTGTGTGTTTACTGCAGCAATAGGTGTTGGCCTCTCATCCCCTTCAGTGTGCAGAATTAGCACCCTGTGAAGGCGAGACATGCTAAGGTTGCAAAGATCCTACCCCCCAACCCTCCAACCACCTACCCACCTACGCCAACACACACACATATCCTACCCATCACCAGATTGACAATGGTGTTTACTGAAGTGCTTATTTCACCTGAACAGAAGTGGAGCTAAATCCTGTTGGGTGCTCAGGTGCTGAAACACATATCAATTGCTGTCAGTTCATCAAGGTGCCAAACAATGCACCTGCAGCATGTGCTTTCTTCTTTTAGCATCATTGCAAGCAGGGCAACACTATACTGTATGGCTGTATGCCTCTGAGCAAGAGAGAGAGGCTGAGACAGAGAGAGAGGGACAGAGAGAGAGAGACAGAGAGAGAGACAGAGAGAGAGCACAATGCACTCAATGGTTTTACTTCAGATAAATTCACAGCAATCATGCTCCAAATGCCACCTTTCAGTGCATGCAAATGTGAGTGGGAGGGAGTGAGTGAAAGAGTGAGGCGAACTGGCAGCCTGCTTTGGCTTCCATATAGCACCCTGTGCTACTGAGGCCCCCGTCAGTGTTCGAGCCCCATTTAAGGCCTCTCCACGGCGAGCAGCAAATAGGTGTCACCGCAGTGGGCCAGAGGGGCTGTGTGCGGGCAAGGTGTGAAACGCGGTCACGTCTGGGCGTGGAGGTAGAAGGAGAAGGGAGGGCGTTGCGCCAATGGAAAAACGTCACAGGGTCGTGGTCGGGGCCGCGGGCTCCTCTCCACTCCACTCCCCTCCACTCGCGTGGTCTCTGTGTCTGTGAACTGGTGATGACCTTTCCTGTTCGCATCAATTTTGCATGAGCCAAGAAATCATCGATATGAGGTGCAGGAACAGCGGAGCAGAGCAGCAACAGCACATCCAATTGCATTGCTTTGCATGCCGGCACAGTGCAGGGCAGTGCGCCACAACCACCTGGCCTCCTCTCCACTCGTCCGCTGCTTATCCCTCTATCCTTTCACCTCTCCTCTACCTCCTCTTCCTCTCCCCCAGGACCACTAACCTTTTCCCCTTTCCTTGCCTCCCCTGTCCACCCATCCATGCGGGTGGCACCCACAACTGTGGCGTCGCTCCGGGGATCCCTCCTCAAACACCTGGCACAGAAGCTGTCTGTCTCTCTCTCTCTCTCTCACACACACACACACACACACACACACACACAGTCAAGGTTACCGGACTGCGGCACGTTTCTCAATCCTCAATCAAAATGAAAAATGCATGATCCATCCCCCTAGCAACACCTCCCCTCTACCCACACACACAGACACACACTCCCCATCTCTCCTCTAGTCACTGCCCCCAGTAGGAAACCACCATGCTATTATTCAGAATTCAGCTGAATCAATTCAAACCACTGATATATGAAGAATCTGACACAGATAGAGGATAAACAATGCATTATATGATTCACAGGATTAATTATAAAACTAATTTGCTGCACAAGTGCAATCAGCACTTTCTCTGTAAGTAATTTCTATCCACTGTTAGCGCAGTGAGCATTCTTGAGAACTAAATTATATCTTAGGGGCAATTTAGACTCTACTTGGCTCAGAAAAGGGAGTTTGTCAAATGTTTACGCCTGGCTTCCCGGTCGATATTTTTTTGTTGTCAGGCAACTTGGGAAAAAAGGAAAGGGAAGGGTGAAAAAAACTGTGATTTTGACATCTCTTGGCTGAGTATAATATGGCCGCAGAAACAGAGAGATAGGAAGTCAGGGAGAAAGAAAGAGAGCGGGAGCAATTTAAAGCCATCTACCATGGAGTTTTATGAAGCTCATGGCCAAACCAAGGCAATTTATTCCGGCGAGCTGACAACCTGACTTTTGCAGTGGCGGCATTGAAGGGGGAAGAGGAAGGAAGCGCTCTGACCCATTTGCACTTCAAGAACGGGCAAGCAGGAGCCGAGACACTGGGAGCTCATGGAGAGGCGCTGCTCGGCTGAGAGGAGACTTATAGCGTCGGGCTAAACATCTACGTCTCGCCTCCACTCAGCAGGGGGTGGAGGAAGAGGAAGAGGAGGAGGTGGGTGAGCATGTGTGTGTGTGTGTGTGTGTGTGGTGCAGGGGGGGACGGGTGTTGGAGTGTGTGTGTGTGATGGTTTGGGGGGGCGTTTATGGCACCGTGGAAGAGAGGCCTCCTTTGAGCCGAGCAGCGGAGCAACACTCGGGTTGGTGATTAGAAACGCATATTCTGGAGGTAGAGCCTGCACTACCCGTCTCCTTACAGAATGCTCTGCGTGCAGACGGGCGGGCACCCTGCCGACAACGGCAAGCTGCACTTCGCCACTGAGCGTCTTTTCACCAAGGTGCTGATTTGAGATGCCTCCTTCAAAGGACTTCAATGCAACGCTTTCAACCGCATAAATACAATGCGGGAAGTCAGACCCTAAGTACTCGTTTTAAAGTGGGGAAAGAGTGTTGAAATTCTGTTTGGACTGCACACACACACTCCAATAGAAACACTTGCAAATTAGGATGTGCTCTATGAACAACCCAACAATGCACCCGCTCTTTCGCTCTTTTTCTTACAATGGTTTGTAGAATTGCTTATTTTTTTGTGTGCTGATTTACCCCCCCCCCCCTGCATGACATTTGTGTGTCTCATCTGCCAGGAATTGCTGATCTAAACGCTGCTGTTATTACCGGGCATAAAAGATGAGGTGGAGCTCTGAACCGTTCTGTAAATCATTCACCAGATTAACACCAAAATAGACCTTTCCTCACTCCTCGCCCCCAGATGAAAGAGAGCAACAACTAACAAGCAGCACAGACCACACGCAGCACGCAACACATTGGGGGAAAAATATCTATGATTTGTTTTATATTTATGACAACCACAAAAAAATCCATTTACACATTCACTTCTTAAAAATGAATTTGTAACCACTCTTACAAGTCTTACTTAAGTCTATTGCCATCACTGTTTACACTTTACATCCACACAATCTGCAGCATATTTAAATAATAACGTATCTACAAAAAAAACACAGGAAAGAGATATAGATACAAACTTTGCATAGGTATATAAAAATTATACCCCATGTACACAGAGGTAAGTTGCAGTGCTCACATACAGACAAATAAAAAGATACAAATCATAAAAATTTTAAACTGGTGCTGCTTGTTCTTTTCAAACAACAGGTGATTTTCAATACAGGCCTGATGTGTAGCAAGCGCCTCACTTTGTTTCAGAGAGTTGTAAGGACACTTGTGTCCTTATCATCTATTAATGGCATAAGGTTACTGACGAAGACCTAGTAAAAATATATGCCTGTTTCATCAAATTAAATGAATCAAACAAACCCAGATGCTTGGAGCTAATGTTGTTTGTGCCATGGTCCCAAACCCGTCTAAGAGAGAGATGAAACTCCTTACCCCTAATTTTTGAGTTTAGCTGTGTAACAACCATTCAGGTTTGCATATTGTGTCTTTTTTTCTGTGGGAGAGTTGGAAACGTTAGCGGTTGTGACAACCCATTCATGGTTGTGACAAGCTGATGACAAAAAATTGTGGTGGGGGGTCTCTTCAGGCCATCCCTGACTTGCATTGAAAAATAAACTATTCCTCTGACTAAAATTTGCCCATCTCATTTCCCTATTTTCTGAAACAATGTACATAACATTTTGAAAACATACCAAGTGCAAAAGGATTCCGGCATGAAGAAGAACCACCTGTCCTAACAAATGTAAGCCTGTGGAAACTGTGTGAAGATCTGCAGAGTTTAAGGATTCTGGTGTGAGGAAGTTAGCGCCTGACATTAAAAACCTTAGCCAGCTTTAACAGTATTGTGAAACATGGAGTGCCCTTGCATTCAGGTATGAGGGTAGAAGCAGTACCTGTACTGGGGAGGTGGTGTGCCCTTGGCATCGCAGGTGAGAGTGGCCTCTGTTTGAGTGCCCCCCACTGGGAGAATCAGATCACTGGGCTCCATCCTCCATCTGGGGCCGTGAAATGACTTATAATCCGAGCCATCTGAGAAAGGGAAACAGAGCACAGGTTGCCATCTTTGCTTACAATTGTTTTTGCTTGCTTCCTTATGTTTCTTTGCCTATATGGCTTTTTGTTTGTGCTTGCCACACCACACCATGTCTGTGTAGCTATGAGTGTGACTCAAGGATAGGGTTAGTGAAGTGGGAGGTACATTTCTGTGACCAAGGGCCTGGGCCTGATGTAGTGCAGGATGCAAATCTCAACATCAGCACTGTCCGACTCGAAACACTGAGCCTGTAACTGCACAAAAAAGGGAAGCTTTCGAGGTGTCCGTGCGGACATGGGTATATGCATCAATTAAGGCCACAAAAGAATACTTTCACCCTAAGGTGTCACAGTATGTTCTTAAATTACATTGTCCCTTAAAGAACACACAAGATGCATTTATTTTCCCAGTCATACCACTTGTTATTTATTCATAATTCACTCCTTTATTTATTTACATGCGGGAGTACGGCAGTTCCTCTTGATGTAAGGTGTTAAATTGGTGGGAGCTGTAAGCACTGTGTGCATTTACTAAAGACAACAGATCGGAGAGAGAGCCTTTGACCATGCATCTTAGTGCTAGAAAGCCATTAACTTGTGACATGCTATTTTTATTTCCTAGGAGAGTGCCTTACATTAGAAGGCCCCATACCCTAGAAAAAAAACAATACAATTCATTTTCAAATTGACTGAGCAGCTTAATTGAATCCTCCACAATCAGGCCAGGAATTACTGTCTTTCTCCATTTTGCCACCATGTTACTCACAGCAGGCTAATGTATTTGACTAAAAGCATCTGTTCAACCTGTAAAGTTGGCCATTGTTAATGTAATGAACCCACTGAACTACCCTGAGGTGAGAGGGCTGTGATATTTTAGGTTTACATATCTTATATTTAGCATGTGTAGCTACCGTCAGATGCGTTCAAAATCTTTAATTATTACATGCACCCGTGACAATGAACACAGAAAGGATGGCAGAAGGTATTTTACCTGCAAGACACTCCATGATTGATAGCAGCAAAAACTGTTTCCATAGTAACATCATCTTCAGCTCCCAGAGGCAAGTGAGACTTTCATCCAATAAGTTGTGAGTGGCCTGGAGGAAGGGGGGCTCAACCTGTAGTGGAGCAGGTACAGAATAAAAGAGCGTTGAAATGAACTGAAATGTCAATAATTGCATGTATAGCACACCAGTGATGTGACCACAGCCTGGTCTAAGATCACTTATGTGAAATGATTCATTGTTAAATTGTACTGCCTCACATTACTGTATGTGTTATCACTATAATTAAACTGTGTGGTACTTGCTTTTCTGAAGCTCTGTTTTACTATACAAATGCACATATCCTCTTTGAACACAATGCAACAAAAGTGTACACATCTTTCATTCCCTTCTCACACTGCTATTTTATCATTACATAGTTTCATATTTTTGAAGACAGACACAATTCAAGCTCAATCAACACACTTGGCTAGGTCACAGTTTTCACCTTTTTTTCTTCTTCAGAAACCCCTAACAGTGAATTTGGGAGAATTGTTTGTAACACTGTCATGCTGGAGGATTCTTCTTCTGTCAAACCTCAGGATATTGGAAGTCATTTGTGGCATATTATGAAATGCAATTTGGATACGTTTAGTGGCATTTTAGAGCAAAAAGTAAGACAACACAACCCCAAAAGTGTGTAGAATGCCAGAATATCTCTCCAAAAGCATGCAACACTACATTCTTCATTCAGGAGGACTGAAACCATCAAAAACAAGGTGGGCATAGAAATTGTTAAAAAAAAATCTCAGTAATAAAATGGGCTACCAACCTTTTCAGTGGACCTGTCATCTGAACATAAGAAAAATAATCTCTTGTTCAAATTAGAACTAATGATATTGAACTAATGAAAAATGGATATTGGTATCTACTTCTGGTGTAACTGCCTATATTACAGTAATGATTACAAAATGCAAACAGGTGCTTGATGATTAACAATAATTTGAATAAAAGTACATTGCTGGGCAAAAAACACATAACAAAAACACATGGCACTCATTTCACCAAGTATTTTATCTAAAGGCATGGTTTATGCCAAGGCAGCAACTGGGTGTTCCTATGGTGGGAAAGGGAGCTGCTAGTTTTATCTTTTCATGAATGAATACCAACCAGTTAAAAAAATAAAGCTTCAAGACAAAGATGAAATCCCACAGCTAAAGGTCCTGCATGATACAAAGACAGTTCTTTGAACTTCCTGTCTTTATGATGCACATTTAGGCTAATTGTCAGTTCCACCTTAGCAGGCCTTCATGCATGGACAGTATATTATGCAATTAATGTGACACGAATGACAGCCTCTGATCATGAATACAACTAAGGAGGGAGAGGAGAAAACACATACCACTACCACTGCTACTATTAATTTTCCTTTTGATAATAATAATAATAATAATAATTATTATTATTATTATTATTATTATTATTATGTAAAGTTAGCTAAAAACACTTTGAAAGAGTGAAAATGGGCACAGTGTGCCTAGAATAAAAACTTTTGCAAACATTCTGATCATCAATCAAATCATTTGCAAACATTCAGATTTATGCCTATAATAAACAGAGGTATCCATTTGGCTGCACAGAGCATCTCACAGTGAGCTGAGTAACAAGACGTAATATATCACACACTATAAGAGTGTTTTTGCGTGTGTGCTGGGGAGGGTAGTATGTGTGTGTGTGTGGGGGGGCGGGGGGTTGCTTCCTTGGCAATTTACCTTTACTCTTATTAACTAAGGACTTGTACAAGGCACTAACACGCTATTTGAATTACTCTGCTTGAAGAACCATCTGTTAAGGGTCACACCACTGTAATAGATATATAACACATCTGACAGTATACTATACATCATATATGACAAATTTAGAGCATGCATGCATGCAGGTTAAAAGAGGGGGTATGAAATTAGCTATAAACTTGTCACGCATGTGGTCAGTAGACCTACCCTATAGACTACTGACCCATTGTCAGATGACAAAACCATGGAATCAACTTGTGCATTCTGATCAGCTGTGCGAAAATATACCAGTAGCATAAACTGGTGATGACCCATTTTGATATCTTGCAGAGCACTGTGTGTGTGTGTGTGTGTGTGTGTGTGTGCATGCATGTATGTATGTGTGTGTGTGTGTGTGTGTGTGCTGAGGGGTGGGCAGGGTCATGGGGGAAAACTGCAAAAATTGAGTTATTTAATCATCAGAGGGGGGTACAGGTGGATGACTGTCAGAGCGGAAACGCTTGCCCATCGCATATGGGCCCCGGCAGAAGCCACACCATTAGGCCTGTGCCGGTTCGACGGGTCCATTTTTCAATGTGACTACATTGGCCCCTCAAGCCCTGAAGTTAGATTCGCCAGATTTGGATGGAATTCAATCAATTACTTTCCCTGACAGCATACCCTCCCCACATGCACAATAGACTTAGAGAGTATGCCCCACTACTGTAAAGCAACCTCCAGGAGGTAGTGGGTGCTCACAACAGATGATAGGCACACAACAACATAGCTGAAGCCATACCAAACCTGATCCCCACCAAAACTGTGTTCTCTTGGTCATATCAACATCCCTTACTAGCTTCCACAATGTCAAACTCAAACATTGTTCAAACAAGTCGAGAACATGAACAAGTCGACTGGGATACTCCTCTTGTATGAAGTTAGAGTTAGCATTACATTGGCAATTTCAGATGAGAACAAAAAGGTTTTGTTCTTTGAGTTTTCAAGGTATCTATTTATAAAAACTGTATCAGGATGTAAAGGAAGCTATGTCACACACTCTCCAAGTATTACTTCCTTTATCCAAAGCAATGAGCATCAAATGCCTGCACATATATAAATCACACACACAGCCTTTCATTGCAAAGTGTGTAAGCTTGTCCTTGCCCAAGTTTAAGCTTTCGGACATTAGGGTGTAATTATTTGTCAGCTGCTCAAACTGTGAGCATGCAGGGTTTGGAGGAGGATTTTCCTCTGGTCCTCTGGTTCCTCTAGTTTTATAGGGTCAGTTTTTGACTGGAAGTCTCTCAAATTAGATTTCCATACCCTGGATTTTCATGAGGAAGAACACACCACGTCATGCCTTCTTTTGTAAAGTATCTTGTTTTCTTTCCCCAGACAAAGCGTGTAAGAGCTGTATTGCATGTATAACCCTTTTATCAAAATGTAATCTTAGGAAGGAATATCTTAACAGTATCTAAAACCCTCTTTCTTCTCTCTAAACTGTCAAGTGAAACTAAGTTCAAAGGGCAAACCCATTGGGATTAATGGAAAATGAATTCTATTGTTGATGGTTCAGCAGGATGAAAACACTAACCCATTATTTCAACAACCAACCAAATGAAGTACAAAATGGCACTCAATACAACGCAATAATGTGTCAAAGAGCAGAGACATATTCAGCAAAAACAAATATTCTTGATACCTTTGGCCATCCATTATGCTGAAATGAATGTATTTGCATGCATGAATTACAATTTCCTGTGGAAATCATTTATATATTTAAATACACATAAATTACAAGATCTTAAAGAGGTGATTTACGATTACAGATGAGAGGAAGGCATTTGTATTGCTGGTCAGATTGAATGATGCCCCCAATTACTGTATTGTCAAATGCAGTCTCCTTGGGGGAGATGTTGTGATTAGATTTGCTGCAACACTTAGACATTACACATTCAACTGGAAGCAACCACTCACAAACTCTGCAACTATTCCCCATTACTGAAAGAAAGAAAGAATGAAAGAAAGAAAGAAAAATTATACAGCATATATCAAACTGTCCATCCAAAGGAATGTGTGGTCAGTACCTAAACATTTACATGAACACAAATGAATATGGTGAAAAGGCAAAAACAAACCCGCCAAAATATGGTGGAGGACAGTTAAAAGCTATGAATAATAACCCAAACAGCAGACGCAGATAATTCCCAGGTGGTGATGGGAGAGGACCCGGGCGTTGCACTGACACCAGTCCATTAATAACGGCACATCACCAGCCCTCCTCAGACGCAGGAGCCTCCACCGGGACCAGGCCAGATCATCAAAACAGCAAATGGAAATGGCAGCCAGGGAGAAAACACAAAGGCAAGTGGGGGGGTGTTGCAGAGGCTGTTTGCCTCAACCACCAAAAATATATAAATAAAAGTACAAAATAATGAAAAAATAAACTGCCCCAATCACTGCACTACAAACACTTTTTTGCCAGCGACACAAATGATAATTAATCCCGTAATAATAACGTGCTGTGATTGTACCCCAGGGTTTGCTCATCTTCTCCTCTCTGACCTCAGATAAGCAAATGCTTTAAGTGCTTGTGCTTTAGCTCATTAAAAGTCTGCAATCACAAACAGAAAGATCTGGGAGTTATTGTGTTTAAAGCACCAAGCACTGTCATAATTAAATGCCACACATCAAAACAATGTGCCTGTTAGATGTAACTTAAAGACACTGTAATTCAATGAGCTACACACAGTTGACTTTGAATACAAAGCATGCTATTAATCTATTATGACCTAAATGCCAAACCAAGGCTGGATACACAACCTAGCTGGATACACAACACTTCTAAATTATGACATCTTGGTATCGTGCTTATTGACACTCCTCCATCCATGCTGCTTCTTCTTGACATTGGGATGTTATCCCCATCATTAGTGTGTGGCAAGAAACATAATCAACCTGTAACTTGGCTAAGACCCATACCAACAGGAAGCTGGTTGCCAACACAATATGTTTTTCCTCCATCAAACACAAAACCAAAGGAACTCATTAGTGTGGAAGTCTGGAGATGCTGCTGGGGACTGCTGTGCCACTGGGCACTGGGAGCATCAAACTGCACAAAGCAGTACATCACATCATCCTTATCCCTAGGAAAATTGCTCATGACTAAGACACCCTGAAACCTCCTATGATATTCACTACAGAGCATAATTTGGCACACTCATTGTCACAGTCCTTTTCTCAACATCTCTGGTGACAAATAGAAGAGATATATAATTAAAAAGAATACATGCAGTTAGTATGAATAAATGAACAAAAAAGTAGAATACACAATTCTATTTCCAGTAATCATATACAGACTAGATTTGCCCTGACAAGATTTGCACCCAAAAATAACACACTATTGCCACACAGAAAAAGCCAGTGAAAGCATGCAGAACTATGGAGAGAGCCTGTACATTTCACAGCAGGAGCACAGCATGTTAGGCCCTGAACAATGGAATAACACACCAATGTTTCTCAGACACACTAAACATAATATGTGCACCGCACTCAGGGCAGTGTGTAGTGATTTATGAGCTCTGTCCACTGTTCATGGGACACAGCGCTTCATCATGAACATGAGGTGCTTCTAGATACCATTAAAACCAGAGAGACATGTGTTCACCAGAGAGACATGTGGTGGATGGCAAAGGCAGGCTGCCCACAAACCTATGTTGCAAGGGCATTAATTATTAATTACAGCACGTCAGGACATATCATAGCTGTATGATCTGTGATGAGATGCTCAGAGATACCCAATGTCTGCATCATGCATTCTGCTGCTGAATCATTTAAATGAATAGTAATGATCTCATTAAAAATGTAAAGAAGTAATCATTGAGAAATGTGAGTAAATTGAGTAAAGTGTTCCTTGGGTCTCATTGATATCTTTTTCTGGTACCTGTGTCAAAACATAACAAAGGTAGCAGTAACATTTCACTGCTGGGAATAAATATGTAAAACGATAAAATTATTTGTCAAGAGAGTCACTGATAAAACAACTGCAATTACAATCAAGTCAGATCTATCAACATTATTATGAATATGTTGGCACTGCATTTAAATAGCTAGGTCAGGCAAAGGAACAGGTGCTATATCAGTTTGACAGGGATGAAAACACTTACTGTAGTCGTTATGAAGAACAAACATTATACAATCCAAATTTCAAATGCCAATGCGGAAATGTGAGGAGCGTTTTCCTAAAAGTATTCCCCCGGGTAGAAAGACCATGATTTGGGGTTAAATGGAAGGCAATGTAAGCCTGTCCGTTTCTTCTTGGACTCTAGGACACAATAACGCATTTGGCACCTGGACTTTGGACCTCTCTGCAGCACTAACGCACAAAAACCTGGAGCTCTGTAGCCATCGATACCAGCTCCACGATGCCAAAACAAATCACAGCGAGAGTAGTCACCGCAGCCTCGGGTTCTATCACACAAAGCCTCACACACGGCACTGTCACGAGCCATGGTCACAGTGCCACACGTCAGTAACACCCAGTTTTACAAGTGGCAGAGCCATTGTTTGTCCACACAGGTAACTGAGCCACATGCAAGTTTGTGTATCAATTCGGATAAAGGGTTCGGTAAAAGCGCAAAGAAATGGTCACAAACGCATGGTGCACTAATGGTGTCTTACCTATAAAACTATGCCAACCAGTACGCATTTTATCCAAGAAATACATGGTATGGAAAAATATCAGGTAATTCACATAAATCAGTTGCTCAAATTTTGGAGAAGACATTCACGTGGCGCGTTACCTACGTTGCCTAAAAAGATTGCGTAGCATTAAACATTAAAAGGTAGCATTTTACTTTACCCGAACGTCGATTCTTCTTTTGTTTGTAAAATTATTGGTCAATCCATAAATAATGAAATCTAAGTTCGGTTCATAAAAAACATCGCAGTCAGTGGTCCCTCCATAGAGCCATTCCAGGGCATGGGGAGTCGCACGCACGCTGTTACAAGTGCACGAAGACGATGTCAAATACAACTGGAAATAGGAGCTCCCCCACTGCTTTGAGGGGCTTTGGTGAGAAGGCGAGCCCTCCTCTAGTTTGTCCCCTTGTATTCCCCACAGCACACACGCAATTAGCTCTCGAATAACACCGGCAATGTTTTCGACCTGCGAGGACAACCCCTCTCCTGTCCCGACGGCTTCACGTCGCCAGATTCATTGCCAAAAGGAGAAAGAGACGCTGTTCGCTCCAAGATTTACATTCTGGGTGTCAAGTCAGCTCTGTCCTGCAAATGGGCAGTAGCCAAATGCTGGTGACGAGGGTGGGTGGTAAATAGGATGTGGGGGACACTAATTGAACAACGGCGCCACCACCTGAGAGTGTTTTTTTTTCTCACGAAACAACTTCAACAATGGGCTAGGATAAAAAGCGCGTTTGCGCCTTTTTTTAACAATCTTAAGACCAGTTTTGGTAAATATTTGATAATTGTGCCGCAGTATGTGTTTGGTTTTGGTCGGTTGAATGATTACACAAGTGGCGTAATTCTCACGCAACTACCTCCTGGATGAAGGAGTAAACAAGATATTTTACATTAACATAATATATGTAACTGATTGCATTACCTCTTGACGTTCAAGTGTCATCAGTGCAAGGCGGTGAAATTCAATATGTGGAGAAAACGCCCATAATCGTCATCAAGTAACACATAATATAGAGAGAATTTCGACATCTTAGGACATGGCCAGCGTATTAAAACCCTGTCCTTGTCTCAGCAGCCCTCCAAAACTTTACAAGGATCTAGAGGGCCACCCATCATCTGCAGTCCCTGGGAGAAAGTCCCAGTAGGGCAATGATATGCTCTTGGAAAGGCAGACAGAAATGAAATAATAAAGAGACACTAAAAATATATCTTCATCCAGGTGAACTTTTCTGTTTTTGATGAAATATACACATTGCTGTCATGTCTGCTACTTGAGACATATAACATTTAAGAAATGTACTGGGCACTTTATTAGGAGCATCTTGCTACTACAGGCTTGGGTCCTCTCTGAACTTGAATTGACTTTCTTGAATTCTTCATGGCAAGCATGGTGAAAACATTCCTCAGTGATTTTGGCCCATGTTGCTGGGGATTTATCAGCTGCATATCCACTCTGCCCTTCCATATTTTTAAGGTTCTCTATATGATTGAGATCTAGTGCTTGTGGAGGCCATCTGTGTGCAGCTAAAACTGTTAGCCTAGGTTTCTGACCTGTTAGAGCAAAATCTTATTGTTCCCAGATCAGTATGGATGGCACAGGCTAGAGAACTGTCATATTCAAGAAATCAGTTTTAGATTTTTCAAGGTTTAAGACATGACATATTATCAAGTATTAATTGTTTGTGCCAAATTCCCATCTGCTTCAAAGTTCAACATATTGTGCATGTTCAGAACACCTCAGCTGAAACAAGTAGCTATTGGGGGGACTGGTGCCTCTCTGTCAGCTCAAACCAGCCTGGCCATTCTCCTCTGAACCCTGGCAACAACAAGGCATTTTTTGCTTTTTCCCCTTTTTGGACCAGCCATGCCATAATCAAAGACACCTAAATCACCTTTCTGAGGTTTGGTTTGAGCTTCGGCAGATCATCTTCACCATGCCTACATGTCTGAATGCATTTTGCTGTCATGTCATTGGCTGATTAGGTATTTGCATTAATGAGAAGTTGAATAGGTGTACTTGTCCACGTTTCTGGTTTGGTCAAATCTGATATCTAAATGCTTTTGGGTGATAACTGTGCTTCTCCAATACACTGGTTTAAACTCTTATCTGTCTTGTCAGGAGCATAAAGCTATGAAGATTAATACTGTAATTTTCTGATTATTAACTGAGGTGAATATATTGATTTTATAAAATTTCTTCATCTATGAGGGTAATACATGGATGAGGGCTATATACAGGATACATTTCTTTTCATTATTCTGCTTGGTCTGATCTGATTGTGATTCAATTGGTATTTCTTTTGTAAACTGAGGTTAATACAAGGGTGAGGTCAATACATGGTTTAGTTTTTTAAGTTTGCATAAAACATTGAACTGAGGTATATATATGGTGTGGTTTATATTCAGGAAATTACTAGTTAATTTTGAGTATGCTGTCAATATTGTACCACTTGGTTTAGTGAAAAATGATCCATATGAATACAATATAAATATAAATGTCCTTTGCATCTTCAACCTATTACAAATAGACTACTTTTCAAGAAATGTTTTGAAATTGTACAGTGTCAGTAAGCTAACCTGACAAGCCAGACTATAACATCAACATGTAACATCTTTCAAACTGCCTTTGCCTCTGTGTAATAGGACAGTGCTACGACCAATCAGAGCAACTTCAGCAAAACAGCTAGTCTAACTCTTCCAATGTCAATGCCAAAGCTAATTCAAACAACAATTTTTCCATGGCCACAGCTATTTGTTTTGGAAGTTGTTTTGATGTCACAGCCCTGACGTCATTGTGCTAAGCCTGTCTAACGACTGTCTACAAAGATAGAGTGTTGTGATTGGTCCTACCAAGCCTTGGTAGAAGACTTACTGAGGCCTTATGGTGTATGGCTAGACGTACCTCCTGAGCAAAACTATTTGCTACTGCTAGGGTGCGATTTCTAGGCTATCTGTACAGCACAGTGTTATCAGTCTTTGTCTATATTACTCATTGTTACATTCTCTACTCTCATCCTGGCCCAGGATCAGTGGAAGAGATTCGATGATAAAGTGCAGACATCCCTCCGCATGCTTGTTTGTCATCAGACTGGTGTGTTTGTCAGCAGTGTCTCAGGGGTCAGGGTGATTTTCAGGTGTCACGTCTCAGCATGCGAAGGATAGTGGGACAAACTATGTGCCGGTAGAGAGAAAATGGAAGATTGATTACTTGTTTGTTAGACTCCAGAGTGGTAAAAAAAGAATATGAGAGTAATACGCTGAAACATCTCAGACTGTTTCCTTACATACACTGTAAATGTCTGTGCATCACCTTAAATCTGGCAACAGATTTTCCAACAATTCTTCAATGTTCCTGAAACAGTTTTTGTCCTTGTAATTGTTGAAGGGAGAATGTGGAGGTTATAAAACACAACAAATTATTTCTTAATAAGGCAAATATGCTAAATGGTATATCATTGAATCACAATGTAAGTGTTTAAAAATTAAGTCTACTTTTGTGGACTTCTGTTTGTAAGCTCCATAAGCTCCATCTTTGGGAAACCTGCACCTTTGCTAACCCAAAGGAAGCAAGCCTGCAAGATCAATGCAATCAATGTGTGGCGTCCCCACTGCAATCAGGGCTGAGCAGGCCTGTGGTTCCCCCTCTTTAGGTGTAAGGGGGAAATGCTGTGTTGTGATTCCTCCCACTTCTGTCTGATTCACTCTCTCTCTCTCTCTCTCTCTCTCTCTCTCACACACACACACACACCTGCCCACCAGTCAGGCAAGAACAACTGGCCCTAAGGAAACGCACACACACACGCTCTTTCTTTCTCTATCACACACACACACTGACACACAGATACACAGTCACACACACACAAAAAGAGAGAGAGAGAGAACTGAGGAGAGACGTGGGAGTAAATAAGAAAACAAAACAGACAGCTCTGCATCCTTCTGCAAAGATCTGTCAGATTCTGTAGTAATTTATGAGTAGAGAAATGTTTCATACAGCATATAAATGCTTTCATATCTTACATTTTTGTGCTTCAGTTTGGAGGCATGAACACTATACCACTCATCAATAGAATGGCAAATCATCTTCAGTTGTTTAGTTTTGAAATTGGATTGTATCAGTGCATAATTTCCTTTCCAATAAAATTGGCATAAATAGCAATATGATGTTATAAAATAATAAAAGTGCAATTTGTTTTTGACTCAACATTGGCAACCACTGATTCTGCCAGAGAATGAGCCCAAATAACGCCGTACTATAGACACTATAGCGCTCTGTCCTTAATTCTGGCTTATTCTCCTTCTAGTTCAACTTCCAGTGGCTCAAAAAGTTTTAACAGATAGTGAGTGTGCTATAATATTGACTTGTAGTTTGGAGAGTGCTCAAGATCAATATAATGTGAGCTACCCCACTACCCACCTCTCCATAGGAGCAATGTCATAGCAGACCAGTCCTTTTTTAAGGCCACATTTACGATTCTCATTTCCCAGCGATTCTTGCTGTTCAAAAATCTGTTCTTAAAACCCTTAATCCTTCAAACAAGACTTTTGGATTAGATGCCCTTCAGAAAGGTGAGAGTCCTCTATTGCAGGTATAGAGGGGAGGGTCAACGCCAGAGGTGAACCTCGCGAAATAATCCCTCTTTATTAAAGTCAGCACAGTAGTCACCCATGCCATCATTAAACAGGCATTAATCATGCCAACTTTTGTCCGAGATACTTTAACATGGCCAAGTCTCCATTAATAATGTTCCATCCAGCCTGCCTTTGACATTTGCTTTAATTACCCCAGTAATTTATTCATGTACTGTTTCAGCAGAGCTTGTTGTGAAAAGCTGCCTCCAGGAATCTCACGCCCAGCCTCCTCGAGATATAGCAGGATTAGTTGTGCTAATAGGGGACCGGGAAGAAATTGCTCATATCTGTGTATGAGTTAAGCTGTGAAGCTATTAGGTCCTACTCCTGGAAGCCAAATCTCTTCATGGCAAAGGGTATACATTTATTTGTCCCTCAACTGCAACTGGGGGAAATATATCTGCTTACATTAAATTCCCTCATGAAATAGCTGGCAGCCATTAACATATAGAAGGAACATGAATCTTTCTGTTGCCCTATGAGTCACATACAAACACATCAAGTTTTGTAATTTAATAACTGCAGTAAGGGTACCAGCAAAAATGTATGTTGCCTGTTTTATTATAGTAATCATTTGGTTTGTTTGTTTTGTGTTTGTGCCGTCTTGAAATCAGTTTGTGCCACTTTAACTCTTTTAATCTTTAACTGTCATTCTTCAACCGTCAAGGATCCTCCCCACCCTTTCCAACAAACAAACACACACACACACACACACACACACACACACACACACACACACACACACACACACACACACACACACACATCCCTCTCCCTACCTTAAATGGATAACATGTGACATGCCATGGTTCAATGCATTTGATGTGTGCATGACATATGATGTGTTTTACCAGTTTGCAAATTGATTAATTATTTCTGACTGGAATGACTGCTTAATTTCTCTGCTATCAGCCAACCAGCTATCCTTGTGATTATAACCATGGGATGACAATGTATATCCACTGACTTTAAATCGCATATATTTTTCTCCACTAAAATACCGTACCTTGCTTGTAAAGGATAATATTTTTCAGAAATGAATAAATAAAATGAAAATAAATGTAAAAATCACTTGAATTTCTTTATCAAATGTTCACTTGGACCTTGTTAGTTCTCAAATCATAATATACCAGTCCTGCCTCTATGACAAGAATGTGGTATGCAGTTTCCACTCATCTGTCAAGAACAGATATTTGCCTGATGAAGGTGTCATCTCAGCAAACCTATGTCCATGAGCATCTCCAAGACTTTCATTAGATGACGATCTACAATTTAACTGAACATCAATTTTCATTCAAAATATATAGTATATATCTCTCACAATATTGTGTAAATAAGGCTGTCATATATAATGTATTTAACAAGTTGTCTTCAAGGTTTACACATGACTTAAATAAGCAGAAGTGTCCAGAAGTGGACTGCATCACAGACTTTTTTTTCCAGTGCATTTATATTCATCTTGTAAATAGACAAGCTAGTCAGTGGAACCTCTGACTCTGCAAAATGTGTGTCTGTGTATGTTTACTGAGCCCTTACTATGGCTTGCAGTTCTACATATTCAGATAGCAGAGTTGGATGGACTGCTTTCTTGTCCTTCTTCATTCCAGTGGAATACCAACCAAAGACAGCCTTCTGTGAATCAGCATCAAAGATGAAACAAATGCAATTCCCTCTTTGCCAAGACTGGGGGAGCAGAAGACTCCCTGCATGCATGTGATCTCCACTGCGTATTGACAGCATGGACAGTCAAAAATCATCTTCCTCCACAAAGGCTTAACAACAATGCAGTCAGTATATCAACTTCTATAGCACACCTCTTTCTTCATTAGGGTAGGAGCATCCTTTCTTTCTTTCTTTCTTTGCATACTTTCATCTCCACTCACTTGTGTCACTCTTTAACTATTAGACAGAAAGCAGAGGTCACGGTTGCTGCTCCCTCCCCAGATTTTGTGGGTTGTGCAGCTGGTTCTTAGCTGCAGTGTATGGCATTTAAGATCATGATGGCACAATTACTTGCCCACACAAAGCATACTTTCTGACATGGCCTCCTGAAACTAAATATCCACTAGCTACTAAAAGCATGAAGTAAATTTTGTTGAACAACATAAAGCCCCTCATAGATGTGAGAATCTTCAGTAGACATGTGCCATCAGGAGGTGAACATTTGCTATATGTTTTCCAGCATTGTTGTTTTCATTGCTTGGGTAGCTGATGTGCAGTGTGAAAATAGGTATAACATTTATCAAGCCACATCCATCAGTAAGTAAAATTCACTGAACATGTTGTGCAGTAGTTTATATGGCATGAGACTGAGTTGTTTACATATATATATAGTGTTGTTGCAGCATGTTTAGGGAAGAAAAGTTATATACATTTTTGAAAATCTCTACAGGGAAAAGATTGAACATCTGCTGTCTAGGCCTGTGGTTGGGCTGTTTGTTTGCCCACTTGCACTCAGGGGGATCCATTTGTGAGGAAAAGCCAGGGGTTACAATGGGTAGTTTTATGTCCCCTTCTATATTGAGCAATCAAACCTGTCAAAAAGCACTAGTGGACCCCTTTCTTTGCATGGATGCAGACCCGAAAGCTTTTGCTTTCTCAACACTCTCATTTCATTGTGAATTTAACACTGCAGAAGGCGACTTATTTCCTTCGGGTGCCTTTCCCAGTGTCCTTAGTTCATTATTCGAGAGCTTTTTGTCAGGCTGCATAAGACTAATGGTTCCTACACCTTTTATTGCCCACTGCAGTGCTATGGCGGCAGGGTCCATTACGTCCCGAGTAGCTTAAATTTACCCTCGCGCCATGAAGATGTCCACACCGAGCTTAATGAGCAAAGAGCTCCGACTGGAGATAAATCCTGCTCGGTGGGTCAATGTGGTGTGTTGTGCTCCGAGGGAGGCAGTCAGAAGCAGCAGCATCCTGGAGAAGAGGCTTTGGGCCAGAGCAGAGCAGGGAGTGTGGATGGGAGGAGTGGAGGGAGGTGAGGTGTGTGCCACTTGTGTATGTGTGTGTGTGCTTTTGGGGGGTGGGGGTGGAGGGGGGTGTCAGTGGTGATAACTTATTCGGCACAGATCGAGCAACCGTCTGTGCTCTCCAATGGGATGCCTGCAAAGTTGCAGGGGCAAATTTGGAGAGGGGAACAGGTGGCAAACTCCGACTGCGTCCAAAACGTCAATCTGGACTGAGATTTTAGGCCGAGACTCACGGGTGTGCTCCAGCAGTGCTCACTGAACCAAAATGAAATTTAGGTTAATTGAATTTAGTTCAGAAGAGCAATTAATGACTCCATTTTTCAAACTGAGGTCCTCACATTGGAGAAACTAAAATATAAGTGTTACTTTGAATGGCTTTTTGGAATACTGTCCATTCACACTTCGGAATTAAGAATGCTGAGCATGTTGCTAGGCTTTCTACATACTGTATATGCCTTGGCAAATGGAACCCTTGATGTCTGTGAAGATTCTCATTCATCCAGGTCATGGTAGTCCTTAATAGAGCTCTTAATCTGTAGAAACTTACTCTTGGTTACAACAAAAAGATTAACTGTGTGCTGTTTGTCATACACACCGTCAATAAGAGCCAGTTCATAGTCAATGCAAGCACACGCAAATGTGAACACAAGGATGCCATGATGCATAGTTGCGTAGCAAAGTGTGTTGAGTCAAATTTACAATGTGTGTGATAACACGGGAGTCAGTGGAAGCTTACCAAATGAAACGCGTTCAGGCTGCGCTGTATGTACGCATGTGAGCGTTCATAGTGACATTTGTGCACCTGTGTTGGCTGTGAATCGCGCCTAAATGTTAGTAAATGATCATGCTATCTCTTGTATGTGAAACAGCATAAGAAAAGCATAGAAATAAATTCTATAAAGGACATATTTGCCACCAAAAAATCATGGTGTATATCTTCACTCCTGGGCAGCTGTTCAAAAACAATCCTTCCATTTCCATATTATAGTAGTGGACTATTATAACCTCTCAAAACATGCTACTACTATTTCTCTACACTCTCTTTATGTATCTCTGTTGTCATCCTTTATCGCATATATTTTTGCTCACATGGGTATTTCACTTGTCAGGGTCTGTGCTTGAGCCATTTGTTTAAACTGATAAATATTTAATGTTCCCCATGTGTTGGGAAAGATCATGGCTGTAGTCATGAAAGACCAACAACTGAATATGCATTGCCATAAATATTTCATACTCCATTTGAGAGAAAGAAAAAGAGAGAGAGAGAGAGAGAGAGAGAGAGAGGTTCCTCAATTCTCCATATTCCAAGCTATTCAGACCAGAACACCCTGTTGCATTGTTCCCAGACTTCAAACGCTGAATGGGTCTGGAAGAATCAATGTGTTAATGTACTCAAACAAAAGCACCCATAGTTCTTTTGCTGTGTCCAGATGGATCTATGTGAGAACAGAACACATTTTTCTATTCTCTGGTGCTGTCAATAGTACCGCTGGTTAGCTGTTGTTTTATCGGCCTGTTTTGAAATTGATCTCCGGATGTCCTGTTTCACCATAATACATGTTACCTGTAACATGCCAGACAATAAACAGAGCTCGATAGTTGTCAGACACAAAAAGGGATGTGCTTGGTTGGAAACATAATTTTCTTTATTCAGTATTCCTTTTCTCATTCTTGAGAAATGATTACCAGTTCAATAATGAGACTGGCTTGTTGGTTCAGAAACATCCCATCATTTCACTGATTTCATTATCTCTAACATGAAAGCAGGGCCAGACCACCTATTTGAGGTTATTACCAGTTTATTTCAATGTGATGATTTGAGTATCTAAATACTTTGCATTTTGGACCTGTATGATGTAGATTGATTCTAGACCTCACCTGCACAGAGAGTGGAGATACTTCGCTATTCCCTGATTAAATCTTTTTTCTCACTTGTGCAGAGTAAAAGGTCCTGAGTTTTTTTCCTTTTACTTTCATTTATGTGTTGCTTCAGAGAAAGGCTTTGGTCTTATTGAGTTAGCCACTGAAGTGGAACAAACAATGATAATAAGGGCATTTTCTCTCCTAATAGCTTGAACACACGCAGTCACACATGTGCACACACACACAACAAAAATACAAACAAACAAACTGAGAAAAGCCTGTGCTCACATATGCATACTTGATGCATAAATGAACTCATTTTCCAATCTCTTTCCCTTGGCTATTAAAGCCATTTTCACAATTTCTTCACTGTTACTGAAGTAAATAGATAGCTAATAGGTATATCTCTATAGGGATCCTTCCCTGCCACGTAGAATGCCACAACATTTTGTAGCTTTCAGTGGAGAAAACCAGTGATTTGCACTTGTAGATGCTTATTTAAAAGACTACTCAGTCTATAGCAATACTGGACTGATTCAGTGGGTTGGATCTGTCAATCGATCAAACTCATTTCTTGTAATTGTTCTTTCAAACAATCTTAGTACTTTAAGTTCAGTGAACCACAATATATATGCAAATGAAATGTAATTTCTAGCTGGACATAAACTTTACAGTGTTGAGATTCCTAGTGAGATACAGCCATTGGCTATGGTTATGATATTTTCTATCACAGAGATATTTTTGGATCAATCGGACAAACATTTAGTTCCCAAGCTCTGGAATAAGGCATAAATCAATGGTTTTTGCTGGAGTTCAACTATCATCTTAACCTGACAAGCCAGCCTATAAGCAAAGATGGTCGATAGGCGGAGCAAGATATTTCATGATGAGCCACTTCCTGGAACCACGATTGCATGAGGGGGGCCACTAATCGCCCTTTATGTCGTGCAGAGGACACACTGTAACAGTGAGGTCCATGGCAGAACCCTAGAATTTCGAGACTTATTTTTCTGAGCAATGGATGTACATGTGGAAGGCTTTGCACCATGGCGTTGGTCTGTGTATTGTTTTGTTTTCTCTTGTTTGTTTTGGATGTCCTCTTTCAGGATTGTTTTATGAATAGAAGGCACTGTAGATTGGAGACCTCTTATATGCAGTTTTGTGTTGAGTGGTCTGCCATGTAGTCGCTTGGAAGGAGACATGGGGGTTTAGTGGCTCTGTATGTATGCAGAAACTCAGTAGCAAAAGCCTTCCATGACTTCCTCTCAATGCTAGCTGTCTGTAAGCAGTCCTTTAAAACTTCTAAAGTTAAAACTTTTAAATCGCTCTGTTTCTCCATTTTCTCTATTTGCTTCAGGATAATACACAGAACTTAGGCAATGGTTATCTCTGTCAGCAAGGGAAGATTCAAACTCAGCTAAAATGAACTAAGGGCCATTGTCAGTGACAAATTCAAGAGGGTTACCTTCCCTACTAAATACAGTGTCAAGAAACTTGATGAAAGTTGCTGAAGTGACCTCAGAGCGAAGGCTACCCCAGGCCAGTGGCTGTGGTAGTCTATGAAAGTTACGGTCAAGCGGCAGTCAGACAGTGCAGTATTAAAAGTTCCCACAATGTCAATAGCTAACTTCTCCCAAGCAGCAGGGTTGTAGAGGAGCAGCATGAGTGATTGCAGTCTTATCATGCTGGAGCCAAGTGGAGCATGACAGTCTCCACTTATGAGTCCATTCAAGGTCACCAGTTCAAGTCTTTGCATTGTCCATGTGATCCCTCTGGGTGTGGCACAAGCTAACTGAATGAACCTTGACTGCAGGGCTTGTGGTATGATCATACGATGTGTGCCACCAATGATGTAATTATCATGCACAGCAAGTTCACCCTGAATGCGAAAGTAAAGTGTGACAGCAGGATCAAGGCCTTTTGCACTGTGAGGCTTATCATTAGCAATGTACCCTTTAAACTTGCTGTAGCACAGGACATGCATTGTAGGCTTGTGAGAGCTGTTCCGCAGTGATTGCAGCAAACTTGGTTGACACCACAGCAATCATCTCTTGCTCAGGTTCTTGGTGTTTCTCTGTATTGGGAAGAGGCAGACATGACAAGCAATCAGCAGTACGATTCTCTCTTCCTGGCTTGTATTCAGTGCTGTTAACACAACAGACGACCAGACCATCGGGCTATTCTCATGCTTGCATGCCCTAGCACTTTGGTAGAGAGCAGCATGGTCAGAGGACTGTGGTCAGAGTGAAATGACGACCTAACAAGTAAGTATGCCATTTTTCAGTCGCCCACACACACACGCCAAAGCCTCTTTTTCAATCTTCGAGCACTTGCGTTCATACTTAGTCTGTGCTTGAGCGGGAAATGCAACTGCCTGTTCTGTATGACCTTAGAACTGGGTCAGCACACCACCAATGCCATAGTCTGATGTGTCTGTCATTGACAACAGTTGGGAAGGAAGGATCAAACAAGGCAAGAGCAGGACTGGCAGTGATGAGTTCTTTAACTGGGGTGACGTTTTCTTGGGTCTCTTCTGTCGAATGAAAATCAGCTGACTTGTGGAGCAGGGCATTTAGAAGTTCCACCAGCATAGCATAATTAGGAATGAACTTTGAAGCAACGAGGCCAAGAAAGGAGCGTAGTGACTGAGCATCATGAGGAGGTGAGGCTTGGGTCACAGCAAGGACATGGTCAGGGTTTGGTTGTAGACCAGAGACAGAAATCATATGTCCAAGGAAAGACAACTCATTCTTCCTGAAATGGCATTTTGCCATATTGAGCTTCAGCCCACTCTCCGGCTTTCAGTCGATCATCGTGAATCTCAGGAGCTTCACCATATACAATGATGTTATCTAAACAGCAAAAAAATCCCTCATGCATAATAACCTCTGTGAGATCTCTGCTGCTATGATGTAACTGGACTACTGTAAGCATTGCAAATCAGTTGTGGAGAACATAGTAGCACCATGTAGGTCAGTGAGAACTTCTTTGATGTGTGACAAGGGATGACTGTCTATTACTACTGCTGTACTTGGCTAACGTTGGCTCTATTTCTTTTGCACAACCACCAAGCTGATGAGTCAACTCTCTATAATGCAGTCTGCTTCAAGTCTTTTCAATTCTTCTGAAACCGCTTCATGCACAGCGAATGGGAGTCTGCAAAGTCTCTGTTGAACTGGAGGCACACCTGAGTGCACTTTCACTTTGTGTAAAATCCAGCAGCAATGCCTAGTGCATCAGTACCGTTCACAGTAGTTTGACCCAGTGCTGGCAAGGCTGATGGTTCAATGTGTCTCAAATCTCCAATCTGAAGATGCAGAGCAACAAACAAGTCTGTTCCAAGTAGAGATGTTTCATTAGACACAATGTCAACATTGCTTGTGTGCAGTAGTTGTAGAATGTAACAGTAACGGTAAGACATCCTAGGATAGGAATAGGCTTTTTCATATAGATCACCAGACACACTGTCGGGTTTGAAAGAGGCACATGTATGAAATACTGGTGGTAAACATTTTCTGGATGGAGACTGCTGAGCAAGTGTCTATGAGTAAATGTATCGTAAGTGGTTGGCAATCATTCACCTGAATAGACAAAGTGCAAGTATGCTGTGCTCTCTGTGTAACATCTGATGCGGAATGTTTAAAACGGTGAGGTCAGACACCGCAGCCTCTTTGCATCACATGTAGGTGCACCACAACAAACTTTTTTCAAAATGCCCTGTTTTTTCACATAAGTTACATGGAAGTTTTTTTAGCAGCACAATTGGGATTGTTGGCTTAATGTGAATTGGATCCACAACAATAACAGCTCTTTTGTTGGGCCAGTTGTATCAGTGAGTATCCCAAAGTCACAGTTCACGAACAACTCTCTTCGCCATGCTGGCAAAACCTATTCCTTTCAGCAACCACATTCACTTTAGGCTCAAAAAAAGCTTCTAATGCATGCAGTTTTGTAAGTCGTGCTAACACCAGGAAATGTAAGGAAAATTCGCCGACCTTCTGTGCCCAAACAATGGAGCATTAGTGCCTATTTTCGTTTGGTCAGGCAGCTTTCACAGTAAGGGCAAGGAGGTAATTTTTGTACATACGGATCCAGGACATATACATTATTGTCGGCTCACCGGGTGTTTTCAACAAGGCTAGAGGTTGTGCGATGGATGGGATGTGGTGGCACATGGGACACTTCACTACACCACAGTCTGACAATAGAAAAAAACTGAGGTGGTTTCTAGGCCATTGCCAGGATAGTCATGACAGTTCCTTAGCTAGTTACTAAGGAAATTGCATTAGTTAGCATGTTGGTTGGTATGGCAGTGCAATATTAACAGTACCAGTCTTCAATTTACAACTGAAAGAGTGCTGCTTTTTGTTAACTCTTGACAATTACAGTACTTCGTCAGTAAAACTAGTCTAGCTGCAGTGGCTGTTTATTGTTTACAATAAACAAACAAATGCTGTAATGGTTGATTTCTTTAATAGTTTGGTCAATACACACTGGGCAGTAATATGTAGCTACATAATATTTGGTTCATTACTGGTTTCGTATATATAAAAAAAACTAACAAAACAAACAAAGTTTCAGTAGTTTAAACAGTAGTTTATTTGTTTAATAGTTTGATGACAGGGTAAATGCCACAGGCTGTGTCTTATTGTTCAGGCAGTGTCAGCAGCCTATATTGTGTACTGTTCACACTTGTAGTATATTGACAGTTAAATGATTAGTTGTTATCTTAAAGAGAACATGGAAAATTGTTCACAACATCATAGTGGAAATGCAATTCAGTGGCTGTGTGTTGTTTATCATTTACACTTGACAATGTTAATATATTGATAGCTAAATAATTAGTTGTTCACCAGATCTTAACTCTGAAAAGGCACTGAATAAATTTGAATAAATAAATTTGATAAGTAGTAGTTCAGGTAGTAGGAATATGTAATAATTCCAAGGTTTGACAGTAGTAGTAACTACAGTCTATTCCTTGTTTTATACTTCCATTTGTGTCTACGATGCATTTAGTGCACAAAATGCAATACTGTGAAATTTAGTAGCTGCAGTATACTGGCTGTATATTGTTTAATGTTTACACTTGATAATTGTAGAATATTGACAGTTACATAATTAGTTGTTCAATTGTCTAAAAGGGAGTATGGAAAATTGTTTTAAAGTTCATAGATGAAAAAGTAAACTTTGTAAGACACAGATCATTACTTGCTTATTGTTTACACTATCGGTAGTTCCCCCGGGCACTCGCATGCATTCAAAATTCTGTTTTTAAAACACTTCTGAGTGTTTTAAAAATAGTTTTTTGAATGCGTTTGCTCATGTGCCCAGGGGTCACCTATTGAAAGCCATTGAGCTAACACCACAACAGCCAACCTGTGGAAGGCAGCTACCGATGTAATTTTCTCTTCACATGAATAGTGCCCATGCAGACATACAACCTAAAATCAAAGACCAGCAGAGTAGGCTATTGCTTTAATAACAATCGACAGGCACACTATATCCGAAGTTTGGGCACTGGTCAGAATAGCGGCCTTTCAGCCTTTCTCCTCTGTTTATGATCAGAAATTCAGTCTTTAATGGGCACAAGAGGTTGTCATTGTGAATACGTAGCCCTTTACCTTGGCACAGCAAACTCACACGGCCTCTCTTCACATCTCTCAAAAAATCAATTTCCATCTGTGAAATCAATCCTCCCTCACCTCACCACCTCCTCCACCTTCCTCACCTTCCTCTGGCCCTCCCCTTATCCCTTGCCCATTCCCCATCTTTTCAACCCAGCAAAGGCACCCCCACATATATCTTCATGCTGTGAATAATTCGTGGCAAGACGCAGGGTAGAAAATGGCCAAGGCACCTCCATTGAAGGGGGATAAAAGAATCATGAAAGGCTTCCTTGTGCACTGCAGCTCTCATGAGTGCTCATTACGAATCCATTTCATTCTGTTTGTGGCAAAGTACAGACCTAATAACACTATTATCAAAGAGAAATCTTTCTCTGTTCCACAACACCTCCATGAACTAAATGAATGAATGAATTAATAAAAATAAAGAAATAAAATGTGTTCAGCTCATAGTTAGCTGTCTGAAAATTTGCAGTGATTTTGTCAGTTGTATTACACACACACACATACACACACACACACACACACACAAACAAACACACAACAAAGTTGGGACTAGTAAGGCATCAAGAAATGAATGAAGCCAGTTCAACTGATGGGAAAATCCACAGGTTTTCAGTCAAATTCGTGTTGCGCTGTGATACTGAGATCAGAAAAAAAAGGACTTGACATGGCCACATGAAAAATTTCACCTTCAGGGAAGTGTGATTAATTCTAAGATACAATGAAGTTCACCAAAGTAAAAATTAAAAGATAGAAGACCTTATTAACTTTCTCTTTTTTCTCTCCTTATTATATTTCTATGACTCCTCAGGTGATTCCAAAAACCCTTTGCCAGCAATCTGTCATTTTTTCCCCTCTGTATGAATGATTGCTGATAAGCTTTAATGTCCAAATGAAGAATTGGAAATTCTGGCCTCAGTATTTTCTCTGCACCGCTATGATTTTCATTTCAGTATGCACCGCAGTAATCACTTGCCAGGCCCCTCATTAAGTTTGACATCCAGGACAATCTGACATATTTGCCTGCTTTTAAGTTTTCTTTCATGACTGATGACGGGAAGGCTGAAGAATAACACATTTGTCTTTTAAATGCATCAGTGAGCACTTTCCACATAACTTCTGTTCTCTGATGAATAATTCACCAAAATTAATTGATGCACTGTAAAAAAAGACAGTGCTCTGGCATCAAAGTATTGACAAAAATCAAAATTAGAATATAGAGAAATAAATATCTGGTGGCCCACTTGAAAACCCAGGACAAGCACAGTCATGGTGCAAATGATGTAATAACAGAAACTGTTATGCAATGCCAAGCAGTAGGTCAACTGCCCAATTATACCATTGCTATTTTTCTATTTATCATGATATCATATTATTGCAATGTTTGAGGCACACAAAATGAACTGTTTCTAATGGGAACACCAGTTTGAGGTAGTTATATCATTTAGTACTTGGATATGTCTGTGTCTTGGTAAGAGTTTGCCTTCCTTTAATAACCAAATGTTCTTGTTCTTATTCCTATTAACAGCACTGGGCAATCTCAAACAACAGGGCTATGGGTTGACTGACTCTGGTCGATCCCTTTAATAAACTGGATCATTGTCTTCAAGAGCAAACATTTGCACCACAGAGGTCCCTGCTCTTAAGTCAGTCCAAATATGCAAACTAATTAAAAATAGGCCAAGTGAGATTCTTCTGGACAACAGTTCTTTTTTCATTCAACCAAAACAAAAAAATGTGAGGCATCTGGCCTTTCAGAAACTCAAATCAATTCAAACTTTTTTTGTGGAGTGCAAAACAAAAATTTATTCAACCATTTTGCTCAGCTTATCTGTTTAAAAAAAGGTTGGTGAAAGGAGAAATCTGGTGTGAAACAATCCATATCCCTGTTGTTTCAAGTCACAAATCGATCTCAGTAGGAAAAAGAATGTCAAAATTTGATAAAACTTAGACCAGAAAACCAAGTGGCAATGAAAATGAAACTGAAAGTAAGTTATTGTGCCCTATTCAGTTCTTTTCTGTACCAAGAGCACTCAAGACCTGGAACAACAGGGTTCTGGATTGATTCATACAGGATTTTCCCTCGTCAAGTGAATTATGAATGTTACTGTAATTATTAATGGCAATTTATCAGGTTAATATCACACACTGAGGAGGTTTGCTACTAATGCCATTTTAGTAGGTTAATATCACACACTGAGGAAGTTCATTTCTATTGGCATTTTATTGGGTTAATACCACACACTGAGGAGCTTGTAAGTACAAGGGGGATGATGCTGACTGCCTTCCTACTCCTCATCTATCAACTATCTCTTCCTTCGCCTAAAAACAACCTTGGTGGAAATAAACATTGATTCTTCAGTTTTCTTTTCCTCGCTGCAAATGACCTATTTTTTGAATGTCTGTGCGTCTTTTTTAAGTCTACCTCCTTTACAGAATTATGATACACATTTTGGACAATTAACTGCAGCTTGGGCAGGATTTTATTTGTAGCATATTGATATCTTTACTATGAGGGAAGGGTGAAAAATGAACCAGCACATCAGTATGGTTAAGAACACAATGTGAAATGTAAAAATATATACATTTATTTGTAAAAATAAGTATTTATTTTTCATTAATTCTAATATTGAGCTACATTCTGTTTTTAAAAGATCTATAGCAGCTGATAACCCAGCCAATAACATAATAATGCAATATTTTGGCAGTTTTTAATGTAATAAAGCCAGTAATGTAACTTGCCAATAATATTTAATGTTTATTAATTATTAAATGTTTGAAGGGCTGAACTGGGCAGGGTGACACAGGTTACTGGTAGGAGTGAGGTTTTGGTGTTTTGTGGACATTAGTATCACATCTTCAATTGTTATTTCCTTTACTATAGTGAAACCCACAAGCTTTGCTACTACTGTCATTTACCACTGCCAGTGGTAACACTTTATAATAATGGCACACTATTTAGCATTAGTTAAGATTATGTCAGTATGTCTTCATGTGAATACACCTCTGAACAAACCGCATCAGGTAACATGGAGATCCCAAGTTAAACTCCTTGCCTGATGTTGCAGTTCAGTCCTGTGTGTGTCAATAAATTATGTATTCTGGTTGGACCATCATAATACATCTTAACTTTGTGGATTTGTAGAAGTAAAGTCACACTCTTATTCTTATGTGTTCAGGTTTTATGTGTTCAGGGTTTCAGGGTTTTTTGTGTACCCTGAAGCAAAACCACACTCTATTTATCATTTCTTAATAATTATTTAAGAAATCAAAACTGTTTGTTAATGTCAAGTTCATGATTATCTACTGATAAGTTAAAAATAAAAAACATGTTCATAAAACATGTTTAAATTAAGTCACAAAGAATTACTCATGTAATAACTGTTAATTCATCATTAACAACATAATCTATGTTGTTAATGATGATGAATGATGATGAATGATCAAGCAGTGACTACTTACTGCATTAAATGTTAAGAATGAAATTTTATTTAGGTAAATTTTGAAATTTTATTTCATGATATATTATACTTCATGACTACATGACCTCCTCCCCTCAGACACTCTCCCTAATGAGGAAAAATCTATTGTGATTGTGGTTGGTACCGTCTTGGTCTCGCATGGTCTTTCACACTGAAGGGCTAATGGATGGAAAAGTAAAACTGACCTGTCTTCATGCAAGTTTGTGTTGAACCAGACACATCACTTAAAAAGTCCTCCAATAGAAATGTGTTATGGCTGTTCATAACGCAATGAAGGCGGAGTTGAGAAACTGGAAGTCCTGCCCTTGTACATTGAATTAAAAAAATCTAATCATGTAGATTATATGTTAATTAAGCATTTAAAAATGTCTTACTAATGTTGGAACAGTACTTACTAACCATTAGTAACCATTACTAATGGTTAGAAAGTATTGTTACTAAGTAAATGGCATATAAATAGCCAAACATCACCTCTACGTCCTGTGCCACCATCACCCCAGAAGTGTTAGTTAATGCTTAATTATTGCTGAATAGTGTACCATTATCTAATGTATAGTGTACCATTATCTAATCTAATGTTATCATCTCTGGTTGCTGATGGGATGATGGGATGAGAGAAGACCCAGAATAACTCAGTTTACCCAACCCTAGTTAGCCGTTGCATGCAACAGGCCAGGGAGTTGAGATAATCCAGGGCACACAGAATTCCTAGTCCTCCTTACCACCAGAACTATGCCCACAGGTGATAACCTAGCGTTTGCAGATATTTTACTAGACTGAGGATTTTTAACTATGTCTCCTGCAGAGCGCACCCACTGAGACACTTGAAGAAATGGGAAATGAGCGCAATAGTCTGGCCTTTTACATGCCACTCTATGGGATCTCCTGTGGAGAGGCCTTCAATAGATAAGGAAGCCCAGACCCCCATATGAATAATTAGAGGCATAACACTGCCTTCACTTCATCTGTCTGCCCAAAGTATTTTGCAAGAAGTTGTGATAACATTTTACCTCCTTATTTAGAGTAATACCCATTCATATAATATGACTGCTTCAGCACTAACACTCTATAAACTTCAGTACTTCCCCCAGAGAAACATCAATAAGACAAAACTAAACTAACTATTCCAATAAACACACAGGCATCAGTGATGAGATGGGAATTTGTAAAACAAGATGGCAGGGTTTGTAATAGCTCCACTGCCCAACGTAGCAAACACCAAGCACATTTATGCCACACATTTTTTTCACACATTTTTAGGTGCACATTGATGGACACCATAGTGTCCCTGCTCAACCTTGTTCAAGCACATTCTCAGCTCTGTGTTCACACTCGTAATAGCAATAAGAACAGAGACAGCCTTAGTGATGGATGCAGTCAATGCTTCGAGGCACTTCCACGCTCCGTTTCATGATACCAAAGGCGCCCGGAGCCATGAGAGAAGTTCCCAGAGGCCCAGGCACCCATGGCTCTCGGTGCTAATAAGCTGAGGGACAGTAATGACCACACTAATGGGCCCTGCGGTCCACTCACCAGGCACCAAAAAGCAACCTCTGACAGGCTCACTGTAGGAAGGATCCTTTTCTGCCGTAATGAGTTACTAAGAGACATCTGGTGCTTTCAGATGTGCATCAGTGCTTTGAGCAAAGTTAAGAATGTGCTTTAAGAGACAGTGTATATGGATGAGGTTTGACTGAAGTAAAGGATGATACTTTTTCCCTCGCAAGAGTGGCTAAAGACAAGTTGTTTGATCTTAAAATTACCAAGCAGATCTTTTGATTTCCAGAGCTGAAAGAACAATCTGAAGATGGGTGCTCTGATTACCACACACTGCACTTTTCTATTTCTAAGTAAACACAAGAGGGCAGTGTTGAGCTAAATGAGTATTTAATATTCAAATGTGGAGTTTTTGCCCCTACCACAAGCCTCACACAAATAATGAGTGCATATAACCTTGAGGTCACATTATGGTATCAATATGCCACAGCCTTTTTCTCCTTGTAGTCATACAACACATGCTTACCATATGACTAGCAAGGGAGAGCAATTCATTTGAATGCAGCAAATTATGTTCTACTTTAGCATATGGACATTTATGTGGCTCTTGAAATAACATGAAGGGTGGATACCTTTTTTTCTTTCTGTTCAAAATAATTCTAAAGGCTTATCTATAAAACATCTTGGTGGTCCTACTTTCTGAACTAAATGAGACATAGAAAAATGTGGCTGTTAATTGACTTCCTAGGTTCCACACTGCATGCATTACCATGACAACTAGAAGGCATTTTCCCCTCCTTTCTCTTTTTTTCTGTCTCAATAGCAGTCAAAGCAGTCAGTGGGCATTAAAATACGGCACACAAAAAAACTCAGATCTTTCTCAAAACTGCTCAGCAAAAACTGACCTCGAAATTGGGCTCAACATTCAGCCAAACAAAAGCCTAATGCCTATAAATGCTCTAAGAAAGCTGAAAGGGGGAATGGGAAACACATAGTGAGGTAAATTATAGCTTTGGGGGGTGGTATTGTACAACTTTTTTCATGGGTTCAAATAAAAAAATGTCTTTTTAAACATTCAGGGGGTTTTGAAGGCTTTTGGGTAACAAAGGAGTCCAGTGGCATTTTGTTCACCTTACAGACATTTCTCAAGTTTAAAATGTGGGAGGAGAAAATGCAAAAGTAAATTGACCAATGGAAACAGGACCTAACCTCTGTAGCCTAGTGTGGCTGGTGTTTTTCCTGACCTTTGCCCGTACTTCTCTCACAGTTTAGGTCTGTTCTAATGTTCTTGTTGATGATTCCAACTTGTCCAGGGTGAAACTGATTTAAAACAGTACCACGCAATAATAAGTACTCCAGCAACAGAGATGCATAGTGTGTGCGCGCGCACGCACGTGTGTCTGTGTGTGTCCAGATATGTCCAGTTATTCATCCCACATGCTCTACTCTGTATTTTCTGTTAATGACCAACACAACCACGTGGCATTACATGACACAAATTGTGTGCATTCATTTCATGAGGCACTTAAAATACTTTTCTGTCATATACTGTATGCCACCTGCACATATTCCTTCAACCTTGAAGTATTCCCTAGGACAATAATTTGGATCAGCAGAGGTTAAGTGACAGCTACATTGCACTACTGTTATATGCAATGAACTTTCCTGAATCATATAGTTGCAGCATTTATTCCATGCAGCATATGGTACCACATGCCCCACCCCCACCCAGGGGAATAAGCATTTTTCGGCCTGAGCTTCTTTCCTTGATGTTCTGAGCTGCTCATCTCAGATGTACAAACGTAAAGCTGAGTCTGCTTTTCTGTGTGGGCTATGTGACTACAAAAAACATCAGTGGGCTTACAGCACAACACTGTTTCCATACTAACACAAATTCATCTTTCACACATTTTATTGGATAGCGTGAGATTGATGTTGATTATACAAAATTCATAAATTGATGGAAGAAATGAACAGAAGCTAAAGCAGGACAAACTGGCCAAGTCAAAGTTCGTTCAACACATAATTTCATGTAAAAACTGATACTGAGAACTCTGAGAACTTTGTACGAAACACATCATTGTTCCAAACAAAATCAAATGAAATAATAGAAATATGAGAACATTGTAAATATATATTCAGCTTATCTACGGCGTGTAGCTGTCTCGGGTGCTGAAATGATCACACTCGGTCACACATCTTAAATGTTGAAGAAACCTTCCGGGAAATTTCCAGAGTTGAAAAAATACAGCTAAACTTGGCTAAATTTGGTTAAACTTTCTGTGCAGACTACCCGTGTTGTCGTGTCGTGATGTTTCTCCTCGTGGTACATGTCAAACCCACTTTAAATAGCAAAAGCGAAGTGTTCAAAACACATGCCTTTTTATAAAAAAAAAAAAAAAGTCCTTGAGAAAATATTAGTGGCACCTCTTCTCTCTCTCTCTCGTTTTCCTATAGTCTCGGGAAAGTTTATTCCAGTCACGGCCGTTGCCAGCGCGTGTGCGCCTGAAGTTTTTTTTTTTTTAATTCACGGTGGTGCTGCTGAATACCCTCCAACTAACAAACTAGCGAACTTCACATCAACTTCTCAACATCTCATCCACTTGCTGCTTTCATTGGGCTGCGGACGGACTTTCTGAGGGCGAATGCAGTGGACAAAGGTGAGGTTCTGCCAAACTACATTTTGAGTTTTTTGAGTCTCTTATAGGTTTTAGAAATGTCAGCGATTTTACGTTAAGTCCTTTAATGTCAGTCTAACCTAAAATAGGGAAAAATCTTTCCAGTAGTGTAGGCTGCACGTTGCAAAATGCCCGAAGTCGGCGTTGCAGTGCTTACTGTGGCAGGCTAAGTGTATGGATTAGCCCACAAATTAATCGGCAGTCATTAGTCCTATTGATGTTGTTGCTAATGAAGCTTAGTGTAGAATTTTGTTTGCCCAGAAAGGACATTTGCCTTATCTTTCTTTGAATCTGAAAGCAACCTTAAATCGGAACATCACGCTGGCCCCGCACACGTTGGATGCACATTTGAAGCTGAATGTGGGGTCTGGGGGGAATATGTGGTTTGTTACACAACTAGTTGTTCTTCAAGCTACAAAATAGGCACATTATATACTTCTTCAGGTTTGGGTCGCGAAATAGGTCGAGCCGCTTTCATTGTGACCCAACTTGACTGCGAACGGGTAATTGGGAAATCCACAGATACTCCAACACCCTGCTGTGATATTAAAGCTAGCTCTGAGCTCCTTTACGTTAACAACAGCAACCTGTTACTGTCACAAATGGCTGTATGGTCCTCTCCTGCCTGTCCTTTTTTCGTACTTATGAACAGACAGAGAAGTCCAAAGACCAGGCTTTTAGACATACAAATGGGGAGGCTATAGAAGCACGAAATGGCAGAAACGCAGCCCATACAAATCTCTCTCTCTCTCTTACTTTCTCTCTCTCTTCATCTTTCTCTCTTGCTCTTGTCTGTCTCTCTCTCACACGCTCACACGCACACATACACACACTGCCTGGTGACAAACGTGTCATTTTTGATGAACGACAACTGGGCCCAAGTAACTCAAAAAGCGTTTTGTCCGGAAACGGTGGTCTCTGTGAGCCTCATTAGGTGAGGGTTTCTGAATGAACGATTAACTAACACGACGGAGATTAATGATGGGTGCTCTGTATGCTTTGTGATGTGTAATGAAATTGACCTTCTGTGTTGAGCTTCCAGCCTCTCTGCAGAACTGCCCGGGATGCATTCAAAATATCCTTCATTCAGAATAACAGCATAAAGTGACCAGTGAGCCAATGAACCCTTGGCAAAGGTGTGTTCTAGTCTCGGATCATCAGTGTTGCATTGCAGAATCCCAAATCCCAAAGCTCTGCTGGAAATAGCCAAATAGCCTCTGCAGTCCAATTTCTTTACCAGAAGATGTGACCATGGACATCTATAATAACCCCTCACCTACCCGCTCTCCATCGTCCAGGATTTAGGGGCTGTTAGTGTCTGGGTTTGGATTAAGGGGGCCTTTTTCAGGGATAAAGCCTTGTGCGAATCCCTGCTTGGGGTGGATGGGTAGCAGGGGCCTTTCCCGAAGTCAGCACTAGCGAAGGTCTGGGCCTCCCTTGTGTGTTTAGTAAACACTGAGTTTAAGCACAATGGCTTGTGAGAGAGGGCGTCCTATTTAGTGCAGTGAACTGGGATTGTTTTGGGGCTCAGGGCAGAGGCAAAGAGGGTCCTCTGTGGTCTGGAATCACCCCAGTAGTAGTTTCTTTCTTTTTCTTAGGGATAGAAATTCTCTGACATGACCCCTGCTAGCATTGCACTTTGTTGGTGCGCACATGTGCACATGAAACACACACATACACACACACACACACAAAGACAAACACACAAATGTTCATTTAGACCAGGGAACACATACGCAGACAAACACAAATAGAAACAAGCTACAGGCATATACACTCTCTCTCTCTTTCTCTCTCGCTCACACACACACACATACAAACACACACATGCACACACACATTCTTTCTCATACACCCTCACTCCAAATACCCATACCTCCCCCCACTCCCTGCAAACGAGGCCCAGTTAGCCTGTGTCATGAACCAGTGTTTGTATTTCAGCACCATTACCTGCAGACATACAGTATGTGAACAGATAAGAGGCATCAAGACTGTTGTTGCAATATGCTCAGCAGCTGTTTATTTGTTTATCTGGCTCTCACTGTAATGCATGCATGTGAAGGACAGATTTCTGTGGCTCATTTAGTTTTTTGTTTTTTTTGTTCCCTTGCAGACTCTAATGCATAAGGTGTTGAGACGATGGCATTTTACATCATGCTGTTTATTGTATCTAATGTGGTAAGATATTACAGTAATAGTTTTGGAAAGAGGTTTGCAAACTGTTGGAGGGTAAGAGCTGCACCTTTTAACAAATAACTGAAATATTTGCATTTGTTGCTTTACTGATGTCACATAACTGCTGTGTACTATTCAATACTTTGGCCATGTCTGATAGTAAGTCTCAAAGGCCACCCATGTCCATACATGCAAGAAAAACCCTCCATTCACTCAAGAGAAAAAAAGACTTGGGTTATTACAGCCTGAATGGACTGTTTGTAAAGGTTTACAGCATGAAAAGTCCTTTATAGCCCTATAGTCCTATATAGTGGAGATTAGGCTTTGTACTATATGGTTTGTTGCGGTTATGGTATGCAGGAACAGATAGCATGGGCGTGCTTCATGTCCGCTCGAGTGGACTCCAATGCATCCGCCACGATTTATCATCTTTTTAACAGTGACTCAGGAACACCAGCAATTCATATTTAAAGCGATCTGGAAGAAAGCACCTCTTTTCAGCTGCTTCCTCTGTTTTCACATGCTTGCCTATTTGGTACAACCCCTTAGCTGTAGCCTTGACAGGTTCCTGCTGAGAGCACCACATTCAGATTGTGGCATGTCCTCCCAGACTGAGGAGAGGAGAAGAGAAGAGAGGAGAAGAAAGAAAGGAAATGAGAGAGGAATCTAAAGAAGTGGATAGGAGAGATGTGGAAAGGAGTGCAAAGCAGAGAAAGAAAGAAAAGTGCGGGAAGGAAAAAACACTGTAGATTCCTGTGGCATGGATGGCTTCCATCACATTAATTAGGTTAGACGTGGGGTTGATTAGGTTAGACAGGGTGGCTGCACGCAGCGCGTGTCAACTTTAAAAACATATCTGTTTATACCCTTACTGTGAAGACAAGCACAGTAATAAGTGAAGAGTTATAAACCTACTATAGACAAAAAAGTGGCAAAAAAACCCTATCCTTGCCTACAC
>JAIFZK010000005.1:8500000-8637500 GCA_027481765.1 Tenualosa thibaudeaui
AAATACTTCGGGGGGCGGTGGTAGCGTAGCGGTTAATGATCCTGGCTAGCGTGCAGGTAGCCTGAAAAATTCTGTGTTTGAATCCCAGCTGTGCCCCTGAGCAAGGCACTTAACCTTGTTGCTCTAGGGGAGACTGGCCCTAAACAACTTATAGTTGACAAAAAATGTAAGCCGCTTTGAATAGAAGTGTCTGCTAAAAGCATAAGTATATTCTTTATGTCAGCATCTGTTTTATTTATGACATATTAAAATAATCAATCAGGATACCTCAGAAATTCAGAATTCAGGTGGTTACCTTGCTTTGTATTAATGTCTGTGTGTGTGTGTGTGTGTGTGTGTGTGTGTGTGTGTGTGTGTGTGCGTGTGTGTGTGTGTGGGTGGGGGGTGGGGGGAGGGGTGAATTACTGTAAATCAACATGTTTTTTTTTTGTTTTTTTTGGTACTGGGGTGTGTTGCCACCACTGTGTGATAGTGCCATAGGCAGTGATGTTGCAAGGCTTTGGTGTGACTGAGGAAACAGTCCCAGGCATTAAAGGCAGGAAGGTGGGAATGGGTATCTGTGGGGACCTGGCTCTGAGCTCTGTCAAATACAGGCAGAATCTTGCGCAGGAAAGTTTTATGAGAGTGCACGAAATATATGGCCTTGGTGTCGTTTTATAAAGCTTTTATTAGTCTAGCTGGTTAAAGATCACAGTCAAGAACAAAAGCAGGAAAAAAAAATTCATACAAGTATTGTTATTTCTGTGTGTGTGTGTGTGTGTGTGTGCATGCAATTGTGTTTGTATTGTGTGTGTGTGTATGTAGAAGTCCCTACCCTCCTCAATCTTGAACTCACCCTATAGTGCCCCCTGAAGCAGGCGTCTCATAGAGCCCCCTCAGCGAGGCGCGATGGCTAGAACAAACAGACTTATTCATCCCTTTCCAAAATGCTAATGCCACCAGAGCCTAAGCACTCTTTCAAGAGGCTCCCATGTCACGACACCATGTAACGTGACGCAGAGGTGTCCATTCGTTTAGGTGGCCACACACACACATTTAGCAGGGCGACAGAATGCCTGCAAGGCTTTCGGCCTCTTGTGAGGATGTGCTTAAGCCGTGTTGGCATGGAGTGTTACACTCACAGAAAGGAAGGGCAAAATGGCTCCTTGGCAAAGCTCCAGTGAGGAACTCTTGATGGTTTTTACTTAGGACCATGCGAGGTTCAAATTAAAACCAAGAAGCTGAGAATTGTTGTGCAACTGACAGCCTTACTTGGAAATGCTTTATTGCGCCAGTAAGGAGAAGGTTCTAAACCTGTTCTTCTGTATTTTGGTGTGCCAACTCTCCACTACTGCTGTCACTGGGCAGTTATCTCTGACAAACTCCACTTAAACTTGCACTTTATCGGGCCAAATTAGAGACGTGTCTTTTTGCTATTTCAAATTTTTGAACATCCTAGAACTTGCCATCAGAAACTATCATCAACCTGATCTTTGGCAATCTAATCTTCACTTGAAGGTATTTGTACATTTCAGATAAGCGTTTTTTTCCGCTTTCTTTTTCTCTTCTTTTTTAAGGAGGTATCAGACAGTGATGTTCACAAGAAGATGAACAATTGACAGAGAGCAATCTACCACCTGCCACTATAGCAAACATCGGCTGTTGATACAGGTGTTCTATGCACAAACAGTTTGTTTGTGCCATGAACGTATGTGTCTGAAATTGACTTCACTTGAGTGTTTTTGACAGCTCTAGTGTGCCCCGGGCATGTTTAACTCCCCCCCCACACGGTTTTTGTTGTGGCATGCCGCTGGTGTGAGCGGATATTTAAAGAATGTCTTCCTGAGAGAGTTTTGTACAGGATGTTGTGCAGTGCAGTATGCATTTAGTCTGGCCTCAGTCTCAGACCCACCCCTCCAACCCCCCAGCCCCCAGCCATCACCATTACCTGCACAACAACAGGTTCCAGCATGCTTTTAAAGGCTGAATGCTTTTTTACCCAGTCTGTTAGGAATTCACTTTGCGGAGTATGCAAGTGAAGCCCAACAGTAACTTTGTTAGAAGCGTCAGTTTTCAAAGGAGCAACTGGAGCTGTGGCTAGAAAGGACTGCAGGTGCAATGATTCTATACTTTCCAGCCATAGCCTTTATACCTGCATACAAAAGATTACTTTCCTTTGACTCCTTTTGCCAGTGCAGACAAAGGTAAATTTAGACCATTATAATGTGTGTGTGTGTGTGTGTGTGTGTGTGTGTGTGTGTGTGTGCACTTCAGGACTGCATTCAAAATTGAGCATAGGCCATTGTACCAGGGCCTTCCACAGCTGTCTCACCACCGCCGGCACCTTTGGTCCACGTCCTCTCACTCTTTGAGAGAAAAAAACACAGAACACCATCAATCATAAAACCTGGATTTGTCCTCCCTTCTTCACTATTCTCTCTCTCTCTCTCTCTCTCGCCCTCTCTCTTTCTTTCTGTGTGTGTGTGTGTGTGTCTGTGTGTGTGTGTGTGTGTGAAGCTCGGGATAGGGGAGGGAGACAGAACTGGGGGAAGTAAGCTGCAGACCCTAAGCTTGGCAGACGTTAAAAGAGAATCAGCAAAAGTTGAACTGGTCACTGCACTGTCCTTAAGCCTTCTAGAATCTGTATGTCTGTGTGTGTTTTTAAATTAGAGCAGCACTGGCAGGAGAGGAAATAAATGAAGAAACAAATAGTTACAAAGAGTCACAAAATGAATAAACAAATAAATACATGGAATGTAAATGAGGGTGCCAAATACTATAGTGGTGGAGAAGAGGAAGAAAGGAGGGAAGAGAGAAAGAGGAGAAGGGGGCTGTGTCCTCCGGGTGGGTGAAAAGAAGTGATTTCCTTATCTGTCCACCCCACCGGTCGGCAGCTGCGATTACTAGAGGTAGCGGCTGCCTCTCCTCCTCTTCTCCTTCTGCTGCAGTTGGCCTGTGCTCAGGGGCCACTTGCGGCCTGTGTCGCAAGTGGGGTGGCGCCGGCGGTGCCTGCCTTCCAGATTCTTCCACTTCGGCAGCAGCTGCTGAGCACTGATTACAACGGCCGGCAGCCACAGCCTACGTGGGGGCACACCTTGAGCTGAGCTGCCAGAGACGTGATTGGCACCTTCAACAGCAAAACCTCCAGAAGAGAAATGAAGGGCTTTAGGGTGTCTATCTGGAGGGGTCAGGCAACCAAAGAAGTCCCAAATTCTGTGTTTTATTTACTTGAAGTTAAAAAGTTGCCTAAGATTTACCAGATGCTATTATCCAAAGTGATGGTTGTTTCAAAGAAGGGTAGACTGACTGTGAGTTAGTGATGTTAGCACTGCGTCATTTACTAGTTTGTTTTTCTGCCTTTTTATTTGCCAACTGTTGATTACTCAAGAGTATTTGTCAGTGGTGAATCAGAAAGATGTGAGAAATGCAAATGTCATAGCTCTTATGCTGTCAGCAAAATCCACTTTATGCGAATCACATTTTTTCCCCACATCATTAGTTAGCCGTATTCATTTATGAATGGGTTGTCTTTCAACTGATGTGACCTTCACCAGTGTTACTTTTGAATTTATACTAACAGTGTGACCGTGTGCCTGTGCTTGTTGTGGGAAGTCAAATTAAGTGTTTGATACTTAACATACCTTCTCACTTAGCCTCTGACCCACACCAACACAGACACACTCTCCCACCCTTCCTTTAGTCCAAGAATGTGTCCACAATACATGCCATCACCCTCTTGTCACCAAATTTGTCTAAAGACCTCACAGCCTCCTCACGTGTTCTGTGAGGCTTTCTGGTATGGACTGTGTGTTATCTCTATAGAACCATGCCTGACAGATGGCTCTATGTATGTTTTACAGTGTCATCCCAGCACACCTATGTATGGCACTACATATTACAGGCATCTGAAATGGTTCTAGATTGTACAATTCATTAGTTTACAGAGGTACGTAACGTAAAGGTATGGTAAATCAGGTGTGAAACTCATTGTAATCTTTGTGCAATCTGAGAGTATAGTGATGTCAGATTTTACAGTTTGTGTTTATATCTCGTTCCATTTGTTGAATGGTTTTACAAGCACATTATTCACAAACAGATTTTTTTTAGAATCCTGAACGAGCTCTCCAATGCAATCCTTCCTAGCCTGATAAAGAGCTAAGAGGTGGACCACAGGAATGCCTGTGATGTTTTGAAACCCCATGCCACATTTGAAATGATACTGAACGTGTGGGCTAAGGGTTTTGATGTGTGTCAATGGAGGTTGTTTGAAATTGGAGAAATGAAGTCCACACTCTGTCAGCCATCATGTGTGTATGGCCTCCAGATGATCTGCACTCAATACTGGTATTACAGGTTTTTTACTCTTTAGAGAGCTGTTGGGTAATTTGTATGTGTGTGTGTGTGTGTGTGTGTGTGTGTGTGTGTGCGTGCACGCGTGTGTGTGTGTGTGTGTGAGGGACAGACAGGGAGAGAGTAAATGTGCAGGTGGGTGGGCTTAAGAATGATGTTTGGGGGAGTGTAAGGTATGTAAGAATATATGTGTGTGTGTGTGTGTGTGTGTGTGTGTGTGTGTGTGTGTGTGTATGGGCAAGAAAGTGCATGTTTGTGGGCATTTTCTGTGTGTGTGTTTTGGTTGGTTATAGGTCTGTGCTTGTCCCCTTTCCAGGAAAATTCAAAACAGGATGACTGAAATCCTTATCTTAAAACTCACTGACTCCAGGTAATGAAGTGTGTTGTCTTGATGTCCGTGATAGTCTTAGGCTCTGCTGTTAAACCTAAAATATGTCTTTATTTATGTATATAGAGGGTATGAAGAGAGGACTTGCAGTTGGGAGTTCCAGGACATGTGAGAAAATGTTGATTTCTTTTCTTAAATGGCCGGAGAGAAAGAAGGGGTCCTACAGCAGCCAATTAATAGTACAAGCTCTTTTACCATTGGACACTTTTACCCTACCATTGCTTATTTGGCCTAACCTCCTCTATGCAAACTGGTATCTGCTATCATCTTACAGGTGTCTTCTATAAGTGCTCTTGAGTCTGTGTGCCTATGTGTATGCATGTTGTAAGAGCTACTATCTATCTATCTATCTATATATCTATCTATCTATCTAATTATCTGTCTATCCATATAAAGGTGGCATTGCTCTGGTTGTGTCCAGACAAGACTCCAAGACTCCTACATGTGTTTGCAACTTCTGTTTGATTTGTCTTTGGGAGGTGTGTCTGTCACAAGAGTTGTTCTTCAGTGTTACACACACATGCTCAACATGCTCAACATGTTTGTGGAGTTGGTATAGCACTCATGTGGTTTCCTCTGAGCTTTGGTAGGGATGAATAGTGAAGACCACAGGCTTCTTATTGATGTCTTCACATGCACTATATTGTACACTCTCCTCAGTATGTGACATACATGCACATCGCCAGGCTGAATGTAGGCTACATACTGCTGCACATCAAAGGCTTACTATTTCACAAACACACAAAAAAGAAACAACTACAATTTGTGGGTGTATGTGTGTGTGAGTGAGTGTGTGTGTGTGAGTGTGTATGCGTGCATGCATGTTTGTGTATGTCTGTGTCTGTGTTTGCGTGAGTGTGTGTGTGTGTGTGTGTGAGTGAGTGTGTGTGTATGCAGGCATGCCTGTTTGTGTATGTCCGTGTGTCTGTGTGTGTGTGTGTGTGTGTGTGAGTGAGTGTGTGTGTATGCAGGCATGCCTGTTTGTGTATGTCCGTGTGTCTGTGTGTGTGTGTGTGTGAGTGAGTGTGTGTGTATGCAGGCATGCATGTTTGTGTATGTCCGTGTGTGTGTGCAATGGCCACGTGTGAGAGGTTTTTCATAAAATTACAATGAACTGATATATTGCATTCATACACATGAATGATGTAGGGTTAACAAGACACTTGTCTGCAGCGACAGGGTTGTGTTTTGTGAGTCATGTGTGCACATATTTTTATAACTAAGCAGAAGGGCCGTAGAAATACAGCTGCATCGTGCTGGTCATTAAAGTGCTCCAGGTGCCGGCATGATGAATGGATGCATAACTGTCCAAATTTATAACTGTACAGACAACAGGTGAGGTCAAGCTTATATCCAACACGATATGGAAAAAATAAATAGGAACAATGTGTCGACAACATGTCTGCTCAGTGAAGGAATGCGGATCTCTGCATCCTGCTTTATATTGCCAGTGTTGCTATTGATGTGGCCTTGTGGTTGTGCTCGTACATGAGTGTTTCTTGTTTTTCGGGTTTTAAGCTTTCCAGCCTGTTTTCATTCCCTTTGTGTGTGTGTGTGTGTGTTTGTTTGTGTGTGTCCCCCCCCCCCCCCCCCCCCTCATGCAATTTTACTGCCTTGTGATCAAAGGGGCTTGGCTGACCCAAGACCAGAGACACTGGGAGAATATAAGGGCAAACGGGGGATTAGGCAAGGCACAGTGAGAATGCATAGCGCTGAACGGATTGTCAGGAGAGGCTATATCTATTCCTCATCCATCATATTTGTTCGCCCAGTTTACAAGCACAGACTAGAGCACCTGAACTGCTGAACTTGTTGTATGTGTCATGTTATTTTTTTTTCCAAATCCAGCAGGCGTGTGATTCAAGGTTGAGTGTGCCTCCAAATGAAATACTTCCCTGACCTCCAGCATATTGAGGTTAGCTGGGTACTATTTTATTGGGGAGGTTTATCTGGCTGCATCTGGAAAGCGTCAACTGGATATTTTCTGTCTACTCAGAGTGCAAGACAATTATTCATGCACACTTGGCAGTATAATTCTGTTGTTTTCATTGGCTAGGCCCAACACTAAGAGATCAAGGCTGTTCGAGTCAACGGCCGAAGGTCACCTACACATTCATAATGTGTTAGTCTACGAATCAATCTATCTTTACTGCTGGATGCTGTGCTTAGTGTGACTCAGTGCCGCTTGTCTTCAGAGTTCCAGAGTATATCAGGATCTGGTGAGGTGCTAGCTCCTGACTTCCCTTTGTGCTAGCATTTGGTATGTTTTGTCTGGGTTTGTTTACATTGCATTTATGTTTTGTCTTGGTGTGTGTGTGTGTGTGTGTGTGTGCTTTTTGCTTTGTGTGTGTGAGTGTGTGTGTGTATATATATATGTATATACATGTGTTTGATCAACCTGAATCCTCTCAGGTGAGCGCATTGGTGGTTTCTCTCACAGACATTCTCTTTCAGTGAAAGCTCTTGGATCATATGCGGACGTCTGAGCCCCATTGCCTTCTTGAGCTGTCCCCCCATGCTTGGCTGTCCATATGGCATTGTTTGTTCAGTAGTGAGTTGATGCCCAGCAGGTGGGCTATGTACAGTCACTGTATGTGTGTGTGTGTGCGCGCGTTCATGTGTTGAAATGTTACACACATGCTTCAGTATCCCTTGTGTGTACACTGCCAATTTCACTAATGGATTCATGTTGATCTTGAAATGCTCATGCTAAACACACAACGCAACCTCCTCTTAGTTTGATCTCTGAGGATTTGAATGCCACCCAGCTGACTTGTCTCAGAGACTGAAAGGAAAAACTGACGAGGAGGACAGAAAGCAAACAATACTCAGTGCACACAAACTCCTTAAAGCTGCAACATGACAAGCTTATTACTATGTGCATGCATATGGAGAAACCCCCTTGTCTCAGCCGCGTGTGCGCATCTGTGAGGACTAAAGGGGATTTAGGAATTAAGACGATAGTCTTTTTCCTCTCTAAGAGGATTTAGTCAGCTGCTGCACTGCACTGGGCTGTCAGTAATCAAAGCAGTATAAGTACTGGGCTAAAGTTCTAAGAATGGCAGCCACCTGCACTCCTGCTAGTGTGTTTTGGAATCACAGAAAACACGTAGGAGTCACACATAAGTGTTGGATTGCGCTCAATATTTTGTAGCCGAGACGTAGAGGAGAAAGAGGTCGCCAGTCGGAGGAGTTGCGCTCTGCTAAATGCAGGTTTGGAGCAAGGGTGTAATGGCTTAAGCAGGGCAGGCATTCCTGCATTTCCTCATCCATTCATTAATGGACTGTGAATAGCTCCCGATCTGGCTTTGTCAGGCTCATTCTCGGAGGCTTACCGAGCCTCTTCTCAGGGAGAGAGGCTTTGGAGACATATGTCTCTCTGCTGCTTTGGAGTGTTTAAAGCTCTCTCTCTTTCTTTTTTTCTTTCTCTCTCTCTCTCTCTCTCTGACTCTCTCTCTCTCTCTGCAGGCTAGGCAGAGTGAAGGGGTGTGTGAGAGGTTTTCCTGAAATACTCATACAAACATGTACACACACACGCACATGCACTCACACACACACACACAAACACACTTGGTTTCCCCAGAGGGACTTGCCTGGGTGTGTAAGGGAGGACAACACTTTTTTAGTTACATGTGCATGTGTGAGAGTAGTAGCGAGTTTGTCTGTTCTTGAGGACCACATTCTTGAATTGTTTGTCTCCTCCTGAGGACCACATTCTTGAATTGAACCATGGATATTTCTCAAGTAGTGGACTGGAAATGAAACACCAGTAAGTTTACGTTTATATGCACTTCAGCCATGCATTTTTTTCCTGCTAATTACTGTATGTATCCAGCAGTGTGTAACGTAGTTATGTAGGAGAGTAGCATTCTATCACACATGACTTTTTGAAGTAAGTTGTGGTCAGCTTGTGGTTTCTAACAGCCAGCTCTGGGAAGACAATCCCATGGATTTACACACTAAACAACAGGCCATTTGGTCAGCTAAGAGTACCCTGCCTCAGATTAAAAAAAGAAGAGTATCCTCCTTTGTGTGTGTACTTATTTTTAATCCTTTGTTTTATTGTTTTGTTGTTTTTTTGGATCCTTCTGCCCTTTCTGATCCTTCTGAATTTGAATTTGCTGGATCTTTGTTTAATTGAGTTACATTTAGAAATGAAACATTTAAGGAAAATCATCACATTTCTGGCTGTATTGTTAGAAGCTTTGAGAGTGAAATGGTCTGTTGAGGTAGTGTCCTTGAAAGGTGATGTGATGAAACATGTCTGTTTGAGGAGTAAACTCATGTGACATGCTGATCTTGTCTGCTGTATACAATGCTAAGTCCCTTTCATCTGTCGGCTGTAAATCAAGGATGGTCTTGTAAAAGTGATTTGCTAACTCTCACTCCCTTATTTGCAGTCTTCTCTCACTTTCCCTATTTCTCTGTCTGTATTTGTTTATTTTTTGGGTCTGTCCCACTCTTTCTTCTTATTTGTAAAGGGCATATGGGGACTAATGATGCTGAATACACTATTGGATTGGACAGCTTTATTCTATCAGTTTTACTCTCGTCTAGCTTGTACCATGGGACCATTCTGCCATTCTGTTGTATTCTACTAGTCTACCATCCAGTGCCTCAGTGAAGGTTCTGCTACCATCTATTTTTTTCTTTAACTGAGGATTCTGGAAACTCTACTTTGTTACTGATTAGAATGATTACAGGGATCTAGTTGACTGAGTTACTGTGGATTGTTCTGTCATTTATCCTGCATCTCAGGGTTGTCTTTAAAGGGCGGCAAACTTGTTTTGCTGGCTTTGAAGTTTTGCGTTATTTGTTAAACAAGATTTGGAGAGTGCCAGTTTTGATGTTGACATTCTTATAATTCTTATAATGGACTGACAGCTTCATTTTGACCACCCGACTGTTAGACTTCCTAGATGGAAACAATGCACTTACTATTACTCTTGACTGTCCATGGAACCCATTCAACTTTTCCCATATGCCTAATTCACTTCTGAGAAAAGGCTGCTTTCAATTTGCAAAATGTCATGAGTCCTGTGTGGCATTTTGCTTTGGACTGGAAACATTCACTGGTTTTAAAGACCTTTCAAAAAATCTTTCCCATCCCTGTTTTCGAGGAGCAACTAATGACTGTGGGAACTGCTGTGCTGAAAGCCGAGGTTGGGCCTTTTAAGCGTAACCTCTAGCTACTGCTGTCTGGCGCTTAGGAAGGTTTTTTTAGTAAGAAGAGGTGGGCAGGTGAGGCTCTTTGTTGCAGTGCTGTCGTGTGACTGACTGATTAAGTTTGGTATGAACCTTTGGCAGGCTGCCACTGGGCAAGCATTTAGTCACTCAACTGCGAACAATTCCTGTTAATCCAGTATTATCTGCCATCGGAATATCGGAATACACACGGTTATTTCCTAAGAGACCTAAGAAACCATAACGCCACCACTAAAATAACAACAAATGCCTGATTGCATAAGTGTGTTTTAAGTTGTCATGGGGCCTAACCAGTGGCTTTTTTTGGAGGAGATGTATTATTTCAGAAGTAAATCTTTCCTGTCAACATGGTTTTAAATATGTGTCTCTCGATCAGCATAGCCATTGGTTATCTAGAAATTGGTCACAACAGTGCTCCTGTGTCTGTCATATGATACGCATCACATATTTCAACCAGGTGGGAAGCAGTTTCAATAGAGTGAGCAGACGGATCTGTCAGAGCAAATGCAATGAGCTTTCAGACTCATCTTTCTCACAGTCTGATTGCTCACAGTGATTACATGGTAAAACAGGACAAAAAGGAAAAGGATCTGTTCAACCAAATAACAGTAATATTAATGTCTGGCATAAGGAAGCGATAGGTAACATGTCATTTATTTTCAATCTCCTTGTAGGTCTGATGTGTGTTGACATAAGCCAACACTGGACAAGTTAAGAAGCCACAGCACTGAAGTGGGATTTGTCCTTGCTGTCATCCCCGTAGCGTCAGCTCTGTCACAGGGTGGGGGATGAGGCCGCTGTGGGGTCATCTGGGCATGGGCCTCCTCCTGGCCTTATCGTCCACTGTCCTCGGGCTCCACATCCCCCTGGAGGGTAAGTGTGTGTGTTTGTGTCTCTCTGTGTGTGTGTGTGTGTGTGACGGGGCTGTAATTCCATTGTGAATTGTTAGTAAAGGTCTGTGTGAATGTGTGTGTGTCTGTAAATGTCGGGGTGTGTCTCTGTGTGTATCTGTATCTTTGTGCTGTCCTAGAAAATCCAAAATATTTCTCAAATCTCAATTGAGATAGACTCAATGAAAGGTCCACCCTCATTCACCTGTGATTTCCAAGGTCTTAACCAACTCAGTGAATTGAAATTAAAGTAGTGCTTTAAATTAAAACTCTTACCAGGTATTTTGTAAAGTGCAGCAGCAGGTTTGAAATGCAGGTTTACAATGCTATTGTTTACTCAGTTCTTAGGAAAATACAAATCCATATTATTTAGCAGTGGCACAATCATTGGCTGTGTTGAGTACACTGAGCTGTCTGTCACCATATAAAGCCCACTCCCCATGAGTTGTTATGATTGGTTGCTGTACGTGTTTTGAAATTCAGCCTCAGTGCACTAGCATGATCTGCAGAGTAAATTAAAATTTGTTAAAGTTAGTCTGGGTTAACTCAGGCTATGTGTGTGCGTGTGTCTGGCATTTCATGAGAATGGCTTTGTGTGTTTTGGTGTAAGTGTGTATGTGTGTGTGTGTATCTCCACACACACGTGTCTGCCCTTACGTTCTCATTGAAGCCACACTTCACGGGATGACACTCAGTAGCTGCTCACAGTTCCCTGGCTGGCAGCCTCCATGCAATGCAGTCTGCTGCACTGACAACTGCTGTTCTTCCCAACAGTTCTGCCAAGTGCTGGATTTATCTGTTTCTAATGTTTCTCCTCCAGGCCTTGTGTCCTTCCTGCATCCTCTGTATCCATCTCTGTCACGCTATACCAATTACTCTCCAACCAGACCAACTAACCGGCATTCCATTCCTCTAACGCTCCATGTTCTTCTCTCTCACTTTTTTTTTCAGTGGAACAGCTGCCAACCATCACAGTGAAGGCGCCTAGCTCCTTGATTGCTTTCCCGTTTGATGAGAGTTACACTCTGAAGTGTGAAGCCAAAGGCAACCCGCAGCCAGTGTGAGTGCAACAACACAGCACCAGTGCCACCATCACTGTGCCCAGTTTCCAGTCTCCACTGGGAGATTTCACTGTCCTGGACTGGGCTATATACAGTATACATACCGTATTCGCCATATATTACACATGCTATATCCTATTTATTGTGTCCACAACAGTGAGTTTAATAGTGAGTTAATTTGAGTGATGAGAACGTATTACATACATATGCCTTTTTTAAGTTTTGTATATGACTATATTTGGCATATAGCTATTAATTTGTGCCACCGTCTGTGAGAAACAAATGATCTGTTTTGAACCTGTGGCAGATACCGATGGACAAGAGATGGGCAACACTTTGACCCACGCCGCGATCCTCGGCTTCAGACACAGCCAAACTCTGGGACCTTTGTGATCCCCAACGATAAACACACAGCTGAATACCGAGGGAAGTACAGATGCTATGCATCCAATGAACTAGGCACTGCCATTACAGAGGAGACAGAGTTTGTTGTACCAAGTAAGTGGAACAGCATTGTTACAAACATCTTAAGCAAGCAGGGTATATTTATTTTAGGGTTAATGTATAAAAAAGAAACATGCTGCATTTGAAAATTCCATAGCAAGGTCCGTATTTTCTCAATTGCCATGCACATTCTTAGGATTTTTCAAGATTTAAGGTAAGTTCAAGTCTTAAGGTAAAATTTTCCTTTGCCATAGAGACAGTAATGAAAGGCCTGAAACAGACAGATGGGACAGTGACAAAGAGCACACTATGTTCCCATAAAGAACTGGAGTGAAGAGGCACTTACTTAGCGCAAAAGGGTCAACATAATAAGATGCCATCATGAACCACTTTACTATGAATGATAGATGCACTCAAAACACTTGAAGGCATTTCCCTTGATTTTTGTTTTGCCTGTGCACAGGTGCCCCAAAGTTCCCTAAAGAGAAGCTGCCTGCCGTGTTGGTTGAAGAGGGGCATTCCATTGTTCTGGAGTGCAACCCGCCTGAAGGGATTCCCCCACGCAATATCTACTGGATGACTAACGGTGAGTGCCTATTACACTTAATCTAAACATGAGCTGGGTCTTGAAAAATATATAGTAATATTTATATACAATAATAGTCAATAATGCATATTAAATAAAAGGCAGGTACTGATTAAAAAGACTAGTAGAACGGGCACAGAATGTGAACACACAGATGCACTCTACTGGTGATGTTTGGATTCAAGGTGCATATAGTAAGAAGCAATACGGTGCCCTACACGAGGAGCAGCAAGCTACTTTTTGTGCTCTTTTCAAATTTCAAGATGAAAGCACTTTCCTCTCACTCAAACTACACTAGAGTATACTGTACTTCACTATTCTCTTTCATGTGGTCTCTACTGGAGAACCATTGGCAAGCATCCACACCAGTCTAACCACACTCAGTTATACCAGAATGCCCATACAGCATAGCAAGCGTTGTTGAGGATGATGCCACACAAATTTCTCCAGCATAATCTTATACTATTAATGTTCGATGGTTCCTCCTGTCTCCCATTTCTTAGTCTAACAAAATCAGTAACATTGCGCAGCTTTTACCTAATGTGACGAATGCATGACCTTGGAGCAATTGCTGCCTTGCTGCACCTGTTGATCCACAGTTGATCAAATGTTTGATTGCCGATTTACAAGGATCAACAGATTTTCCTGCAAGACATACTGCTGTACAGCATAAACTGGCCTTCGTGTGGCAACACAGTGAGAGAGTAGATGAGTGGCAGTGCTGTTCCTGCTAACACAACATACTAAGAAAGCAAATTGAAATGTTGCAGTGAAAAACAAAATTCTCTGTCCCAGTTTGAATGCAGGGAAGCACAGACTCTTCTCGGAACAAAGCTTTCAGAGCTTAGAAGTATTTGGGTCAGCCGTGCGCTACTCACTGTTCCCCCTGTCGCTGTCCTCTTTGGCAGTGCGGCAATCAGAGAATGGCCAGTCCTTGGCTCTCTTTCAGCTGGCTGACAAGCGATAAGGTGTCATCCATCCCTGGTCAGGGCAGCTTGGTGTGAAACGCACTCAACTCGCTCATTGAGACCTAAGTCATGGTCAAGATACAAATACAATGCAGCCAGAGACATGCATTGTGGAGAAATAAATGGGGATGTATAATGATTTGTTTGCTAAGAATTTGTCTGTGTGTGTGTGGTGGGTGGAGGGGTCTGGGGTTGTGAAGGAGCTCAAGTATGTTCATATCAAATAATTGAATGCTTATCAAAAGCTTCTTCAACTGCCTCTTCAGATGAGGTCTAATGGGAACACTTTTTTTGAAAGTTATTCGCCATGAATAATTTCTATGGCAACCGGAGTTGACCGTGACAACCGACTTTTTGGCGCAGGGGCATGGTCACGAATAGATGGGCTAGTTTGGTTCTCAGATGGGATTTTTGGTGAGGGAGAGCAATCAAGGGCAGCTTGATCCTTTTGGCCCAAAGGCATCATAAAAGCTTCATACACACCGACCGCCAATGGTGTCCTTGCTCTCTACAGAACAGCTCGATCATCTGAGGCCTCCTTTAAAAATTGCCAAAATAAAGAAAAAATCTATTTATTGATGTGTTTTTTTAAGAAAAACTGTCATTTCAAATTCCTATGGTGATTTGACAAAGAAATAATCACACCTGTTGTTCCTGCCAGCCAGGCAATGCATTAGTGTAGAAGAGGTAGGGCATGAAACACTGCCAATGGTATCTCCACAAGATGCCAATTGGCAAGACTCAGTCTGTGCCAGCTGGATTACTGGTAGCATTTGCAAGGTTTTTGAATTCTGTTTAAGTAGTTAGCACACTAGTTTTCTACCAAAACTCCTTGTAATACTGATTTAAATGGGGGGTGGGGGAGGGACGTGGTGGAGGGAATGGTGTTCTGGATGACCATGGCTCATGTGAATCTGATCTGATGCTCTCTCTCTCTCTCTCTCTCTCTCTCTCTCTCTCTCTCTCTCTCTCTCTCTCTCTCAGGCTTTACTGGTATTAACTTAGAATATTGTCAAAGTTACAGTGATGTACTATACAACAGTCAAAACAAAAGAAAAAAACACATTTTATATTCTTTGTCTCTCTCCCTCCATATTCCTCCCTCCCTCTTCTCTCTCTGTCTCTCTCTCACACACACACTCACACACTCCTCCCTCAGGTCTTCATCACATTGACCAAGATGAGAGGGTGTCCATGGGACTCAATGGGAACCTCTACTTCTCCAATGCCTTGGTGAAGGACAGTCGCAGTGACTATTGCTGCTTCGCTGCCTTCACCACCATACGCACCATTGTGCAGAAGACGGCCATGTCTCTAGTGGTCAAGTCCTGTGAGTAGGCCCACGTCAGCAGCAGCCTATTGCGTATATTCTTGGCTAAATTGGTTAGCCATGGTCATGACTGGAAATACTGCTTTATCTCTCTCTACTTCTGTCTGGTAGCTCCATGGTCGGGCTATGTTCCTCTCAACTCTATTTGAGACTGTAGTACTGCATAGCACACATGTAACGAGAATGTTCATTTTTTCTCTCTCTCCTATGTTTCAGCAAAGGCTGACATTGAGTTGAATGAAGGCAAAAGCAGAGGTAAGCATTGTTTATGATTAATGAAATAAATAATTTTAATAGTTATTTTAAGTATGGGTTGTTAAGATACTTGCACCCATACAACCACCCACCCACACCCACACACGCACACACAAACATACACACACCTACTAAATACACAAAAACACAAACAGCCCATTGCACATACACAATCTTTACATTTGTGTGAATCCATCCTGATGATTTGTGTTAAATGGGTTCTTTAGAGCGTGAGCCTAGCTTACTGCTGCCCCCTGGTGACCACTCTGAGGTGCGCCTGGTAAAGGGAGACGAGTTGGAGCTGGAGTGTATTGCTGAAGGACTGTGAGTACTAGTCGACCTGCCCTGCGATCTGTTCCTCTGTTCCTGGAGTCAAGATGCTGCCACAGTTGCTGTCATTGACTTCAAACGTTTACATTTGCATCACTAACATACAACACAGTATGAATATCCCACATTGATGTGGCCTTGAGCAAGAAACAGAAGCAACAGTTGCTACTGATGTGATGGTTGACACCCTGCACGGCTGACTTTATTCTGTGTGTGTGCACGTGTGTGTGTGTGTGTGTGTGTCTGTGTGAGAGGGTCTATCTGTGTGTGTTTGTATGTGTGTGTGTGTAAGAGAGAGAGAGCAAGAGAAAGGAGAGGTAATTGTGTGCACTTGCAACCATTTCTTATGAATGGCTTTATGTGACTGTGCCAATGCAGTCTATTACCCATTTGGAAAATATATTTACTCGCTCATACCTAAGTGACTGAATGTTTACTAAGCATTCCTAGAAACACAATATTTGTTTGTCAGGCACTTCAGTTCATGGAGCCAATCACCACCTACATTTCATTCACCACCAACAGACACAGTGAATGAATGACCTTCCTATGAACTCAATTCTTCAACATGTCTGAAGTATTTTACTGTAGTGAAGCTCATTCTGTTTTTTCATGTATATGCAATAGCCCCACTCCAGTGTATGAATGGACTAGAGTGAGGGAGAAACTCCCCAAGAGGACCAGCATTAAGAACTATGGAAAGCTCCTGACCCTGGCTAAAGTGAAGGAGGAAGATGATGGGGTGTATAAGTGCACAGTGAAGAATAGTCTCGGAGAGAAGTCGCACCTTTTCAAAGTGTCAGTGGAAGGTGAGAGGCTCAAGCAGTCTTTATCTGAACCACTGGAGTCGCAATCACAGTAATGAGGATTACAAGATTTAAGGAGTTAGCACAATTAAACAGTGCAATGAGCTGTTGGCGTGTTTAGTTTTTTTTTCTACAATGGAGCATTGTGTGCTTTCTTTTCTGTTCTGTTTCCTTTCTTATGTAGCTAATCGAAATGATGAACAGACTATTTCTTTTTCAAAGAATTCTTTTGGAGCATAACGAGTTATTGATGTCAAATAGTTGCTGAGGGCTTGAAAAACTGGGTCTTGTGTCCTCTCAGAGCCCCCTCGCTGGTCCGAGGGCATCCCACAGAGCCAGCTGGTCACCATCGGGTCGGACGTGCAGATCAAGTGCGCCGCTGCAGGCAGACCCAGGCCCAGCATCACCTGGAGGATCAACGGTCAGCTGATCGAAGGTATGTGACTGGCTGATCACAGGCCGACAGAGCGGGAGATGAACTCATGGCCATCACAGTCCAGGCAGACACACAGAGGCTTGTGATAATAATCAGGAGGACAGCAAGACAAATCCACATGGCACAACAATGCAACCCTGAAACTGCAGTAAACAACTGAGAAACATAAACATTGATTATTATGACTACTGATAGCTACCTGACACCGACAGGAGAAATCCAGTGTGAATCAATCAATAGCCCTGCTGTTTGTCTTTGACAAAAATTTGATACAACTTAGACGAATAGTGTGTCAGCAGCTAACACTAACCGAATGGAGAAGAGAAACTCATTTGCTGTTTCATTTTCCTATGCCCCATTTAGTTAACGTTAGCTGCTGGTTCACTAGTTGATGTTGTATCAAATTTTCTGATTCTTTTTCCGACCTGATAGCACTTGTGACCTTGAAAAAGAGGGCTCTTGATTTACACTGGATTTCTCCTTTAAGGGGGCTTTCCCAAAACCATCTTAAGCCTAAGTAGCTTGTAAAGTCCCTCTTAAGAGCATCTTAAGATTCTCTAACCAGTTCCCAAAACCATTGTTGTTTAAGATCATGGTGAAAACACTTGCAGATTTATGGATTTTTATCCATAGTTTAACACTATGCGACCATTTTTGGCCAAACAAACATTATTAAGATCAATCATAAAGAAAAAAATTTCACATTTTGTTTCACATTCAAATTTTTTTTGACAAACTATCCAAAATTAAAAAGATATAAAAACACATTCATAGTCCAGGGCCCAGGACCCATGGATCATGCACTTATGGATGTTCTTACAATTGCTCTTAAGAATGTTCATTTGACTTTTCTGTTTTTCCCGAACATGTTTATATAGCATTAGTTAATGGATCACATGTAAATCTGTGAACATTTTAAACAGCGATGCTTTGAGGAAATGGTTCAACAACCATAAAATATTTGTAAGAGGGACTTTTATACTATTATGGTGCTCTCGGGAAACGCCTCGTCTGTATTTTAAGATCCAAAAAGATTCTTGGCCCAAATCTTAGAGTCATACGGAGCCTCCCATAAAAAACCCCAGCAACGTTGTAAGTCTTGTGTTTTTGTTCATGGCCACCACAGAAAAAAGTGTAGGTTTACACAAGAAAAACATGTCACAGATCTTTCATTATTTTGCTGACGGTGTCAGACAAAAAGCGATCCATGGATGCTAGAATACCAGATGATTATGATGTGTTTGATTCTGCTCATCTGGCCGCCCCTACTGTGGCCCCATCCTGGAGTTGAGCCTGTGATGCTGACAGCCTTGCTCACACCACACCACAAATTGGACAGATTCTGTGTCTGTTTCAAGTGTTTTTCATGTCCTTCATACTTGTGTCCCCCCCCCCCCCCCTGTGTTCAGATGCGTCCCTGCCTAACGGGCGAGTGTTTGATGATACCATCATGCTGCACCAGGTGCAGCACAGTGACACAGCCGTCTACCAGTGCCAGGCTTCCAACAGCCATGGTTCCATCATGGCCAACGTCAACCTCATGGTGCTCAGTAAGTGTCAGGCCAGAGGGGGAGATTGGAGGCCTTCAGTTGGCTCATTAAATGGTCTGCAGTGTCTAGGAGAATCCAGGGTGGTATACTATAGATAGCCAGGAATGAACTATATTATGTGCAGCCAGGAATGTGTGGACAGGGTGTTTGTCTTTCATGATTGTTATTGTGGTAACAATGATCAAACACTGTAATATATTTTACAACTTTTATATATATATATATATATTTTTCCTTTTCACAACATTTCTTTATCAATATTATATTTATTACAGACAAATTGTGAATTAATTTGCAGATGTTATTTATGTCGGAGGATTTTGTTTGCAGTACACTTCCTTTGAACCTGTCATTATAAATATGTCCTACTAGTTTCCAAACACTGTAATAAGCCTTCCTCTGTGACATTGTCATCCTAACACTGTAGTTAATTATCATGACACATCCTGAAATACGTGAAAACAAGACGACAACAGCATAACATCACAAGATTTAATACAGTTATTTAAAAAATCAGTCCAATATCAGTCCAGATGAATGATCACTAATGGTAACTAATTAGAAAAAATGGCACTGGCCCTGGTGTGTTTGTGCCATGTTAATATGAATCTTATTTGAGCACTGAGCTCAGTGTTTACCTGTGAGCCTGATCATTGATTGTATGCCGGCAGACATCCGTCCTTTGATCCTGACGAAAGGCTACCTGGAGTACTCGGCAGTGCAAGGCAGACACGTGGTCATGGACTGCAAGGTCTTCAGCTCACCACCTGCTGATATTATCTGGTGAGTGCATAGAGGAGAGCATTTGCTCAGTGTAAATGAGAGTTGCCTACAGAAATGGACAAATTGGTTTTGAATGCATACATTTTGTAAGGTCTTCACATGTCTTCAATGTAATATACATTTTTCCACAGAGAGGACCTATGCAGTTTCAGGTTTTGTTTTGTTTTGTTTGTTTTACTCCAACTACTGTAGACTGTAGGGCCAGACTATATATAGTTTTTACACCAGTGTTTTAACTTCAAGTTTGCAAGCCACAAGATAGGAACCAGCAATGATCATTTTCATGTTGACTGATGATATCATGACTTTGCTTGACTTAGTGTTGGTGGAGTGCCAGCTGCAAAGTTGCAAAGCTGTTTTTCCCAGATTAAACTCCGGTGCATTTGTGAGTGGTGCATCTTTTTCCCATTTACAAATTAATTTTCCATCAAAATGACCTCAAAGCTGTATCAAAGTGAAAAAAGAAAGCTTGTACTGGATAACATTGCTAAAATATCCAACGGCAGTCACTTTAAGCATTGTTCAGACACACATGTGGTTGAAGGAGAGATAAGGGATTTGGGGTGTTGCTAATGGTGCAGTGGGGCAATAACAACTTTACCCTTCCCGTCATAGCAAGCACCTTATTTAATTTCAATAGCCTACACACCTCATTGGTACAGTAACAGTAACAAACAAGGCCCAAATTCTCAGAAGACACAGGAGTCACACAGCTATTCAACACACATTTTGGCAGTGTAGAATAAGAGTTCTGAATTTGTATGGCTGTCGGTTCTTGTAAATGTGCTTCAAGAAAGACTTAATGAGGAAATCTTCATTGATGCCTGAGCCATGTCTTGCAGCGATGAGTGGGAGAAAGGGTATGTTGAGAGGCAGAGAGACTAGAAGCAGCCTGAAAGTAACATCAGTAAGAACTGCTGGACACTGATAATATATTGTAGGTGGAAGAGTAAACACATTTTTTAAATTGCTGGCCACACTGTCGGTAAGCTATGGGCAAAATGGAGTTAATTTAGCATCAGTATTTACACCTCAAGTTACCATGTGATAAGGCTGCGTTCACCTTGCAGAGGCCTTGATACAATAAACATAATAACGCTTGAATGTGTGTTTTCACACATTGCAGTTTGCAGTCACTGACCTCAAACTAAAGGGTTATGGGTTGGAATGTGCCAGAATTTCCTTTTTTAACCAGGTGATTTTAGTGTAAGTAAGTCTATCTAATGTAATCCACATGAATGATCTTCACTGTCTTGTGGATGTTGTCTAACAGGATCTCAGAGGAGACTGGCCCGATTGTGGGAGGCGGACGATTTTCCATGCTTGGAGACGACGGGTCTCTGTTGATCAAGAGCGTGGAGAAAGGCGACTCGGGACAGTACACCTGCCAGGCCTCCAACTCTGAGGGAGTGACGAGCATCACAACCAAGCTGGAGATAAAAGGTATCTGCCAATAGAGAGAGTGAATGCTGCTCGTTTCCCCCCAACCAACACATTCACAGAGCTGTCAGATGTGATGTTTTCATAGCAGCGCTTTTTTTTTCATGTGAGGCTTTTCAAAGCACCAGGTTGTGGATTTGAAGTGTTTGACACCTTAGAACAATCCGAGGCTCTCTTCTCCATTTCTCTCCTCTTCTCTTCTCTTCTCTTCTCTTCTCTTCTCATCTTGTCCAGATCCGACTCAGATTATTGAGCCCCCACAGGACTTGAAGATTCTACGTGGCACCACGGCCCAATTTATTTGCCAAGCGGACTATGACAGCAGCCTGCGGAAAGAGTTTGAGATCCTTTGGGCACGAGGTGGCGAGGAGACGTACATCAATTCAACAGAAGACACCCGGTATGAGTGCCACCCGAATTGGCAACGAGCTACTACTTGGCACGTCAAACAGTATGATGAACGGCTTTGCTACCCATGGAGTTCCATACTGTGTTGTGATTGCCAGCTCTTCCGATACACAAGGGCTTTATGTTGTTTAGCTAATATGTATTGACATTTGATCCATTCAACAGTGGGAGTCTGATTTTTTTCTTGATTTGATTATTTGATTGTTTATAATTGATTATCATTAATTAATTAATTGATTGATTGATTGATTGCGTGACTAATTGACCGATTTATTTGGTTAGAGACTGGCAAGTTATCTGTTAACCGTATCAGCCAGTGTATTGTAAAGCTTACCGTATTGTTTTACCTCTGCAGATATTCTGTCGACAATGGGCTTCTGCAGATCTCCAATGTGAGCCTCAGTGACGAGGGCTTGTACTCATGCATTACCAGGACCACTCTGGACCAGGACAGAGCCACGGCATATCTCACAGTACTAGGTAGGTCAAGCCCCAGCTCTCATCCCCCCCCCACACACACACTAAACACCCACATTGTGCTCTCCTTGACCTGGTGAAGATCCCCTTGTCAGTGGAATATTCCACATGTTTCTTGATCACTGTTGCAGCGATTCGAACTGGAAACAAGGGTCAGGCGCCCTGTGTGTGTGTTTCATATTCTGTCTGAATGCCGTCCTGCTGTCTCATTAGCGCTCAGCATTTTGCTTACCCATCACAGTGGCTGCTGCATCTTTATGAAATATTTCTCGCCGCAGTAATTGCGCTCATCGTTTTTAATGACGTGGTGGAGCTGATCATTATGCTGTGAAGCTCTAACGATGCCTTCGTTTCTGTCTCCCCTTCCTATCCTCTCCTCTCGTCTCCTCCTACGTGTCCCGCTGCAGATGTCCCTGAGGCACCCCGGGACCTGGTGCTTTCAGAGAGAAGAGGCCGCAGTGTCAGGCTGAAATGGACGCCTGGCAAAGATTACAATAGCCCCATCACTGGTAATCACACAACACCCAACAGCAAAACAGTCCGAATCCAACTGATTTGCTGAGAGATAGATGAGCAGTTAAGTTTCAAACCATGTAATGGGCACTTCCAACATTATGGAGGTGACAGAACATGAGCAAGCACAGTATTATTTCATTATATTGTACAGTTTCCAAAGCTGAATACAGCAAATTTCACAATAATTTCCATCTCAAACAAACATGGCATTTTATTGTGTTAATATCTGTTGTTGTTGTGACAAAAGATCCACTTTGCATGGAAAGTTATTTACAAATTTCCAAGGCCTTTCTTTGCATATTAGAGTTTGTACCACCATTGTCTTTTAGCAAGGCAGTTAATCCTAAAGGCTATCCTGGGAGGGCTGTCCCTGCAATTGGTCTCTCTGACACCTCCTTTTTTCTCTTGCTCTTTATACTCATCTTTTGCTCCCTTGTCTAAACGTTTCTCTGCGCTGGACAGCTAAATGCAGTAGTGAAAATAAATAAAAAGTCGTAAAATTTGGTAGAATATTATCTCAACAGGAGATGAGACTAAGGTAGGCCGCAGCTCACCTGGTGTGTGTGTGTGGGCTGATGGTAGTTTTCGGTGGTTTATGTCCTGCAGTGTTCATCATCGAATACGAGGAGAATCAGTGGGACCCTGGGAGGTGGCGTGAGTTGGAGCGGGTACCGGGCAACCACGACACAGCACTGCTGACGCTGCAGGGCCACATCAACTACCAGTTCCGCATGTCTGCTGTCAACGATGTGGGCCAAGGCCCACCCAGCAGAACCACAGAGCGACACAAAACCCAGGCCACAGGTCTGTCAGTCTGACCACACATCCACTAACACTTACTTCCCTCCTGCCTCCTGCAAAGATTTTTTCTCTCTCTCTTCTTCTCTTCTTCCTATCTCACACATCCTTGCTCTGTCCATCTCTTGGCCTCTCTACCCATCTTTCTCTCTTCTTTTCACTCCTTCACCTTCTCTCCCTATCTCTCCCTTTTCTCATTTCTCACACTAATTTCTCTTCTCTCAACTTTTCCATAAAGGTGTCATTTTCTATCTCTCTCACTTCCCTTTCTATATCCCTCCTTCTTTTTCCCTCCTCTCTCATCTCTGACACTCATCTCTGTTTCTTAGTTTTCCGTTCCCTCTTAGGTCCTTCACTCAGCTTTCTTCAAACAACCAACCCATACATCTCTCTCTCTTTCCTTCTCTCTCGTGCGCTCTGTCTCCACTTTTCTCCTTCAGTCTCTGTCTGTCTATCCTGCTCTCCATCCACCTCATGTCATCTGTTGACACCCCCCCCCCCCCAACCCCACCCCTGTGCCCTCAGCTCTCCTTGAACTTTCACAAAGCTGCTTGCTCATGAACTTTTTAAGGTTTACCCTCGGATTAGACTGCCTCAGTAAATCCTCATGCGCATTTTAACGGCCCAATAAATTGGGCAATACCTTTTACAGTGCAGTTTATTATCATTACCAGTGATTTACCGCACTGCCACCGTAAATCCGTGCGACGCTATTGATTTTGGCAAACGAAATGCTGGGATCAGATTGAACCGACACTTTGTCTGGTGGGTGTCTCCTAACAGAGCCAGACAGGAATCCAGAAAACATCAAAATTGAGGGTCACCTGCCAAATCAGATGGACATCAGTTGGGAGGTATGGCAACACATTGCACCACCAGAAAACTTAATGTCAGCGCATTTGTTGACACTGTGACTTGGCATTCTGGGCTGCGTATTACAGCCTGGGATCAAACTGGCTGTGAAAGTAAATGATGGATTCATTTGGATTATTATGCTTGTTTGAACATTCATCTCATTCATGTCCCTTAAGTGGAACAAAATGAAGAAGGATTTGCCTCTGTGTGATTAAAGTCAATTGTCAGTTGTAATAAATACTGATCTTTTTATTATGTTCATATGATGAATGTGGTAATTCTTGATTTGAAATAAATACGAGCAGCAATTAATATTTCAGTTAAAATGTATGTCTCTAAATGGTCCACTACAACAGAAAAATGTGACAGCATACAGCATATTATTATTATTATTATTATTGTTGTTGTTGTTATTGTTGCTACTGACACAACCTCCTGAAAGTCCAAAAGTGGGCATAGATGCTCATTCAAGTTTACCGGTATGTGTATCTCTGCTGTGTGTGTGTATGTGTGTGTATATGGGTGTGCAGCCACTGTTGCCAATGGAACACAATGGTCCTGGTCTAGAGTATAAAGTGAGCTACCGACGTGTTGGTGTGGACGACCGCTGGACAGAACAGATGGTCAAGAGACACTCTTTTGTGGTGAAGAACACACCCACGTTTGTGCCCTATGAGATCAAGATCCAGGCCCATAACCAAGAGGGCTGGGGCCCCGAGCCCAAGGTGGTCACTGGCTACTCGGGCGAGGACGGTGAGCATCTTTCCATTACATTTTTAGAACAGACAGAGTAACAGAGCCTAAAATTCCACTCTGACAAAAATTTCACACAGGCGGAGTTGCTTAAAATGTTTGAAATAAACAATTCTATGTCATGGATTTAAAAATGTCTACAGGTACAGAAATGTACATGATTTAAGACCTGTACAAATTATGAAGTTCATTTGAACTGAGCTCAGCTTCACCTGAACTTGGCTCAAATTTGCCCTGGGTCTGGACTTGATGCAGCCAGTTTCGCTCTGCAATCAACTGCCATCTGTTGTGGTTATAGTTGTTTGCCACTGTGGACAAGCATGACAGGAAATACTGCTCTAATTTTGGTTACCCATCTCCTCTGAACAAATGCTTTGTCGCGCTGTAAAAGCTTGGCTTGTCAAATGACCAGTTCTTGTCTGCAGTTGTCTTTTGGCATTGTCTGCGGGAAAATGCATCAGGTTGAGTATTTTTTTCTCTCTCTCTCTCTGTTCTTTTTCATCCTCATCTTCTCAACACAGCAGTTGAATGGTAGTGTTAATTAGGGCTGTGTTACTGTACAGAGTTGACATTTTCCCCTAGTCTACCCTGACAGTGTTGAAGCTCCAATATCTGCCTGTTATGGCTTCAATGTGAATGTGTGATTTCTCTGCTCCCTTATATCCTTGCCCTCCCATACAACAGGGGCTGTGTACTTGTGTATGGAGGAGGAAGAAAGCTCTTGAATTCTGTCTGAGGCACTCAAGTGAAATATGGCGAGGGCTAGAGTGTGACGTGCCATCATTTCTCATGTTCAAGTTCATTGCATCAGCAGCTGTAACAACAAAGATAAAAAAAGAGAGAGAGGAATAGCAGACTGCCTCCTCTCCAATGCACAGTTTCCCTCCTCTACATACATGGACAGTCCTGTCAGATAGAAAGGATTAGATTACAGAACGATATGATTTGAGTTACTGAAAGATATCCTGCAGGTGGATGTGGCACATGCTTGTGTGTGTGTGTGTGTGTGTGTGTTAGGGTTAGGGTATATGTGTAGTTTTTGCTTATGTGTGTCTTTTTGTGTATTTTAGTGTGTAAATGTAGCCTCTACACCAAACCATGGTTGTTTGATCTGTGTGTGTATCTGTAATCTTTGGTTACATATCATTTGCTTGATCTGTGTCTACACTGAATATTGGTGAGTAATCTATGATTTGTGTGTGTGGGTGCATGTGATTGGGTGCAGTTCCCGTGGCGTCTCCTGAGGATGTGTCTGTAGAGGTGATGAATGCCACTCTGGCACGGGTGCACTGGAGCTCCGTACCTGCCAATGCACTGCGTGGGCACCTAGGAGGGTACAATGTGAGTTACCCCCTCTCCCTCTTTCTCTCCCTCTTCCCCCCTCTCCCTCTTTCTCTCCCTATACACCCATTCTCGTCTCTCAAAGTCATGACCCAGTGTGGGATTTTCAGAGAACCGGTCCTCTAGCTCAGCTCCTGTGTTGATATATCTGGTTGATATATCTGATCTACCATTTGCCTGTGAGCTTACAACAAGTGAGCCATCACCCCACCACCACCACCAGCCTCAGTGTCAGCCAGGCTACACCCCCCATCCCCCCACACACACACACACACTCTGTGTTTGTGCCTCCACCGTACAACTGCTCCTCTGCCACCTCCTCTTACTCTCTCCACATGACTTCCTTTGGTAGGCTTGACCCTTCTCCTCACACCGTTCACCTGGGGCTCTACTAGAACTCTCCCAGCCACCTCCATCTCTTGCCATCACCCTTCACTTATTTTTCTTCTTCTTCTTCCTCCTCTTCTACCTTCTCCAGCTGGGAGCTCACCATCCTCCCCAGTCCGCCAGTACCCCAGATAACACACTCTCACCTTTCCACATGTCTCTCTCTTTCTCTCCCTCTCCACATCTCTGTCTCTCTCCCTCTCCACATGTCTACCTTTGTAGTCCTTTCCTACTCCTGCCCTGTCACACTGTCTGCCATTATAGGTATGGCACAGCCCTCTCTCAGTGGTCCATTTTGATGACTCTGCATGGTTTCTGTTGACACACACACACACACTAACACACACACACAGACAACTTGCATTATTTTAATGCACTTAGAGCACTTTTACAGTGAAGGAAGAAGGCACCCACCTGGTTTATAAACTGCAGCCATTAAACATCACACACACAAACACGCAGACACACACACACGCACACACAAACACACACACACACACACACACACTGCTTGCAACCTACAGTGACCCCTCTCTTTCTCTCTTTGTTCTTCTCCTTCCTCTTTCCTTTTCATCCTGTCTGCTCATGAGTTGACTGTGTGTATGTGTATGTGTGTGTGTGTGTGTGTGTGTGTGTGTGTGTGTGTGTGCGCGCGCCCCGGTTGCACATGCATTTTTCCGTAGCTGTCTGCTCATTTATTCTCTCCCTCTCTCTCTCTCTCACTCACACACATACACACACCTTTTGGTCTTTCGCTTCTCTCAGGTGAACTGGTGGAGGACACAGAGCCTTCTGGCCTCCAGTAAAGCTTCTGGGGAGAGACAGTCGATGCAGGTTTTTGGAAATCACACACACACCCTGATCCCCGGACTGAAACCCTACTCAGAATACCGTCTGAGTGTCAACGTGTTCAACAAGAAAGGCAATGGGCCGAGCAGCCTCCCGGTGACATTTACAACCCCACAAGGAGGTAGACATTCGTTTTGAAAGCTCCTCATAGTATATAGTTCACTACACTTCACTGTGTCTGTGCTTCTGGTTTCTGGAAAATTACCAAGAAATCATTTGAACCATGCTCACACTGTGTCTTTTAATTACACTGCAGCTATACATGAGCCATATTTTTGGCCTTGAGAAAACAATAGTTGCCATAGAAACCAGCTCTAATTGGCATGGTGAAGAGCACAGTAACCATGGGTACCACTGAGCCGAGGGTTACCAAAGTCAGTTTTCATAAATATACTACCAAGACGGCGTGAAAGCTTTCCACTTCTATGAATCGGAAGTAGACAGAGATTCAGATACAACATAGAGATATAGAACCACTTTGTGTGTTTATTTTACCAATTGTTTATTTGTTTATTCATAGTCCCAGAGAAAATGTCACTCCTAAGAGCAACAAACCCCCAGAGAACCTCCATCACACTGGTGTGGGCCCCACCCATGGAAGCTAATGGCATCCTGACAGGCTACAGCCTGCAGTACCAACAGAGTATGTTCTCACACACACACACACTCTCACACAGACACACACACACACACACACACACACACACACACACACACACACACACTGCTTGCAACCTACAGTGACCCCTCTCTTTCTCTATTTTTCCTCATCTTTCCTCTTTCCTTTTCATTCTGTCTGCCCAAGATTTGACTGTGTGTGTGTGTGTGTGTGTGTGTGCGCGCACCCTGGTTACACATGCATTTTTTCATAGCTGTCTGCTCATATATTCTCTCTCTCTCTCACTCTCTCTCACAAACACAGACACACTCACCCACACACACACACACACAGTGTGTGTTTACTGTGCTTCACTTTACACCACCAGTTCAGCCTGGTGAAGACACATGTAAAATAACAGGGATGTCAGTCAATCTGTCAGTGTGAGACTCTTGTTGTCATCAGACATGTGAGAACAACAGACTGATGAGTACCAGAAAAACCTGTGGTATGATCACAATGTCAGTTAATTTAACAGGTACAGAAAAATATATCTGATGCAGTTAATATGTTTGATAATATTACACAGCACAATACAATTTGTATCTGAGGTAATGTCAGAATCATGCCACTGGGTGGTGCTGTTTAATGCATGATCTGTTGGATTGGTCATTAAATTGTGAGGCCACCAGAGGCCATATCATTTGTCTAGATGTATGGAAACCATAATTTACAAAAGGACCACATATATGCCCTAGTCACAGTGAATGTAGTGCTGTAGGCATTTTTAAAAAAATAGACATAAACACTCTAGACAGGTTATTCAGAAATGAATATGTCTGCATAATGTAGTTCTGACTTACACATTAGGATTTGTAAACTTACTAATATGATTATTAAAGATGTGTATTCTGTATTTTTAGGATAGTGTTTGAAGTGTATGGCACGGAGCCATCCATATAGTACATAACCTCCTCTAGTAATATTGTGTCTGAGAGGAGTCATGGGACCAGCTTGTCATTTACTTGCCATGGTCATCTCTTGAGAGTGACCATCAGCCGGAAGATTTTTTTTAAATTGACAAACGATGTTCAGAATATCATGCACCACTGCGGACACCGCATAGCCTGTCAATCTGTCCGACATGACGGCTGGTGTATCTGTCTATCTTTGACCAGTGAATGACACCCAGCACCTGGGCCCTCTGAGCTTGGTGAACATCAGCCGGCCCGACATCACACATTGGGTCCTGGATGGCCTGGAGCACTTCAGCGCCTACAAGTTCTACCTGAGCGCCTGCACTCAGATGGGCTGTGGCCCCGCCATCAGCGAGGAGGGCAGCACCACCAATGAAGCCCGTGAGTACCGCTCGCACCTGCCAGACATCAGGGCACATGGGGGCTGAGGCTGGTGCCCAGTAAGGGTGGAGCTGGGTAATGGAACATTGGGTGCCCAGCCCACTGTGAGTGAGCCAAGTAAAGAAAAAGGTTCTTGCAACGTGTTTATGCAATTTTTGGATCTTTGGATGCAGCGGAATTACATGGATGTGGAAGAATGTCAGATGGCATGGCGTTGGTTGAAATGTAATTCAATGGATTTTGCAAGTATGGAGCTCGTTTGTTAAAAACAATGTATATTAGCTCAACACACACCAAAGATGGTAGATAGGCGGAACAAGGTAGTTCATGGTAGTTCATGCCTTTGGGAGCAAAGTGGGGATCATTCTGATTTGCATAAATAAGCGTGTCATTGGTTTGGCTAGTAGATAGTACCGCACACTAAAATAAGCTCAGTGCACACCTGAATTAAAATTGATTTTCTCCGGAGTGTAGTCATACTATCACAACACGTTCCTTAAGTGGGCAGGAGGGTTTGGAGATCATGATACCGTGTCCGAAATGCGCATCCATTGCTCAGAAAAATAAGGCTTTTAAATATTCTTTGAAATTCTGTTGATCTGCCATAGACCTCAGTGATACAGAGTGTGTCCCTAGCACAGCACAGAAGGGGATTAGTAGCCCCCCTGCGTGCAATTGTGGTTCCAAGAAGTGGCTCAACATGAAATATCTTTCTCTGCCTGTCTACCATCTCTGGTTACACCCTTCCATTCCATGCTTCCGAAGAATTTGATTGGCTGGGTTTGTTCATGGTTCGTCTGAGCCAAAGATTCAGAGCATACCTTTAGAATCATGGTCACTCACTATGCTCATTGTCAGTGACCCACAAGTGAACAGCTAACTACATGGCCATGTGAAGATATTTCACCTGCAATACCACTTCCTGATGAACAAGAGGGGAGTGGTTTAATTTCAAAGCACACGGTAGGCCTATTCCTATGGAAACTGTTTGTAGTCCTTCTTGGATGAACGTCATGGAAGACTGTGCCAGAATATCATATCATGTGTAAATGTAGTTGTCATGCACCTTATTTATTTTTCAAATCACCGTAGGCTGCACAGAGATCTGTTGGCGATCATCCATCCACACGGCAGAAATAGTTTTCCTAATATAGTGGAAATTTGACAGGATCTGGCATGTGATATGTGTTCCTACTTGTTTATCCAGCTGACATGAACCCAACCCCTGAGGATTTTTCTCTGACGCCCGCTGTGACCCCCAGAGAGTTCAGTATGTATGCATGTGTGCTGGTGTGTAGCTGTCGTGAAATAGAGTAGTGTAGTGTAATATCCCTCGTAGCTGTAGAATCTGCAGACAAATCTTGGATCATTAGTATTACTAACCTGCGATGAATTAAAAATAATAGTGATCATTAATATAGAACTAATATAGAATTTACTCGTCATAAATAATTGCCGTACACATTAAGAATGCATTTGGTGTCTATTTATAAACCACAAAGTCTGTATGAAAATCAAGTGATCTTTTATTAATGATATAGAAAAGAATAATCAAGCCCAATTCACTGACTGTATGCATGACTAGTGTTGAACAAAGAACCATAGGTGCTTTATTCTCGTCAAATAGTTCCTTGATTGTGAAATGGGAACAGATTTACTTCAGCTGGCAACAGGAGTGAAGTGCATAATTGTGGTGTACAAGCTCTTTTTCTCTGCTGTGGCCTCAGCAATTCGACTGATTCAGATGTGCTTAGTGATGCATTTCACTGTGCGGCTATGTCTGCTAATTAGAGCATTTAGATGGCTAAACATGCTGAGGACATTCACTGTCAAACTGGATTATTCACTTCCTTTTGTTCCTGTTGCTAGATCTGAAACATTCTGAAAATGGAATTTGGACATATGGGTTTGCTGGTTCTGTCTTGCTGAAGATGACAGCAACCCATCATTTGTCTAATGACAAGTACAAATATTCTCACAGTAATCATGTGATGTAAATGTTAACAAGTGTCTATCTGGTTCCTGTTGTCCTCTCTCTCCTGCGAAGAAGCAGTTTCAACTACCACCATGGACTCTACTGTGAAAAGTATGTATGAGAATGCTGTAGCTTCTGTAGGCCTATAGTGTGTCTGTTTGATGGGGTAGGATGGCAGAATAAGGGACAGAGAGAGAAAGAGAAAGAGATTATCCCGATGTAAGTGGTGTCAGTGGTACTCTAATAATAGTCTGCCTGGATTTTGTTAGTAGAGAGCACATCTGGAGACAATTAGTTGAAAGTTTGGCAATGGATGGTGACAAAATGTGTTGCTTTTAATGCACAGCCGGAAGGCTCTCAACTTGACAAGTTTGTCATTGTACTTCCATGTTTGACTTATTGCCTCTGCTTACATCATCTTCATAACAGGCGTGTTGGTCTACATATTTCAATTTGTCTTCATTAACTGTGTATGCCCCTCAGCTAAATACCTACCCAGGTGACTTCAGCACCGCCTGTAATATTAACTTATATCACTGTAGAGTGTTTACTCATATTAAACATTACTATTTGCTTTGTATTTAGTGCTTTGAGAAACTATAATTAATAGCGCCATTTAATACCGTCAGATTAATTACTTTTCCATATTAGTTACTACTCTAATCCGCTCTCCCATCTCGTGAAACTCTTAAAGCCTCACTCTGAGCTGTTCTCCATCCTAGGTAAGATTTTGGCTGCTGTACAGCAGAAGTTATACATTGCAGCTATCCGTGTTATTTTTAACATGAAACATGCCATTTTCTAAAGCCTGATTCATGATTTTCTGCCATGGTGTTGATAGCAGCTGTGTATCAGCAAAAAGAATGTCTACATGTTTTGTTCTGTACAGCCATCATATGCCACACTGTTAATTGAAAGGAGGGCTGAGAGATGGCCTCAGGGGTATACATGAGCATATGGAGTCAAGCGTGAAAGTAACTTAAGTAGCAAAGAGATGAAGGAAAATTGAAAGTAACTGAGGTTAGATGAGAAGCAAATAAGAGCCATGCATCCATATTTACGCTGATAAATTGTTGTTTTAAAGTTGTGATGTTTCGAGGAGTCCACCCCACGGGCAGAGATGCACACTTTGTTTATATCCCTTCTTCGCTGAAGTAAGCTTAATAGACACTGGCCTTCAGCCTCATTAATCTTAATCCTGCCCCTCGCCCTGGCTGGGAGCCGTGTGTGCCACTCTTCGGATTGGAAGACCGCATGGAATTGAACAATGTTTTCAGGAGCCTGTGTACTCCATGCCCATGCAGAGAGAAACAGAGAAAAGAAAAGGTGAAAATCTGTACACAGAGAGAAGACCTTGAGGAAGTTCGAGACTGTGTGTGTGTGCATTTCCTGAATGGCTTAATTCAAAGATTGACTTTGAATAACTCACTCAAATATATTTTTGATAATCTAAGGAATAGTTTTTGTGACTAACTCGCCACAAAACCTCAAGATGTTGGGGTTTTATGCATATAATCAGAGCGAGAGAGAGAGAGAGAGTACATGTCTTGACTGATGAATTGCACAGGAACAGTCCCTTAGTCCCTTAACAGCTCTGCAATATGATTCAGGTGACATTAAATCACTACCAAGCATCTTGAAGGCCAAGGTGAATATTTTCACTGAACCCAGGAGTAATTTTATAAGAATGCTGGGTAAATAGTACTAGGGTGCTGTAGATGTCCATGGGAGCCAATCAAGCATTCATATTCCATGTACAGATTTGAAAATATAGTATGGGGTAGGCTTGAGTCAGCCAGATAATGAAAACTCTTGAATCTCAGGGTTGATGTACTGACAGATGCGGTTGAGTGTGAAGAGTTTTTGTTCTGTTATTGTTTTGGAGATGAGTGATTCCCCCAACCTTTTACAGCACAGAGGCTCATCTTTTGACTCTCTTCTCCCCTGTCCTCAAAAGGCATCACACCACTAACAGCTGGCATCCCCACAGAGATGAGTATGTGTCGTGCTATTTCTTCCACCCCTGTAGACGCCAATAAAACAACTGTCATCCCTGAGGACTGTTCCTGAAAGAACAGTATGATGGGAAGAGTGCTAATTATATTTGAGTTATTGCCATACAAAACAGTAGTAAAAGAGGCTCCTGAAGTAGTATTTCTGTCTTTCCCGTAGCTTTTGAATAATACTTCTGCTAGCAGTAGATTGCTTCTGCTAGCAGTGGATTGCTGTTGTAGTTGTAGAGTAATTCTGTAGTTCCAGTTGCTGAAGTAGAACCCTATTTGGTTGTTGCAGAGACAGTATCAAATGTTGGTAGCATAGCTAACAACTTTTCTAGCCCATCAACAATAGATTAGCGGGTGATTTGGAACATGCAAACATAAATTCTTTTGTGTAGGCACTGGAAGATTTCATGCGGCTGGCAGGATTGTTCCTTAGTAGATGATATGTCATTGCACATGTTTAAATCCAATGCACAGGCCACATCCTATTCGGCAAGTGTACAGTGGCATGTCAGTTGCACTTTCCTTACCCACGCACTCATAGAAGGTACATGGAAAACAGAGTTTTCGAAAAGAAAACTTCAGGGCAGACACACACCAAACAGCACCTTTTATTTGTCCGTTCTACAGAAAGACAAGCTGTTTGACGCTTTCATTATGGGTCAGGGAACATCTGAGAGAAGTTAGAAAATGTCTCATTTGACTTTCTCATTTGAATGTGTGCAAAGGAAATACTGTATGTCCAGAAGCAGCTAAAAAATATTCCAAGCAACAATTTTGCTTTATGGTGTTTTACATGTGATGTCATCTTTTGTTCTCTTCACCCACTTCCCTTTCTGTAACTGCAACAGCAATGACTTTTTTTCTGATATAGCCACACAGGTAGATATAGTATTTTTGAGTAGGTGTAGAATAAGGCCCATCTAATGTCTCAGTTTGATGTCATCTCGTCAGCTTGAATCTGTGTCTTGATTTATTTTCTGTTTGGTAGGCTCATAGCTGTATTCAGTTCTGCTCCCAAGTTCTGCTTTTTTTCCTCCAAGTCTTGCACATAACGGCGGTGGCATGCATTGATTACATGATCAGCCACTGGTCCAGTTCTTTTGATGTGCAGACCCTCCGCAGGGAGACCAAGCTGCTTTTTTTATGCTGTGCTCCTCAGCGTACATACACCTGCCTTTGCCTGGTTTGGCCTTATCCAAATGATTCATCAATGATATGGCTCTGATATGTGCATGTTTTGGCAAGATACTGTAGTCTGTTCTTTGAGCTACCTCCTACTATGTCCATCTACATGAAAAACTAGTCCCAGTTGTATGCCCTAGGACACCCTGTCTGTCTCTTGTCACAGCGCTAGACGATTTCCATGTGGCCACCATCTGGAGCAGCAAAACAGCCTTTTCTCAGTCTTGAAAAAATATATATATTAGAACTTGTTTCATTTAGTTGGTTGCTTTCTAGCGTTGACTCAAGTCAACAAATGGGATGCAGTGTGTTCAAGTTTTCAAAGAGCACATTCACACGCAACTGTCTGTAGTTTTGATGTCACATTTTAATCCTCAAATAGTCTGAGTGTTTTTCTTAAATGTACCAAGGTGACAACCTCCCAATTGTCATGGTGGCACAGACTGTTAATTGTCTGTGGTAGTGTTTTTAAATAAGGTTAAACAGAGGTTGTAGATGCCAGTGTGCTTCAAATGATGGTAATTAAATTAGTTTTCACATCATAACAGTTTTTTTTCTCCCCCAGAATTTATTTTAATAAGAAAAATAGTAGACTCAGACTCAAGGCTAAGATGGCAGTTTTATTAGGAGACAACTTGCATGAAAGCCAATACATTTTTGCAGATATGTAGATAAGACTCGATAAGATGATTTTCCCTCCCATGTGATATGCCCTCTTTACTCAGTGGTCAGCAAGAGTCAAGGGATTATAAATGATGTGATGCCAGAACAAAGACCCTAGAAGTGCCTTACCTGTGACCCTATGACCTGACCTAGAAGTGTGGACTAAATCTCCCTCTGTGACATCTAGCCTACTTTACCTCTCTTATTGCCTCCTGAGAGGGTCTTAAAGTTCACAGATCAACAACTGACTCAAAGTGCATGTTTTGACAGTGGCAGCAAATAAAATATTGACTCAAATATTGATTTATTGAGCTTTTGAGAGTGCAGTTTTTTTTTTTCCTTCTCTCCCCATGTGTCTCTGTAGTGCTTCGTATTTGTGCATGATAAACTAGTTACACAGGCAGCTGGGCTGAGGCCATTTTCTTTCGCTATGCCCTTGTACTCCAATGCATGTCAGGGCTCTGTCCATATGCAATGCCCTGAATGGCCTCTCTTCTATAGCTAATACAGAGCAGGTAGCTACGGAGCTCGCATTGGCCAAGGCATATACTAGAATGCATAATTGGGTAGTATTTGTGCCATGAGGGATTCTCTGTGAAGAAAAATGGATTTGAACTTTGTGTTTTTTGTGGGAGTGTTTCTCATTTTCTATCCCGTTCTAAAACAAATAGACTGTCAATTTAGCACAGTAAAGCACAGTAAAGTAAAATTGAATTAGTAAGATGAACTTTTTCAAACCTGTGAAATAGTGTGTATTTCAAGATGTGAATGACATTATAAATCGTTAATTAAAATCTAGAATACAACATGAAGATCAAGCCTTTTGGAGAGACTGGTGTGTGCTTGGGTGTGTGTGTGTGCGCGTGCGTATACGTGTGTATGTTGAAGGAAGATATGGAGGCAATCCCTTAAGAATCTTCTACTGCTCACTTGCCCCAAAGCTCCATGTGTACAAAGACTCTCAGAGCCGCATTGGAGTCACAAAGATGCCATCCTTTCTTTTCTCTTCAAATGCAAAGGGACATACCAAAGGGCCACACTTCCATTCTTCCCCTGACCTTGCCTTGGTCGACGCACGTCCTTGCATTTCTGACGTGCCTTTTTTCTTCCTCTTGTCAGCATGCATGATTAGGAATACATTTTCCCCAGTTTGTCGACATCGCTATTGAGAGCCTGAGCCTGTGATGGACTTTCTCTCTGACTTTCTCTCTCTCTCTCTTTTTCTCTCTCTCAAAAAAATGCCATTCCCCTGTTCGAGCTCTGTAATTTCCTCAGTTAACATACATTCCCTCATGTTTTATGTCCTCAATGACCTCTGAGTGTATGCCTTACGCTCTTAAGATGTCTTTCTCTACCCTTTTCCGCAGTTCAAGTACCCCTGAAATCAATAGCTTGCCAATTTATTGAGTGTCTACTGGGTAACAGGATATTCAGTGTTGTGTTGATGAACTGAAGTGATATAGTTCCATATTTCCTCCTCCTAAGAGGATAGGGGTTAGAGCTCTTTTGCCATATCTAAGCTATCCAATTAAACTTTCTCCTCCTCTTCTTTTCTTTTCTCTCCCTCTCTCTCCACTTTTCGGTCTCGACCTCAGCACTGTTGAATGTGAGCTACTTTGTAAGTGACACGTACGCAAAAATCAGCTGGACTCTTCCAAGAGAGCAAAAGGATTCGGAGCTTTACATAGCCTATATGAATCACCGTAAGCCTTTCTGCCCATCACACTCCTCTCATGTGTGCTCTTACTCTGTATTTTCACCTCACTTGCAAATACTGAACTGTACTCCTCTATTGTTTTTAATGCTCTTACTCTGTACTTTTACCATGCTTGGTGTGAGGGATTAATCTGCCTTTTCCCTGCTCAACTTTCCACTTGACTTGCCCACATCTCCAACTGCTTCCCCCACACCACCCCCTACCCCTGTCCCCACACCATTGCATCGCCCCACTCTCAGGTGAGGGCACCTGGAAGACCCCTCAGTCGGTCACAGCATCTAAGGCTTCCCACCTCATTGACGGCCTCGCTCCTGGGAGCGTGTATACGGTGCGTCTCCTGGCCAGCCGACGCCTCGATAGTGCCGTTATTTTTGAGAACGTAATCCACACCCACGAGAAAGGTGAGAGCGATTTTGTGTGTGTGTATGTGAACGTAAGTTGTCCGCTCAAATCCCGATGGAGCTCTCAGGTATTCCAGGGTTTTTTTCCACAACCAGTCAGTGCTTATTTAACCCTTTTTCCATCTTACATATTACACAGCTATTCACGCTCTCATTGAGCATGAAAGCATTGCCAAGCAGAAAGCCCTTTGCGCACAGCTGCTGTACCCTGCAATCAAAAGCAATTTTCTCCAAAGAGCTACAACGCCGCTAGCAAGTACCTCTTGAACTGGTGGCTCTCTTGTTCTAACAGCACAAAGCCAGTTCTCTCAAGCCGCTTAACAAAACATTGCCCAGTCAATGGACACATCGGCTCATGTCCGACTCCTCTCCTGAATCATAACACCAACCATGAGATTATAGTCTGATGTTCAAAGTTGGAGGGTCAAGTTGGAGAAATAAAACACATTGTGTTGTTGTTTCATTTGTTTCTTCTTCTTCTTCTTCTTCATCTATCTTCTTCTTCATCATCTTCATCTATCTTCTTCTTTTTCTTCATCTTCTTCTTTATCTTCTTCATCTATCTTCTTCATCTTCATCATCTTCTTATTCTTCATCTTCTTCATCATCTTCATCTATCTTCATCTTTTTCATCTACTTGTTCTTCATCATCATCTTCTTACTCTATCTTCTTCTTCTACTTCTTCTTCTTCTTCTTCATCATGATCTTTTTCTTCTTCACCATCATCATCTTTATCTTTTTTATCTTTTTCCCATCTCGATCTCTGTCTCCATCCCCAGGTGTTGACCGGCAGGTTGCGGGTGTCTTCTCCAGAGGCTGGTTCGTGGGCATAATGTGTGCTCTGCCTCTGGCCACACTGGCTGCGCTGATCGCCTGCTTCTTGTCCAGGAACCGCGGAGGAAAGTATGCAGGTATGCTGTGCTTGTGCTGCACTGTGCTGTGCGACGGATGGCTGACAGCCAGGCTGTAATTTGTGAAGGTCACACAGTCCGACAAGAACACCCTAGGGATGCTAATACTTGCCTGCCATAGGGACAGTGAATGCCAAGGCACTTTGAAAAAGAGAGACAGACAGATAGATGTATGTGTAGAGTTTGTATGTGTGTTTGTGTGTTTATTGGACCTCTAAATGTGTGTGTGTCTGTGTATTGACTTCTAGAGTTTGTTGGTGTGTTTTTGTATGTGCAGTTTTGTGTATGTAGGTGTGTCTGTGTTATGTGTCAAAATGTGAGACACACATGCATACTTTTCTGTGTGTGCGTGTGTGTGTGTGTGTGACAGAGCAACATATGTATGGGTGCACAGGCAGTTTGAGCTCTACTTTCTGTCGCAGTCCCCCAACTCCACCCCCACCCCCACCCCACCAATCCCTGGCACTGGTGTTTGCACCCACAGTGCTTATTACCAGACGTGTCAAACAGACAGGCTAAGATCAGTTGCCTTTGTTCTCCTGTCCTCACCTGCATGGCCGCCTGCAGCTTTTCCTGGGCCCTTTTGTGTTCTCATCCAGGGTGTACATACAGTAGATGGCCCAGTCACATGCACCTCCCCTTCCCCTCTCTTCCTCCCTCTCCCCCTCCATCTCTACCTCCCGTTCTCTTCCTCTCTGCCACTATCTCCCTCTTCTTCCTGTATCTCTCCATCCCTCTCTCCCTCTCTCTGTCTTGCTTTCGCTTGCTCTGCCTGCCTGTGCCGCTGATGTGAAATACTGAATATTTCATCAGCTCTGCCTCTCGCTCGCAGCCGTCACTGGCTTTTCAACACTCTCCTCTTTTGTCTCATTTGAAACTCTTTACTTTTTAATCAGGCACACTCTGAGGATGTTTGGCAAAACAAACACTGCACTATTCCAAATGTTTGAAGTGGAGTCAATTAATATGCAGTTGTGACAGAGTATTCTGCAGAGTACACTGCTCAGGCAACGGTATAATTTTTTTTGGTGCATTTTTATGAATTTTCTCTTAAGACTCTTGGAACTTCAAGTAAAGATTCCAGAAAAAGATCACTTAATCTTTTGTGTTTTATTTTTGGTGGTGCATGATTTTTAGTAGTAATTTTTGTGGACCTTCACAGACACAAACTCATTAACATGTAGTTTGTTTGCCATACATTTCAGTAACACCATAGGATAAATCCAAAACTCACTATTGTCCCAAGCTCACCATATAGCATATGCGGTAGCACAATACATAACGCCTCTTCTCAATTGTAATTCAGTTGTCTATTCAAGCACCTTGAGCACACCAAAGCACCACAGCTGAATATTAAAGTACAGAGGCTCTTATGATGATGAACTCAAACAAGGCCCTTCTGTCAGGTCCTTCAACAGCATGCAGCCTGTCCTACTGTCTCTGCTGGCAGAGAGCTGACCAGGGCATGAACCTGTGAAATCTTAACTCTCACACAGAGGTGCTCCTTAGCCACCTTAGTTTTAACACGCAGGGCTCAGATTACAGATATACTGATGATGTGTGCATGTGTATATGTATGTGTGTGTGTGTGTGTGTGTGTGTGTTTGGTGTAAATGCTGCTAGGAATTCTGAATCACAGTCGCAGGACTGAGGATCAGACTCTTCACAGTCCAAAAATTTGAGCACCAAGCAGCTTATCTAACACCCAATCAATATCCTTGAAATCCACCCACTAGACCAGGCCTTCAGAGACAGGGACACGTTAGAGAATGAAAGCACTTCTGTGAAGGTAAACGTAAGACATTGATTTGGGCTGATGGACAGGTCTATGGGCTTACTAAGAGAGAGAGAGTGTGTGTGTGTGTGTGTGTGTGTCTGTATCTGTATAAGTGTGTGTCTGTGTGAGGTTGCGTGGGCTCTGTTAGCAAATTCTTGGGTAATAAGTTGGGTGTCTGCACTAACAGCATATGGACACAAGTGAGCATTTTGCATGAAAGTTTTAAGAGAAATCGTGAAAATAGGCCAAGATTAAAACTGAATTTCATTTATAGGCAGGAGTGTCAGAGTGTTTCAGAGAAATATTGCTGTATAAATATTAGATCTAACAATTTTGGCCCTCTGTACCTCTCACTGTACACTTAATACATTGTCAGAACATGACTGAAAACCGAAAGGGAATAATACAACGTGCAGAACTTCATAGCAAGAAAGAAGGCTATATAACTCTCATTTGTTTGAGTCTGTTTTCACTCCGTGATTTCCACACCACGGTGACCATTTGACTGCTTGGGGCAAAAATATATGATTACCCCTAGTTTGGTAGGCGCCAGCAGAAATGCCTATTAGATTGATAAGGTGTGTATTTGATAGGCATAGGAGTTTAATGGCACAGAGGCCAATGAAGAAGAATTGGAGAGCTGTAGTGTATTTAGATCTCCATCAGTCAGTGGACTCCATAGCAGTGGATGGGATATGGGCTCTTAATTAAAGGCAAAGCACTTAGAGAGAGAGGCCCACTAGCCTCAGGCTCGGTTCCTACACCAAATGTGTACGGTGTAGCACTAGTGGTTTGAGGGTCCAGGGTCTCTCTCTCTCTCTCTCTCTCTCTCTCTCTCTCTCTCTCTCTCTCTCTCTCTCTATTGGTTGTTCCTGGCCCTAGAGGGCCATAGCTAAGCGCTAGTGTTAATTGCTGTGTAGTGAGAAAGATACCACCCCCACGTCCATGAGGGTGCCAAGGGCAGCGTGTCTCACCAGAGGTCAACTGGGGGTCAACCAGCAGTTTAGCTCCAAACCTCGTCAGAATCACACACACACACACACACACACATCTGTCCTCCCACTCATTCACTGAAATCACGGCCAGTCCGTCCAACTTCTGGAAAATGCTGGAGCCTCTCATTCCCTCAACCTTGCATCATGACTAGAACAGGACAGACTAGTATGCCAGATAGTAGTGTTGCTGTCATGAGAGACCACAATGAGTGTTTGAATACACATGTAGATGCCTCTGAGTGTAGAGATGGATCAAGTGAGATAACACACTTTCTCTACTCTTCACCTCTCCTCTTGTTCTCTCCTCTCTTCTCTCCCCTCTCCACTTCTCTCATTTATTGAGATGGTACTCCATCTCTTTTCTCCTCTTCTCCACCCCACTTTTCTCTATTACCTCCATTCTTCTCATAGTATAAGACTATATTTTCATCCTTTCCTCTCCTCCCCTCTGTTAGTTGAATAGCCCTCTTTTTCTTCTCTCTTCCTCTTTTGTCCTCTTCTCTCCTCTTCTCCATTGGCTGTGAACAGAAAGCATAACACTTGTTTTTTCCTCTCTCTTCTCCTCAGTTAAGGAGAAAGAAGACCTCCGTGAGGATGAGGAGTGTAAAGGCCAGAATGAGGAGACCTTCTGTGACTACAGGTGTGCTGCCCCTCCACATGCGTGCACAAGCGCGCTCACACATTCACGTGCACACACACACACACACACAAAGACACATACATAACCCTCCTGATGGGGCCCAAAGCATTGCGGCTCTGTCACTCTGCGCTCTTAATTCAACATTTTCTCTCTCTGCCCTATCTCTCTTGTCCTTGAAAGCCAGCCGTACATGAATGTGTGTTATGGGGATCGTCACAGGCAGCACAGCTCAGGAGAGCTAATGGACTAAGTCATTTCCCTGCAGTGTAGGTAGCAAGCATCGACTCTGACCCCTGCCTTTGTTGTAGTGCACCCCGTCCATATTGTGTGTATGCGTGGGTAGTGTGTTTATGTGTGTGTGTGTGAGCGTGCCATGACAGTGTGCCTTATGTCAGCACAAATGAGTTTCTGAGCTGTAGGCTCGGCAAGAAAATGTGACCATGTGTTTGCCTATTTGTATGTGAGCGTGTGTGGCCATAGAGGCACTTTTTTCTAGTGAGAGCAAGCCAAAGGTCTTCGTTTTGGGGCATTTGCCTTGAATGGGAATTAAGGATGTGACAACAGCTCACTAGCGAGGAGTGCAAGAGGGGGTGTGCAGGATGTAAGGGATGGGGGTGTAGTGAGGGGTGGTGATGGTGAGTTGTTAGAGACATTTGGTGCGGCAACGTCGTTGGGTGCACCCCAGGTCAGTAATATGTTTCCATCTCATTACTCGGAGAGGAGTCGATCTCTCCCTGGCGAGCTGGAGAACCACTGCAGCGGCAGTATGCAGTACCAGCAGCAACAGCAGCGGTGTCAGGGACGACAGCTCAAAGGCTTCTGTTATGTTGCACTGTCTCATTCACTCACCCGCCTGTCCTGGGAGCCCGCGTCTGCAGACGGGCTTAAACATCTGTTTGGACATGAGATGAGATAAGGGAACTCAGGCACCAGATGTGGTTTATAGCGATGGGTCTCGGGCGGCTTTGAGAATTGCCCTGCTCCTGCATATGAGGACTTAATGATTCCTGCTACATGGGGGAGATTAGAAAACAAACCCCCCTCATCAGATAGTCACCCCCGCTCCCTTCCTCCACCCACCATCTCACACGCACACACACACACACACACACACACACAAATGCACACACAGCCTTTCTCACTCTCTCTCTCCCCCTACACACATAAACACACATTAACACTCACACACATACACAATCTTACACCCCCATACACACACACACACACTCTCACACACACACACACATAATTTCTCTCTCTCTCTGTCTGTCCGTCTGTCTCTCTCTCACACGCACTCACATACACGCACACACACAACCGGTTTGATCCTTATCTGTAGCGCACAGGAGAAATTTGCAGCGCAGCTGAAACCCCCATTCTGATCATAGCTCTGGGAATGAACAGCGCTCCCAGCAGAGCTCATTCTCCTTTCTGTACAGCACACATGCGCCACATAGGCTGGCATTCATTACACTCACTTAGCCATGAGTGGATGTCAGGGTTTCATGTAATCGAGCACTATTATGGAAACGCCAGCTTCTTAGAATAGAATAGAATTATTTAACAGAGCTAGCATGATAAAGATGGCTTTAAGGGAAAGGTGATCTCGCTGTGCATTGTATGCCTGGGTCTGGGTCTGGAAAGTCAGAAAAGTTATGGAATTATGAATTGGTGTTTTCTAAGCTTAAAAAAGCATGAACATACTGCATGTCCCTTTTTAAACGTTACTGATCTAAATTCCAATGAAATTGTTCACTTACTTTACTAAACTGCAAAATGTAAATGTGTGAAGAAAAAAATGGAAATGTCAGGATGTTATACTTGGGAAAAATAATAAGTGTGTGCCCGTGAAAGCCTAAACAGTGCCTTGCATGTAGGCTGTGTTTGGACCCCTTTGGATCCTCTGTTTGTAGTGACCTTCTGTTATTGCTTACACACCTGAGAGGTGTCAGCGCTGAGCGGTTGCACAAGTGCTCATCTAATTTCCGCTCGCTTCCCCATGGCATCCCAGGGGAACGCGCCAGACTGACAGGTTGGTTTGTCAGAAGGCCATAATTCCCAGATCCTCATTGGCCAGTCGTGGTGAGCAGAGGCTTGCAATTTCCTGCCGGCCTCTGGGGTAACTTTAAAATTGCTCTCTGCTTCCTAGTCTTTTAGCAATTAGCAATTAGAGGAGTGCCGTATATGCTATGTGTGTATGTGCGTGTGTGTGTTGGCGTACCCTCTCCTTACTTGGGTGTTGTTTTTGCTGCTGTCCACTCTCAAAGTACTTCTACTGATGTTTTTTCTCTCCCCCTCCAAGTGTCTTGGCCAATCGTGCTGCTGCACAGTACAGCAGTTCTCCCTGCCCATGCGCTAGTCACTCTAGGCCCTGTATGTAGTCATGGACCCTTGGACACCCATGGACGCACTCTCCTTCTTAGAAAGTTTCTTGAATAGTATAGTTAACCCCCAACCCCTCCCTCACCCCACCTCCACAACCTCTATCCTCAGAAATAAATATTGTTAAAAAAGGAAGTAAGCACTTCTATTTTATTGTAGCAAACTTACTGCCATTAGCCTGAAGCCCTCTCCCTGCTCTGCCTGTGTCTCTGACAGTGACAATGAGGAGAAGCCTTTGAAGGGGAGCCTGCATTCATTGGATGGAGGTATCAAGGTGGCTACAGGGGAGGACGACAGCGGCGAAAGTGTAGACTACGATGATGAAGAGGACCAGTTCAATGAGGATGGCTCGTTTATCGGAGAGTACTCAGGACGTAGGTGCAGGAGATCTGCCGAGGCCAATGGACACACATCCTCTGTGGTGTGAGCTGGAGAAGCTTTGCAGCTTTGTTCTACAGACTCTGGAAAGAAACTTTTCTTTCTTGTCTTGTCTTTTGTTTTGGAATTCAAACCATAAAGTCTTCCAACAACCCTGAAGTGGATTAATGGGTCCAGCCTATTTGTGGAATTCTTGTTTGTTTATGAAAGGCTGTCTGCATGTTTGATTTAGGTCTTGACACATATGATGTTATTACCTGTTTATTTATTTTTATTGCCATAGTCAATATATGAACAAAATGTTTGTTGAAGGGCTATTTTGTAAACATTGTAGGATGGCAGATGGACAACTACACAGAGCCGTTTATACAGAAAACCAATACAAAAACATGATTCAGCACAATTCATTACACATATGAAGTCTTCTGATGAAAAAATAAGGCAAGTGGGTTATTTGGGTTGAAGACTAAACTCAAATATTCTTATGTAGGCGACCAAACCTTAAAGTGTCTATTCGGTTTGGATGTTATCTCTCAGTAAAATGCCTAAATGCCTATTTGTTTTGGGCCTAATAATTCAGTTTTGATGTTTATGTTTGATCTTTGTTGTAGATTGTAGAAGGTTTTGTTTTCAGTTTTGTCACCTAAATGAGTCAGTTTGTCACCTCAGTAGCACCTGTTTGTAAATACTGTACATAAGAAAAGTTTTATGTATTTCTATTTCTGGATGCTTTGAAATGTTATTATACTTAGGACTCAGGATAATTTTGCAGTTAGTACCTTACAGAGTATTTCATAGTATGTCAAAAATGCAATGTTTGTGTGTAACATATGAAACCCTTAGTTGAAAATGTCTGAATGTGGCAAGGGAGAGCTGTTTTGCTGATGTTTACAGTGGGTGAAAATATCTGAATTGGAGGCTTCTGAGTTGTTGTAATGTTGCAGGATCAACTGGTAGAATTAAGTGGTAATAATTTTTTCAAGGACTTCATTTACTTTGAATCTAATATACACCAATGGGGTACCATGTATCCATGTTTTTCAGTGCCACATTACTGCCATGTTCTGTTAGTGGACACAATACAAGGAATTTGATGGGGGGAAGGGGGGTGGGGCAGTTTATTTTGCTTTTGTTTTGTTTTAATGTCACATATTATTATCACCACATAGGCCTACAGTATATTGCATCACACTTTTGTTGAATGTGTTGTTTAATGTTTGTTCAATAAAGTTGTAAGAAATGGCTGCTATCTAGCTCATGTGCTTATGGTGTATGACAGCAGAGGCTGAGCAGTGTTTCTTAGCCTCATGGTCAAGGAAGACAATGAGAGGGGAAAATAGTTGAGGTGTGTGTCAGCACAGTCAAATGGATGTTAAATGAACATTACATTGCTTTGTGCAATGCATGTGAAAATACCTGAAAACATTGCTTGTTGAACCAGGGACAAAACAAGATGTGACAACTGACTTACAGTTACGAATCCCATAGCACTTCTGTTTAGATGTATTTTTAAACAGTTTTTCTCTCCCATTTTCATAATGTATCTAGAACATTCTGCTGTTCCCAGGGGGGGGATGAGGGTTAGCAAGATCAGTGTGCCTGAGAGTCATGTAATCTCTGAAGCTTTTGCTCCGGTTTGATCCACTGCACTAACTGCCCCCACATTTTTCTGCCGTCTTGAAAGAAAACTTGGGATTCTCAGCTGAACTGGAAAAAAAGAACCCACACAAAGTCTTACAGGGCAAAGTAAGATGCTATGTTAATTCGGCATTCCAGTGCACAAATACAGATATATAGGGAACAAATGTAGAGTGAGTTTTATGTTACCCTTAACTTTGTGTGTAGGTCAATGGCACAACACCAGAACAAGTATATGAACTGCAATATGTTTGATACGTTTGATAAATCTCTGTTCTTCTTCTGTTTTTTGTTGATGTGAAGCATTGTCTCTAGATGAACTTAAGGCTCATGACCTTAAAATGATTGTCCTTTAGCCTCCCATTACAAAGTGTGAACCCTGTCAGGCAAAAAACTATTGTCTTTTCCATTGAAAAGAATTTGGATTTGGATTGTAAAAACCTTAATGATGTTCTCATACACATATTGAGAACCCATGATCCAAATGCACTTTGCCGCAGAAACAGATTACTCTACCTCTTTGTATTGTGTTCTTTCTCATCTAGTGCATTCCTCTGCTTATTGATAAGGCTCAGAAGTGCTAACATACACACACACACATACACACACACACACAAGGCTGTGTCAGAGGTTGTCATGGTAACCACTGAAATGGCGAGGGCACTGACACGGTCGCTGACATCATCATGACTGCTTCTTCTGATGCTGAAATGGTCTGGAGCCAACTGAAACAGACAACAGCAACATTCTATCAACTCATGGACATGGAAAGTGCTTTACAAAGAGGTATTGTTGGATACGGGCATAGATATATCAGCATACTTATGCATAGAAACAATGTGTGGGATGGCTGTGAAAATGTAAAAACAATAGCAGGAAATCAAGGAGGGGTGTCTTGTATACTATAATAAAATATCAAAGGGGGCAAGCTCAAATACTTGGTTTCCTGCCTCTGCTTAGTTTGTCTGTTATCGCTATCCTGTGGGTATTCTCAATCTCATCTGGCTCCTTCAACCCTGATATTTCCAACACACACACGCACAAACACATCCATCTACCCTAAAGCTCTTCAAGATTAAATAGGCATCCAACAGTAATGAGACAATACTTGGGGCAGTGTACTTGAAAACCACCCAATGGCTTCCACTGAGATAAAGGTCACTCAGACAGATAATCCCGGCATTGTGCTGGATTATGCCTTTATCCATTTTAAAATTGCTTTCTCTGCAGTGCAGTAAAACCACTAAACAACAACAAAAGATAATTCTTCCTAAAGCCTTAGGACATAAAATCTTGGCCTCAACCACTTCTGAGAGTTTTCTCTCTAACTGTCTGGTTCTTTGCTCACAAACTAATCCTCAGTTCCAAAGCTTTAAGTCTTGATAGACTAGCCGTGTAATCATAGTTAACAGTCAAGTGCTTGATCAAAACAGACAGGACTAGTTGCTTATAGATACAAGTAGATACAGCATCATATTCTGTTATTAAGTCTGCTGCACCATATCTGTTTTGATTTCTATTCCTGGGTTGGAGTGGGGGGAGTCTACATTTTTCTCACTCATTCACACTCTGCTGTGGTGATATTGCACCTCCAGAGGGGTGCTCCTCATTCAGCCAAATGACCAGAGACATTTAGAGCACATTTAGAACCTTCCCCACACGTACGTTCTTTCGCCACACCCCGCCACTGTGGGTGATAAATCAACAGAGTGGCTCATCTAAGCCCGTCGACTGCCCATGGCGACTCCTCCATCACAGTCGGCCAGTCCCCCCACTGCCTTCCCCTTTCCCCACATCCAACCCAGCCCCGGCTCAGGCCAGGCCCGACTGACAGGACTCAGGGGCCCCTGCTGGCGTATCCAAATGTTCTACGCAAATGGCCTGTTGTGACTGAAACATGAGATATGCATAGTCTAGCCCACGCAAGACGTCTGATGATTCCACTCGCTTCAGACCCCCACCGGGTTGTGTGATTGTTCTTTTGGTGACATACAGAGTGGGGCAAACGGACTGGCGGACTGGTGCTTGGAGTGAGTTATTTCAATCTCTGTGTGTATGTGTATGTGTGTTGGTTGTGTGTGTGTGTATATAGTTTTGGGGAGGAGAAGGTCTGATCATTCAAGCCAGGGTGTGGTCCATCTGTCTGTGTTTGTAGAGATCCCTGGCAAGCACTTAATGCATCGGTTCCATTCCTCACTCCATCCAGATGCCCCCCAAAAATGTCCCCAGTCCATCACTTTAACCAAATACCACTGGTGGGGATCAAACCCCCACAGTCTATGGGGTGGTCTAGACAAATGTTCACAACACAGTTTAAGTCATTATTCTCTTCAAAATAAACTTTTTCTTTCAAGCAAGCTTTAAAAACTGTCCCCGAGGAGTTTAAAACAGCAGTATTACTCTACCGAGTCATAAATTAATAAAATATGCCAATCAATAATAACTGAAAATTAAAACAGAAAATCTATAATTGCACAATCCAGGGTAATACTGAACTTGGACATCAGATGTTGTTTGTGGACGTGATGAATTGGCATGCACCAGATTTGTTGTCCAAGAATGCAATTTGAACCTCTTCCACAGGGCACCTCCAGACAGCATCTCCTGGGCCAAATGTGTCTCCCGTGGGTGAGGTTGTTTTATTGCTCCAAAGGGAGAGGTTGTGAAGGTGTGAGATGCAGAGGCTGTGTTAGCCAAGCTAACCATGTGTATATGCCCTTTCTCTGCCTCCCATTCACCCATCATAACCAGATGGATCCAGGTGAATAAGGCAGCTGTAGTCCCTCCGGCTTTGCCTCGGGCTCTGGCCCTGGATGATATTTTTGCTTTTACGAGAAACTCCATTACGGCACTAGCGGGAGTATCTGAGGAATCGGGCGCTAAGTGACCCAAATCTAAAGTGCTGTGACCCATTCTTAGGTTAGCACAAACATATTTCTCTCATACCAACAGTGAAGGGAAAGAAAGTGAAACAAACAAACAAAAAAAGTTCCCTTTTTGGGAGGCATTTTCATACCAATAAAAGAAAGAAAAACTGTCCACCGCTTCGTTTATAATAAAGTAGAGCTATTACTGCATAACCTTGGCCCAAAAGACTGTGGTTTCGGAGAAGATAAGGCTTTTAAAGAAATGGCTGTTTGTTGTACTTGTGAAAAAAGCAGGGCTCATATGGATTGTAGGCAGACATGCGGCTGGGGCCTATAAATAATAAAGGCAGAGGAGGGTTCACAGCGAGAAGAACCGTGACAGGTGTTTCTGCGCAAGCACTTAAAGAATTTATGGATTGGTTCATTAGGCAACCAGGATGGACTTGGGGATGTGCACCCTCATCAAGAAGCCAGCCCCTTCTGGCCTGGAGAGGCCACCACTCTCGAGGAATCCTGTGCAAACACACACTCACACGTGCACGTGCACATGCGCACACATGCGCATGCAAACAAACACACACACAGTATATACACATACACAGACACAGACAAATACACACACTCTCTCACTTTCTCTCTCTCTCTCACACACGCACACACACACACACACACGCACACTTATATACACATACACATACACAAACATACACAGACATACAAATACTCACACATACACACACACAAATAAATACACACATACATACTATATGTACATACATACAAACACACACACATACACATAGACAGACACACAAATGCACACATGTTCGCACATGTGCAGACGGACACACACACACACGTAAACTGTACAAATACACATGCACGCGTGCACACATACACACACATTCACGTGCACAGTGGCGCACACATATGCATACAGGGATCTAGACAAACTTAGTCTTAAAGTGAGCTAGGTTAAAGGGGGAAATGCTGGAGTTTAGGCTTCTGCATATTTCATCGGTCGCTGTCTCAGCACCTTTGCCCGGCCAAATACCCCCGCACCCCAACCCCCCCCCCCCCCCCCCCGGAGTAATGACCATGTCACCACAGCTACACCACACACAGCAGAAGGACCCGCAGTCCTGACGCTGCTAACCCCTATCCTCCGAACACTGCAATCCATCATGACCGTGTGGCCTTTCGACTGGAGAGAACCACTTCATAATGTGCAGTGTGCCTTCTCATTATGTAGGTAAGAAGACCGTACACTGAAAATAGATCATTACTGTTGGATAATGCAGTGTGATGCAGCATGTTGCAGAAGCCAATTACAGTACTAGATAGACACACACAAACCGAAGGTTTGCATACATCACATGTATGTACATATTCTATATTTACACGCATGTGCATATACATTGAAACAATCCTGCACACCCTGCTAAGTTGTTTTCAGCCTGTTCCACCTGTCCCTGCACTCGCTGTCTGCACCATGTTGACATGGGTAATTTCACCTCATGCTGGATTTTAATTTGGCTCCCTAGAATGCAAATGACTTTGATTATTTTCAGTTCAAAGGCTCCTTTCAGAGGTCCATTATTTCTATGTAAACTACATTAGATGCTGGGAGACCAGTCGCAAAATGTCATCAAGGAATTGAAAGTGAGGGCCATGCCTAACTGTGTGTGTGCACAGTGAAACCCAAGGAAAAAAAGAGCATGAAAGCATGGAAGCCATAATAGGATTACAAGCCAAATACATTTTCACACTGTGCACGTGGCCAAAACAAGTGAAAGATGCATTGGTGTGAGAGAGAGAGAGAGAGAGTGTGTGTATGTGTATGTGTGTGTGTGTGTGTGTGCTTGTGCGTGTAGTGTGTGTGTTTGCATGTGTGTGTGTGTGTGTGTGCATGTACATGCGTCCTTGTACGTGTGTGTGTGATATGAGTGTGTGTGCACTAACTTCCCATCTGGGTACACTCTCAGATGTGTTGTGGTTTTCACAAGCCTGTAAAACAAGAGTGAGTGTGATAATAAATCAGCTAGAAACTGTTAAGTGATGTATTCTCTCAAAATAAAATGGCAATAACAAAAGGATAAAAGAATCAAATGTAAATTGGTACAAGGGGATAAAAAACTTAGAAAATCAAAGAACGAAAATAAGAAAAGTAAAAAAAAAGTCAGAAAGAGAGAGATTTATATTTTACTGATCTTATAATTTATACCTTACTGATTTATAGATTTATATCTTACTTTACAGAATATTACAGCACTTACTCTTGAGTCCATTTAAACCAATTTGGAAAATATTTGAATATTTTGAGATATGTGAAGAGCAAATCTTGACAGCTGTAATGATGGCTGTATTAATGATAGAATAAAGAGTGTTATGCACCTCAGCAGCTGATGCAGGCCAGTCAGTCATATCTCCGTGACACGGGAAACGGAGTGCAGGAGAAGTCAGCCCATAATTAAATGTGCACCGGTTCTACTCAAGCTAATGATATGAGAATGCCTGTATGCTTCTTAACAGGGCTGGGGACTCTGAGCACCATGCTGAACATTTCAGCTGACTCCCGTCATGTTTTCTCTTTTTTTTTTTTCCGAGCAGTGCTCTTGCAGATCCCTCATCGTAAAATATGCATGAGAGTATCATTAGATATCGTAAATTTGCATGTGATGTAGGATTCTGGCCAGGCACATCACAGCATTTGATCATAATAAAGTCGATCTGAAGTCATTTGACACAGCTATGGCAGAGTAGGTGCTTTAATTGCTGAGCTGAGAGGGGTGGAGGAGTGTGTGTGTGTGTGGGGGGTGGGGGTGGGGGGGTGGGTGGGAGGGTTGGGGTTAGTGCACGACAGGAAAATAAAGTTGGGGGAAATGCAAAACACACCAGACACAGTCAAGATGAAAAGCTCGCCATTTATTTTGTGAAAGTGGTAAATCAATGACTTCCTTACAGTGTATGGAAGAAAAAGGTGCTTTTTGTCTTTTTATATTTATTTGTCTGAATGAAAGCAATGTTGTCTTTGATGGATTTGCTTGATTGCTATTGACCTGCAAACACCACGTTATTTTTGTCTGTGTGTATGTGTTTGTGTCTATCTGTTTGTCTGTCTCTGCCTGTATTCACTATTTGTGTCAGCAAATGTTTGTGTATGTGTGTGTGTGTGTGTGTGTGTGTGTGTGTGTGTGTGTGTGCGCATACTGGATCAACTGACAGGCACAAAATGAAAACTTTACTGAACTAAATTCAAAATTTAAAGTCTCCGTAAAGGGGGTTTGCAGGGAGTTCAGATAGGGTAACAGTTATTATGAGCATTTAGTTGAATAATTACTCTTGATTAACTTCTAACTCAAATGCTTCACGAGCCAATGAAGCAAAAGCAAACAAAGTACTTGATATTACATCCTTAAAAGATCATTCTAATTGAGAGGCAAACCCCAGAAATGTTGTCGCTGTAATGGAGCTATAATGGTTGTTTTCCTCTCCTCTGGGTGCTCCACATGGAATCACAGTCACTGGCTGGTGCCGACCTGCAGAATGAAGGTCATCTAAATAGAATGTTCTGGAGTCATAGGGGTTGTAGCTCTAGGAACAGAGACTATTTGATCTTGAACTCAGGATTGATCCCATTGACACCATGCCCAGTGTGTGCTCTCCCTGTGTCCTTCTCTGTGCACATGTGCACAGGTGATTTTGCTATTTACCTGATATATCTGACTGAGGAGCTGAGCAAATCACAACCAGCTGGTGAAAGGACTTACACTTTTTTAAAGCCAAAAATTCCCCTTTCTGTATCTTGATTTTGATCCAAATGATGATGTGTTGCTGTGTATTTGCAGTTGCTGCAATACCAGTTTGTGGTGGTTATGTGTAAATCTAAAGGCAATATGATTTTTAAAGCACAAGAACTGCTGTTGTTCTGGCACTTACAATGTCTTCCTTTTTGTTCCATACAGCCTGTATCGCCTTTCCAAATACTCAATAGTGAATTGAGGGTATAGTACACATCAGAGTGCCACATGCTGTAACTTCAAGTGAATGTAATCCAGGAGGGGCTTTTTTCACCCGCCAAAAAAGACTGTAAATTTCATAGCATCAGTGGCAAGCGACTGATAATGGACTGGGCCAGGGACTAAGGGCTGTCACTAGAAAACTCTTTTCTCTTTGCAGCAGACTTTGCCTCCATGGCATTAAAGCACAGGCTTAATATAGTGTAACAATATAGCTCATAAATGTTTCATGGCACTATATCTGTCGCTATGCCAGCAGTCGTGAGGCAGCTGAAGTGCCCAGATTGTTATCTAAAATGCCCTGAGTATCCCAGGCAGAGACAAGGACCTTTTAGGAACACTAAGGTTTTTTTTTTTCTTTTTTTCTTGATGGGGGACGGGATATGTGTGTGTGTGTGTCGGGGGGGGGCGGCATTGATTTTATGTGCTTGATTTGCAGATTAGTCACTTCTTCAAATCCCTCTTTACTGTAACTGTACCTTTTTGACATTTTTCCCCTTTAATACACTGTAGATGTGGTAGCATAAGAGGATTTGAATGTTCCAGTAAAAAGATGCCACTGTGGCACCACTGTGATCTACTGGAGGCCACAGCGTTCTTGTTGATTATAAAATTACACTAGTCGGAGAGGATTTTTTTCCCCTGGTGTATTATTTTGCATCTGCTTCGCCTCTGTGTATGTGTGTGTGTGTGTATGTGTGTGTGTGTGTGTGTGTGTGCTGGATCTCTGAGCCATGCAACATTCAGCAAAAAGCTGTAGACGTGAAGGATTTTAAAGATGTGATGTAAGGATTTCCCCCTGTGTATGTGTGCACAAAACGGTGGCGTATGTAAGACAAGGACACAAAGAGGTGAGAAAAGGCTAAGGCTGCCACCACAGTCGCATACAGTCACAGTCTTGCCATGCTGCCCACCCATCTAGACCCGCAGAATTTTCCTGGAATTCCTCCACTGTCTTTCGCACCTTGACAAATGACTTCTGACAAGCATGACTATTTTAACACAGCCAACTGGTCAGAATCAGATTGGTATACCCAGAGGATTTTGGACACTCTGTCCTTACGTGTTACTGCATGTGTGATGGTGGTGGCGGCGGGGAGAGTGGGTGGTGTGGGGGTAGGGGGGTTGGTGGGGGGGCGATCTTGTTAAGTGACTCGTTCTGCACAGGAGTGTCTGCTGTTGCTGGTGGCACAGTCGCTGTGTTTGCATCGATTGACTCGGGCCTCTCACAGGACGACTGCGACTGACCAAATGCTGTGGTCTCACCCTATGTGTCAGCAGCAATCACATCAAGGGATGAGCTGCGATGTATGGGATGGTCTTGTTCTTACCAGGCGAACTTCCCATGAATCTATTTTGCATGACCAAATGCTCTCTCTCTCTCTCCTTCTTGAACTCTAATGGCCACTTTAGCTCTGGGCCTAAAAATAACATCAATCAGCTGTCTAAATCTGAATCTGCTCATTCAAATATTGGACATGAAAGACGCTTCGAATTACTTTAATGCTTACCTATGTCAGGTTTACACTGGTCGGGAGCTTTACTTGGGCTCTCCATGCCCATCTTGAGTCAATTCTTAACATAGATTGTGCATCATAAAATGCTTCTTCTCTTATAACTGTTTCATCAGGATTCATAAATATATCATGATTCCTAGATGGAGGAAGTATGTAAGAAGACTGCTGTCCCTGATGACGCAAATGTGGAGCAGAGGGTGTCTGCAGCTCTGAAACAAATGGTTGCACTGGACTTGAGCATACTGAAGCACTGAAACAACAACAGATAATGGTGTTGACACATTTTTTTTTAAGATGTTTATTCAAATACAATACAAATGTCTGAGCATTTTAATGTTTGTGTGTGTATATATGAATTTTATTAATTTTTATGCACATAGAAAGACTTGATTTGGAGCAATATATGACTATAATCTCTATACTCTAAACACAGAAATGCAGTCCAAAAGTGGTCAATAAGAAGGTTAAATTTATGTAGCAGGAAATCATCTCATGACATTGTTTACGTGTCTCTTCAGTTCTAGCATAAAAATAATAGTTATTTTAAGCCATCAAATTGGTAAACATATCAGACTACATTATGGAAATTAAGACACATATCTGCAGGAAACATCTTTGGTGCAATAACTGAATACATTCTATCTCTCCAACTTTCAAGTTCTCCATCAGATTTAAGCCTTTCGCAATCTCCCTGTGGCTTGTGGGCTTGGTTGCTTGTTTACTTGTCATAGTGAGTGTCTAAGGGAAACATGTTATTATATGCCTGTTGTATATGCCTGTACAAAGGTTAAGTTAAACATTTCACCACAATTCACTCTCTTATCTTTTTATTTCATTCACAGGTGGTATAGATCTCTGTTTTTTGGAAGTACTGTGTAACTGCCTCTACTAGGAGCCAAAAGCCAAAATTTTTTGTCTCTGAATGGCAACCTTTATGGAATTTGCTGTTGTCAGTTAACTGTCAATCATCTGTATCAATCATTCCGATTTGTAATCGCTTCACTCACATCACACGAAAGTTTGAATAATTATTTTCTTGGACTCACTCGCTTGCATCGCTAGTCATCGCCCCACCTGTCTGTGCCACATACAGCTCAAATGCACTCACATTCCATTGACGGTCATTGCTGGATAATAGCTGGATAGTCTGAATGGGGCTTTATACTGCATTAGCATGTAGTGCACCACTCAGGTTCAGACTGACCAACCTGCATGGCAAGGATTGTTCACCTGTCCAGTGTCTTCTGTATGCTGTATGTTTGATCAACAGCGCTTTAAACCTTTAACATTCAGTAGGCCTACAGCTGAGGGTTTCACAGCCATGACTAAACTGTCTCTTGCTGTTGCACACATTTCGAAACTGTTAAAATTAACCACATTCATGAAATATTCAACACAGCAGAATTCGAGGCGGGAAAACCAAAGCCCTTAGCAGGGAATGGAGGATCATTTCCTAGTCAGGACGAGAAGGATACTGTATTTCCTTCCTCAGAGCTCCATTCTAGAGCATTTCAAAGAGACGAGGAGAAAGAGAGAGATAGAGCCAGATAGACAGAAATAGAGATTGAGAAAGAAACGCTTCAGATGGTGAACTCTAAGAATCTCTCAGAACACTTGGGCCATGGCTTCGTCTTTTCTGTGAATGCGTCTCAATGCAAGTCTTACCCTGAAATCTGTTGGTGACAATGACTCCGTGTCTGTGTCGTTTTTATTCAGGGGACCAGTTACAGTGAGATGGATGACAGTGCATTCATCCTGAGCATTCAGCTGTATGGAGATGAAGGTTGAGTGAGCGGAGAAGAGAGGGGAACCACAGGCAGTGAAGGATTGTGGGAATTTTAAGTCAGAGAAGTCGGGGGGGATTCAAGATGTGTCTGTTAACTGAACCACTCAGTGTACAAATTCTGCAGCTTCTAAGTGTGTGTGTGTATGTGTGTGTGCGTGTGTGTGTGAGTGAGTGCATGTGTGTGTGTGTGTGTGTGTGTGTGTGTGTGTGTGTGTGTGTATGCGTGTGTGTGTGTGTATGCGTGTGTGTGCATGGTTGCTGAGTGTGTGAGTGCATGAGAATGTGCACAGTCATTCCTAATGCCCGGGTCAAAGCTCTGAATAGTCAACTAGTAATGTGATAGAACATCGCTTTCACATCGCTTTCATTATTCACAAAAGTCTTGTCTTGGAAAAATTGGGAAATATATTTATTTAAATAATTATGTTATTTAGATAAATAATGTTATGTATTTATTTTTCTTGGAAAAAAACATTGTTATATTCTGCAGTTCAATTATAAATCTGACTAGCTATGACCTTAAATGCAATTAATGATATGCTTTTACCCCAGGCTGGGGAGATGTTACTTTTTAATTATCAAAGTGAATACCTAACCTGCAGCAACGTGTAATTCATAAACTTTCCCTAAAAATGTCCAAAAAAGAGCCTGTGCGGTATAGGAGTCTGTGTCTCACATAGGTGTCATGTGGCTTGTTCTTTATAATTAGACCTTAGGAAAGTGGGGGAGCAGAGTATTTCAAACAGGGTTGTGTACTGCAACATTGTATTGTGTTGTAATTTTCATTTGCTCTAGGTGATGGTTGGTGTTTCTCTAGTTTCTATGTGGTACAGTGTTTTACCATCCCCCAAAGCTCTCAAGAGGTTGTCTTCAGAAGTTGCCAAAGTAGGCAATAAACCCATGTAATCATTGAGCATGCATTCCCATTGAAATTGTAGACTGCATAGTGCAATTGCTTTTGCACTTCCCCAATAACACTTTGCCCGCATACGGTCAGCCAACAATATCTATTATTTGGATGGCTGGTGCTTAACACTGCATTTCTGTGTCCAACGGCTTGACTGCAAAGCCCAGTGTTGAGATAAATATCGTCCTCCTTGGTCTCCCAATGCAAGTGCATTTCCTGAAGAGATACGGCTGCTAAGGAATCACGTTTATGTTTCCTGCCTCCTGAGCTTGTAGCTCAGATTGAAGATTGCCATTTGAAACGGCCTATCAAGCTGGCCAGGCCCTGGTTATCTGCTGGGGAGAGACACTGCAGTAGTGGAAGAGGTGGTGATGGGGGTGGTGTATCTGCAGTCTACACCGCTGGAGAAAGCAGGAGTGTAAATGAGGGCCCTCAGCCAGCTGACTACAGCAGAAGAGAGGGCTCTGCACTGCCAAGATAGAGCCGGAGGAATTAAAAAGAGTCCCAGGCAGACACCCAGAGGACAGGGCTTGAGGGGGGAGAGGCTTTTGTGGGACGGATTGCCAGAGCTGCGCCGTGTCTGGACTGAGTCTGAGCCAGTCAGCTGTAAGAGCGCTAGGAATGGTGGCAGAAGGGTTTGAGGAAAATCTCTAAAGCAGAAGCAAAAGCAGAAGGGATTCTCCTCCCCAATCCTCCACAGCATCCTTCCACCCCACCCCACCCCAACCCAACCCACCTACAGCTTTCTTTCTTTCTCTCTCTCTCTCTCCCTCTGTCACTCTCATGCAAGACTAAATGATCAGCTGCCAGGCTGGAGGTGATGTAGTGGTTAGGAAGGGTGTATGAGGGAAATTCACAGCCATGGATGTATTTAAGTTTACATCAAGGAGTGTTTATTCCTTACACACAGCAAAGATAGAGTACAATGTCATGTACATGTACATGTAATGAAATGACATGGTTGCTCAACTATTCTTTTGCCAGGATAAGGGGATCTACATGGCCAGCAGTTAAAAAGGATACCAACAAACTTAGAATATGATTGATATTGATATAAATAGACTTAAATAGAAATAATTGTTAGAAAATTAACTTACCTACTGACATGCTCTCTTATGTAGACACCTTCAAATAAAGTGTCTTGCTAGTCTCTTGCTAACAGGTATGGCTCTAGACCCTTACAGGAAGGCTAAATGCTAACACTGCATTCTCACCACAATCAGTATGTTTGCGGCAGTTAAAAAATATCACTTGGAATCTATCAGTTGAAAAGCCTTTCCTAAAGTTAACATATTGTTCAGAATTCCTACAGTTCAAAACATGAATCAAACTTTGGATTTATTTTCTCCTCCTCTCCACATCTTGAATTATTTCAGTGTGTAATCAGCTAAAAGAGAAAGAGCTTGATAATTCTTAACCATACCATAGCTGCTCAGTACAGTGGAGAGCCATGGTTTTATCTTGCCTGTTCTGCCAAATCTGAAAGGAAAACAGCATTATCACACCTTTGTGCAGTTGTGAAGTACTAGGAGAAGTGAATGGTGCATGAGGCTTTGTTCAAACATTTAAATATTTCATTAAATAAGGCTGAGCAGAGCACTTATTATTAGCTGAAGAATGTCATTAATTCACACTATCTCAATTTATTTCAAGCTATAATTACCTGCAGGTTATGAATTGCATAAACCTTGAAACCAATTTACTTCTGAAAATCTAGGTGTTATGGGCAGTGGACAAATTATCATGAATTAATTATCTATTATCTATTGAACACCGATTGCACCAAAAAAACTACACTTTCATTGTGCATTCTTGCATTCTTGTAATTTTCATGGTCTTTTTCATCACAGGAAGACTTGTCCACCTTACTCTGATAGTTGTCTTTTTTCACATCAATATTTTCATGCAGACATTTCCTTTTAAACCCCTACAAAATTATTTACTTGTATTTTACTCAAAAGAAGCTTGGATCATTTTGTATGAGGAAGATATCTTCTGCTACCTTCAATCAATATATGATTGATGCCAATAGAGGACTGTCAACACAAAGTGTTTTTTTCTATTTCCTGTCACATCCCTTGTTATGTTGCAAGCTGTATATTACTGGGTGAATGTAGCGTAGTTAAGGCTGCTCACCTTATATGATATGTTCAAATGCATGCATCTCCCATCTATACCCTTGCTGTGACATATATTGAGACCTAGTTTTAAGTGATGTAAAAATAGCAACATAATGTGTGGAAACCACAGCACTGACACAATGCCAAAAGCTCTGTTTTCGTGCTTTTGACACGATGCCAAAAGCACTGTTTTATATCCTCTGGAGTTATCGTGCAGACCAACTCATCCAGTCAATAGCTTCTGCCCGGCTTTGCTATAATTTTATGTTCTTCTATGTGGCCACTGTAATAACTACCATGCAAGTGAATGCTAAGAAGCTGTGTTAAAAAACTATTCAAAACTGTGTTTTTTTATACTGTAAGTAGTTACTGTGTGCTATAGTGTATCTGAGGATGTCTGTTAAAGCATGTTGTGGAGTTGTTAGACAACACTACATGTTCTCTTCAGTGACTGCAAATGTAGATTTCTGGCAGTCTACCAGCAAAGTACAGCAAAGTAAAGAGAAAGAAAGAAAAAGAGAGAGAGAGAGAAGAAAAGAGAGCAGGGCAGGAACGGTTCAATATCATAGAACCCACAATTTCATTCATGAAATATTCATCTTTGGTATTGCAAGAAATGGACAAAAAAGTTCTGGGTGATTTATAATCTCAAGAGAAATGGTAATACAGAAGCCTGTACGCCCACTGTGCCTAAAAGAAAGTAGAATCAGGGGAGAAGATAAGGCCTCTCACTTTAAAACTCAAACAGGTGCAAAGTGTTATGATTATGAATGCACCTACCAGTCCCTTCTCTTTGGCACTGTTTTCTACCTCCTCTGATCTTTCCTAATGTCAATTTAAATGGTTATTCTTTAAAAAGGCTGTCAGAGGTTGGAGATAATGGAGTTTTTGTAAAAAAAACAAATGCCAAACCCCAATTTCATATCAACTCTGGTCAATTGAGATGGCTGTTTTTTTATTATGATTGCTTTCAGTGGAGGTCATTGCGAAGATTCTGGTTTCAGTGGAGGTAAAGGAGTTGGCGAGGAAGAGAACTGGAAAAGTACCAAAAGTCTTACTGTCCTTTTACACTCTACTGTGTACTCTAGTTAGTCTGCGTGAGGGTGGCTGTCCATGGTGCTGAGAATTGTACATCACTCCCTTTTCTGCAAGATCCTCTTGATGCTTCTAGTCTTGTTAGTTTTGTGACAGTCTAAGCTTCCCCTGGAGATTTGGGGACTGTGTTAATTTGTGATGCTTAAAAGCAGCTGCACTGGAGAAAGCTCAGTGTCTGCATCTTCAAATACTTTAGACACTTGTGTTCACTTTCTGTGGCCTAATGCATGTAAACTATACATCTGATTATCATTAAACTTTAAATTAAAACATGAATTCATTCATCATTAAAACCTGACATGCATTCATATGTGGTAAATTCTTAAGTTGTTGACCTTAGATGGTCTTCTGATCTTCAGATTTCTGTAAAGTAATCTTGTGTATAAAACAACAAGGTCATGTAGATGTAGCAGGAATCCCAGCTCCCACCGCCTGTGCAGTTGTACTGATGATGACCCCCATGGCCTTGGCAGCCTCCAGCAGAGCAGCCAATCGTTGTTGACTCCTGGTGTTCACCACGCCAATGAGGGCCAGGGGCATTAAGATCAAACAAAGTCTGTTTAACCTCAGGATTAGGACAGAATCCTTAGAAACAGATTCCCTGGGAACGAGTGATTAGCCAGAGACAGAGAGAGACAGATAGATAGATAGAGAGAGAGAGAGAGAGAGAGAGAGAGGGAAGGAGGATTGGGTGGTGTGAAACAATTGTAGGAAAGAAAGGCTCTGTGGGTGTCGGTGACACAATGGTGGGTTGACCAGAATATAGTACTATACAGTTTTATACTGTTTTTGAGTGAGAGCTGTGAGAAATATATACAAAGAAAGGGAAAAAAAGTAAAGCTTGAAAGAAAGGTAAAGTGAATGACAGAGTAAAGTTGGTACTACGTGACAGAGAAAGACAGAGAGAGACAGGCGCGCGCACACACACACACATATACACACACTGTTATTTATAAATGCCAGCTACCTGGTTAATTAGAAATTCTTTGCTAATATAATGTGATTTCTTTTCCTCTCACTTCAATAAAACAAAAGGCTATTAAACTAAGAGAGAAACAGAGAGAGGGAGAGAGAGAGAGGGAGGGGAAAAAAGAAAGGAGAAAAAGGAGACGTGAAAAAGCTGTTGGCTGGCAGTGTTGTGCTGGTGGCACAGTGGTTTCAAGGCCCACTCCCTGTCTCTCGGCTTCTCCATGTGGGGAGGGGAGATGGAAAAACACACGGGCAGCATGATCTCGATCAGTGTGTGACTTTTCTCATGTGCACCAGGTGTGAGAGGATTACCGGGGTCAGTGACATGCCAGTGGGATCTGTAGCCGAGCCATTGGAACGGTGTTCTTTAGGTCTGTGCTCAAGGTTACAAGCATTGCTCTCTCACTCTCCCTGTATGTGTGTGTGTGTGTGTGTGTGTGTGTGTGTGTGTGTGTGTGTGTGCGTGTGTGTGTGTGTGTTTATGGATGTGGGTGTGTGTGTGTGTGTCTTCATGGGTAGTTGCAGGTCTCCATCACTGATAATGATCATCCACACAAGGTGACCTGACATATAGTTACAGGGATACGGGGATACTGCACTATGCTGCCATACTGTGTTTTCCTGGTACTGGTGCCTGGCTGATGATCCTTCACAGTAATAGTCTCATCTCACCTGCAAGACATCAGCCAAGTGTTAATGGAGGATGGAGTGCCAAGCGCTTGAAGATCGGGAGTCTGAGTAAACCTACAACTTGAGTTGGGAATGGAAGCTGGGAGTATAAACAAACCAGTGGACAAGCTCTCACAGACGAGTGTTGGCCATGGGATGACATAAAATCTGAAAATCCAAAAAGACAAAGATGAAGACGGGAAAATGCCTTTATTAAAGTTCGTTCACACCTGGAACGATAACTATAGATATAGATAACTATAGATAGTTATCGTTAGTAGATAGTTAAGATAACTATAGATAGTTATCTTAGTTAGAGAACTAAGATAACTGTAACTATAATGATATTTCCATCCACACTGACTAACGATAATGTAAGTCTGTAATCATGTGAATGAACTAATGTATAAAATTTCATGGTTTCTGATTGGCTGTCAACCTTTTATGGTTCAAAAAATAGCTCTGAAAATGATCCCAACGTTATCATTGCATGTGTTGTTGTAAAAGTTGTGGTATAGTTTCTAATCATCCAACACAGGAGCATATTTAGTGAACATTTAGTTTATCACCTAAATTCAGTCATCCAGTTCATTTAAACTTCATCTTGTTAACTCTACCCATGTTGAACAGAAACTGATTTCAACCAGTTCTCATAACTATTTTAAGGTTGCTGAGCACAATAACAAAACCCCCAACAAGAAAACCTTACCATTGATGAGAAAAAAACTATCCAAGCAAAACATACACTATCCCCACTAACAAGATTACAATAGAAAACCACAAAAACCAGCAACCATCAGCACCAGCAACACCAATGTCATCCAACTTGACATCCACAACTCCCACAGAGAGATCCCTCTGTCTCCACTGTGCACATCTGTCAAAGACCCACAGCCAATTCCAAGCTGCTGGCACAGGCAGGATGACTTCTCACTTACAGATTCAGTGGCAGAGCCTTTACCACTATTTTTACCACCAGCCAGAGCCAAAAACACCACTCACAGTGTTTCAAAGGGTTTCAAAGAATACAGCTCCAAAACATGTCCAAATACTGTACGCCTCATTATCATATAGATTCCCACATGGACTCATCCAAAAAAGTTTTTTGAATGACTTTGATTGTGCCCAGTAAATTATATATATATATATATATATATATATATATATATATATATATATATATATATATATATATATATATATATTGTTTGCTTGTTTATTTTGTACTTTGTTGTTGCAGTGTTCCACTTCCTGAACAGTTGTCGTTTGTGCTGTGACAAAAAGCAGGACTAAATTGTTTATATATGACAATAAAACTTTTAATCATTAGAAATACCTTGAATTGCACACATAATACTTTGCAACTTGTTTAGTGGCTTGATTTTTTTATCGTTAATGTTAAATACCTTGAGGTGTGTCAGATATTAATCATACATAGAGTGATAAAAATGTCAGAAAGATGAACATACACATAAAGATGTACTAGCAGTTGACAAGGGTGTATGGATATAAGCATAGAGCATCATGGGAAGCTAATCAAATAGATGTGTCATTACACTTGGCAAGCCATCTGCCCTGCAGGCATTGCTTACTCCTTTTCTGTCATGCTAATCTGCTTCACAGTCTTAACACTTCAAAAAAGAACCATATCTCACACTCATGACACACACACACACACACACACACACAAAGACTCACAGAACCCCCCACACCCCACACACATACACCGATTCACGTAGCACAAGAGACTACGAGACCTTTTTTTCCCTCTTCTTGTACTTCACACTGAAGAGCTGCTGCACCCACTGGAGCTGTACAAACTCTTCAAAAATAGCCTGCTGCTTCTGTGAAGGGAGGCTCACAGTGCACTGGATTCAACAGCACGAGACACACACTGAACTACATGTAGAGGAGGCATACTTCTACTCTTACGCATCTGCTGAAACGTGCAGCATTGTGTTCCACTTCACAGACTACTCTAACACGCTGGCACCACAGCCAGTGGGGTGTGGGGACCCAGTTTGAAGAGTTGTGGATGGAGCGTGTTCAGTTAACAGCCAGATAAGAAATGATGTCATGATGGTTGAGAGGAGTGTAATCACGACTATGTGATTGGAATGTTGCCAACCGAATGTTCCATTTAGAGAGATTTTAGACATGCCAGTTTCCGAAAGTTCAGATCCTGCCATGTCATTTCTTAGCCTGCACACTTCAAATGGGTGATATCACTGGTTACCTGATCTACATGGCTGAAGATTTGCACTACTTTTCAGATGGTTTAATGAACGATCATAAATGCATGGACTTTTACCCAAAATTTGGTAGTTATTATTGTAGTTAGCTGGTAAGTAATGTCAATTTTAGATAATAATCTAACTTGAAGAATAGTTTACAAAAGGGATGACATAAGGATCATTTGAGCAGTGATGCCTGAAAGGCCAATATTGCTGTACCATGCAAATGATTCATGGTGATCTCAAAAGTGTAATGACAAAAGATGACGCACGCTTGATACATGAAATGAGGACAAAGAACATAGATTGGTTATAATAGGTTATAATAAGCTCGTGTAGAATAATGTATTAATAAGTGACTTGTAATGACTAACAAATGGCTAGTATGTTTTTAATCTGCATGGTAATAAGCCCCTAGTTAATGGTGAATATGTGTACCCTAAAGTGTTACCGAATACCCTTAATAATATTTGCGGTGGAGAAATCAGGCGTTGTCCTTGTCTAATCTTCGTTCAGTGAATGTGTCAAAGGGCACATGTTATCATGCTGGTTGGGTTTTTTTATACACTTGGTTTGTTGTGTAATGCTTTGACCTTTTTGTGTACCCTGTGAACCTCTTGTTAGTAGTGATTGCTAAATTGCCAGTTGAGATTGCATGTGTTTTTAGATCTTTTCAATCATAATTACTAACCAACCTATAGCTTGGCTTCCTTCCACGTGTGATTAACTGCATGGTAAGGTGAACACCTGAGACTATCCCAACCAATGATCTAATTAGCCATTCATTGGCTGAAGCATTCACTCCTCTCACTATAAAAAGCCAAAAGCTCAGACTCTCAGTGTTCCTCCTGGTGATCGAACGGTTGCCCATCACCTCTCGCCTACCCACCAGCAATCGGATCCGGAGTGCCTCTCTCGCCCCCGCGCTACCTCCTGACCAACACCGCCAGTTGCTACAGCCCCCCTCAATCGTCTCGCTGCTGTCTGCCTGCATCGGACTCAAGCTTCAGCTGATGCGGATGTGACTGTGACGATCCGTAAGGTTGGGCTCACCACTGCTCGTCTAAACGCTGCACCCGAGCTGCAGCCGACGCTGATGTGACTGATGAGCGCAACCTCCCTTGCCGAAGGGCCGTAAGATTGTCCCCTATGTGTGTGTGCGACTCTGGCTTAAATTGTAGCTGGTTTTGCTGTTGATTACTGCTGTTCATTTCACAGCTCTCAACGACGACCCTAGTGCACGGCGCAGTACAACTAGGACATCCTGGACTGGGTGTGGGCTACACAAAGGGGCGGATCCCGATTACAAGGGCTTGGACTGAGCGACGTTGCCCCCCAGTCTGGCCGTGGCCTCTGTTGGACTCCATAGTCTCACGCACATGTTAGTTTAGTTACCCTTTTTGTAGGGTTTGGGACCTTGGACTGTTATATTTATCATAATAAACTATATTTTTAAATATACTTGTTCAGTGTTTTGTGTTGTTGTGGCCCGGGGTCTGAACCTGTGTTGTCTGAACGGTGACATAATTTGGTCTGAACCTGTATAGTCTGATCGGTGATAAATGCATACAATATTTAGTCCATTAACAGTCTGCAACACCAATCAAGAGGTTTCATATTGTGCCTGTCAAGATATCTAAGGTTTTGACTGAGTTGGAGGGAGTGGTTTAGAGAACAAAGGCATTGCTGAAAAGGTGTGTATTTAGGTGTGTTAGGCACATGCCCAAAAAAGGCGATAACAGATGTTGAGTGGTAGCTTGTTCCACACAGGGCACCAATATGGAAGCTCTGTCCCAATCTGGTGTGAGGGATGGCCAAATGGTCCTAATCAGAGGACCAGAGGGGACTGTAGGTGCAAGGAGTTCAGAAAGTTATTGAGATTGTGTAAATGATTTGTAGAGAAGCAGGGCTTTGTAAAAAAGGTAGAATTATCTTTCAGAGCCTCATACTCAAAGAGGAATACTTTGCAGTTCCTATGAGGAAATGCAGTGTCTTGGACATGAAAACAGCTTTAGGCTACCCCATTATATTACTGTGATGCCTGCTCAGTGGCACACTCATCTTGGCCTCATAAGGAACCACGCCCACTTTCGACTTCGGAAAGCAGATCACTTTAGACTTTGATGCTGTTTCCATACAGATGCTATGCTTGGGTGTAAATAGGATTGTTTGCTACAGACACCCAGGTGCTTGTCTTTGCTATTCCATGCTATATAAACCTGACTGTAAATAGCCACATTTACAATGCCCATCGGGTGCAAGCAGCATTGTTAGCTATTTACACCGGGTGCAAATATCATCAGCCGTATAGTATACATACGGCACAATGATGGAAAAACAGCAAAGCTGCACTTTCCATATTGTGTGGGTAGGGATAGGTAAATATTTTGTTTAGGATTCAGAATTCTATATAATTTGGGTATATCATGTTATTTGATATTGACAGCTATTGCATTACACTGTAATTGTGGGTCTCATTCATTTAGCGATGAGCCTTTAACATGTATTGTTAACTATATAGTCTACAGTCTCAGTCTGCTCTCTGCCAGTTTTCCTCTCTATTGGATTCCCCCAAGAGCTCTGACATTTCCCCAGTCTCTACTTAGGGCCTTGGACCTGGCATCTGTCCAACATGCTGTGGTGCAACCTGTGTGATTCTAACAAGTAGTTTGTCTTCAGTGCTCTTCGAAGAAGTAAAGGATCTAGCAGAACATTTTTATCCAAAAGAAGCAAACCAGTATTGTAAGTGTAGTTGTAGGAAGAATCAGCTTTTTACATCTTTTTTTCTTTTTTGTTATGTGTTTAATCTCAAGTCTTCCAAAACATTGCCACAGGCTAGGGTATTCATGTGATGTGGTGCTGTTCTACTCTCTGTTAGCAACTGTAAACGGTCGTTGGAGGTCTGGCTGTGTTCTGGCCTGAGTCTGGGCCATATTAAAACCAGATTCCTGCCAGCATCAGCTGTGTAGATCCCCAGCTGCTTGGAGTGTTTCTGAAATATGTCACTGCAGCCTAATTTACTCTGCATGAGTACTCAAAGACTCAAATACTGTATTTCCTGTATTTCCTGTACATCTGCTTTACTTTGTTCTTTTTTTCCTCAGGTCACATTATGCTTACTTTATTTACATCATTTTCACATTTTTATCAACAGAAATAGAAGGTACATTGAAGCACGATAGAGTGAAAACCTGACCTTGACCTTGACCTTGAACCTGTCCTTGGAGATTTAATTTCTCCCATCCTCAGTCACTTTAAATAATAGTTTAAATTACCAGATTTCCTCAGACTTAACTAAAATCTATATTTTACAACACACAAGCCACCCTTCTCCCTGCCCTCATCCACAAAGAAAATATGGTTTTATTAAATACCACCCTCCACACACACTGACATTTTTTTTTTATTATTCATATATATATATATATATATATATATATATATATATATATATTTTTTTTTTTTTTTTTTTTTTTTTTTTTGCTTTGTGCATTTCCCTCTGTCATTTGAAACAGGTCACATTCCCATTTGATATGTGAGCTTGTTTGGCTGAGGTTAAGATGAATGGCAGTGATTACACTTCTTTCACAGCACCAGTAAAAAGAATGCAACTTCTGAAAAGTGTATGGCATGAAAAATGTCTCCTGCCTGCTCATGAATGATAAGGCCTAGGGTTTTGTGTGGCGCTTGATCGGAGGTTATTGTAAATGTTTCGCTAAAGCAGGAAGGCTGCTTCACTTTGCGTCCAAATCATAGTTGTGTGATATTCATGTATGTAAGCAAAAGCCCTTTTCTTTCTCACAGAAAAAGCCTTTTGCTGAATCTCATCACTCTCAAACACTGATTCCACATTCCACTGATTCCACTGATGCATAGTCTGTTCAGAGCTGTGCTTGTTTCAGTCCCCTTGTTTGTAAGATTGTGAATTTCACAATATCCTTTATCCAGCATATAATCCACAGTATGTGAAATATGCAATGCACAGCACTCATACTGTCGATAGAACCATAGGGCAAGTTTCTTTTGTGAATTCAGACAACTCTGACTGATTCAAGGAGCCCATAAGGTACTGAATATAGTGCACATCTTATCACCTACAGTAGATAGTAATACCTTGAGCTTCAGTATGATCTCACAGCAATTAATCCCAGAAAGTAACGTACTATTATTCAAAACAAGAATATCTGTCAGGTTCCTGCATTGTGTTTTATGCTCTTATAACCTAAGGTCAGTGAAAGGTGCTGAAAGGGTGAGATGAGGGACTCCAATTACTGTATGTAAAGGTTGGTCTCTTTCAACAGGAATGTGACCACTATGTTTGCCAGTGATGCAATAGTGATACTCCTAATTACAGTTAGCCTTTAATTACAGTTTGCTTTCTGTACATGTCCTGTGTTTTTCTGTGAAGAACAGCTGAAACTGCTATTCATCCCCTGTAATTAATATACTGTATGGTTGTGTATATTACAGTATTCTCCTGACTCATCTGGATGTAATACACTGTTTTATCTGCATAGCATAGACATAGTTTTGGCACCTCCAAATATTGCAAATACACAAGCAATAGGATGGATTGGGTACTAGGGCCAACAATCTTAAAAAGATTACTCTCTCTCTTTAACATTTTATGAGCGGTAGAGCATTTGGGTAATTGATGCAAGCCCTTTAATATATGAGTGAGAGTGGGGCCAAGACACAGCTGGACACTTTAGATGGTATTCCCTGGTGAAGACTAAGCCAGGAAGAGCATCAGATAAAATGCAAAATTAGATGCAGCGCTCTCCAGCAGAGTCCTGCAACTGTGGTCTTCATTCTGGAGAGTGCCGTGTAAGGCACTGGCGCTCAGCACAATAGGTTCTGCAGAGTTCCTGTAACAAAAGAATGGTGGCCAATAAGACTGTAAGGGAGATGCACAGAGCTGAAGTGTTACAAGAAGAACCATTAGGTTTCTCTCTCGCTCTCTCACACGCTCACTCTCCATGGGATCTGTTAAACTTTGTGTGGGTAGACATTCTGGGAATGTATGAGCATTAGTAGTTTAACACATTGTTAAAAGCTCGACTAGGGGATAGCACAGGACATGAGACACACACACACACACACACACACACACATCCATTCCCTTTAATCGTTCAATTTACACAGCTTTACTGTAAAAAAATTGTTCACAGACTAATCAACATGGGTCCACATGTTGATTGGCCACATATCTTTAGGGGTTTCACTTGCAGTGTGTGTGTTTGCGTGTGTGTGTGTGTGTGTGTGTGTATGTGTTTGTATGTATGTGTGTGTGTGTGTGTGTTTCCTACTGGACTTCCAATGAAAGGATTTACTGAGGTCCAGGGTTGACTGGGAGGCTTGCTGTTGCCTATGAATAAAAGACAGATGACATAAAAAAGGGATTTACCCAGGGGGAGGAGATGAGATTGAGGTTCAGAAGTCGACCATCACACTGGTGTGTAATCCCCATATTGAAATTAAGGCCTTTCAATGGCATTTTGTCTAATGCAAATCTAATGGTAAATCTACCAGTGAGTCAGGCTGAGACAAACATGAGTTTAATGAGCTCCATCTACCAAAATAAATTGGAATGGTGTTAAAGAGGATATCTTTGGATGCCAATTACTGTGTGAAATCCTCGTTGTTAAAGGCGAGTGCAGTGGTCTTTGTTGTTGTATGTGTGATACTTTAACAGCAGATTCAAGAATATTTTTTCCCCAAAGGATTCTGTCTGTTCTTAAAAAACAAACTGCCACTGAAGTGATATGCTGCTGGTGTCTTGCTGGGCCATTATCAAGATAGACACTAATTCCTGCAGCCTTTATTTCCACCTGTTGATCCACTTAACGTCTTTCTTTGTTCTTGAAAAAGAACCTTTGATTAATAGAGTGAACCCAATTCTAATTGCTTTTTTTGTGACATCTACAGTATTGAGTTGCATATTTCCTCCTTTTTTCACTAGTTACTGAGGTCACTGTTTACTGTACAAACAAAACTTAAAATTGTAACACATATAATAATGAATATCTTATCATTGAGTGAATATATAATCAAATACACATAGATGTGTGCACATGTAAATGAATACTTAATGTTATAAATAAATACAGATTTTCTGCACAGTTCACGGAGTATCAGTGCAGATATGCTTGCAAGTGGCCATTATCACCGTCCCCTGGGCTGAAGATGGCTTGGCAGCTGCACTCCAATTTCTAATTGAACTAATTGACTCACAGTACCTAATTAAATCCAGGGTTGTAGGGTTGAGATAACACAGTAATGAGAGAGGGGAGTGACAATGCAGAGGGACAGTATCCCACTAAATATAGATTAGGTTGTGTCCAACCTACTTTCTTTTGGGAGAGGTTGTTCCAACTGCCACACTGAGCAGATGGCAACAAAGAGGCCCTCTGCACACCTAATGCATTACAAATGAGATATGAAGCCCGTCCGCAGGACATCATGTCACCTTATCCTTCACACAGGACACAGTATTTGAACAGAGGCGTCACTCTGAGAGGCCTTTATTCAAGAACCTTTGTCAAAAGTCTCTCCCCAAGATCTGTTATTATGAAGTGTTTTTGTGCGAAACTATAGTCACTGGAGAGTGTCTAAGTTTATTTTGGTAAAATTAAAGCACAAATGCAATCAGTATTATTTTTGGTTCCTCTTGGTTGCATTCCGTAATAGAATTCTGATGATTCATGCCAGCAAAAGAAAAATAGCTCTCATATCTGAGATCAAAGAAATGTCCTTCATCCTAAATCATCCACAGAAATACAGATGTATGACATTTCAATAGAAATACAAATGTATGGCATTTCAATAGAAATATTATAAATTATAAATGTCATTTTATAAATGAAGTGATTGTCATTCCTTTTAACTTAAGTTTATTCTGTAAATAGCTGAAGAAGCCAAAGTTATGCTCAATGTTCTCAGTATTATGTCATTTCAATGTTCTTCTTCAAGCCCTATTTGTGTAGCCAGGCTAGCACCTTCTAGAGCTTCTGCTCAATATCATATTTCAATACAGTACTAGTTAGGGACCTATCAAAAGGCTCAGGTTTCCTCTCCTAAAGAACTTTTGGGAACAAGGGCTATGTCCTTATAGGAGGGCATATCATTAGCGATGTCACAGGCAAATAGTTGTGAATGGTTGAAGGCATGCCCAGGGCATGCCCAATGGTTATCACAAGTATCACAGGAAGCTAACTCATGTCTATTGAGAGGTGCTCTTTGCACAAAGTGAAAGGATGTGAAAGAGGTTGGTTCATGTGGCTACTACTTGTGCTGAACATGTCAACTGTTGTTCTGATGTTGTAATGAATGTGGGCACTGTGGTGAAACAGTTCTGAGCTAACCTACAGAGCAGGCTAGGAGGTCCTGGCAACAGTGGCAGGAAGGGAGTGGGAAGAAGAATGACTGTGAAAGGCTGCTGCATTAAAGGAGCTACATACGATCTTGATTTCACAGATAGATGGCGTAGGTGAGCACTAAAAGAAATCTAAACATACCTCAGGGTAACTGCGCCCATCTCTCCATCCTCTTACCGCACCCAACTTCAAATGTATCAGGCTACCCATTATGCAGATAATTGTAAATATATATATATGTGTATCCAGAAATTAGAAAAGACAACATTCATAAAATACTGCGCTTTACTGCATAATGTATTATTTTGGACACAAATATTCCAGTAGGAAAAAACAGTTTGCAGTGTTCCTGTCCATACAGTTTTTGTTTTTTGGGTTTTTTTTTTTTTCGTAAGGACAGGTCTGCCACCAGGCCATGCTGAACATGGCAAGAGATTTCTAACACTAATGCCTCACAAGCATTTTCTGCTGCTGACTTTTGCTTATAGGCTACAACTCCATGCAGGACAGTAAAAATACAGTTCTGACCTTACCTGACTTCAGCTTTGATCAAACTCTACTGACATCCTTTTGTCTGATCGCTCATCTCCATATTATGTAAAAGGCTACATGCTCAACATTGTCGATGGTTGTGAGGCTACAGTAAACTTTAATTTTGCAAGTGTCAAATATAGGATTAGCCTGGTAATAAAACCAGACCCTCATTCTACACTTTCGTTTTGTACAGAGGGTCTGGACATTCGCTAGTTAGATGCAATTGCTTGCTTAAGATTGGATCAGCCCCTGACTGATAGCTTGCCTTGACTGATAGCATTCTAGCCCTGTATTCACAACGCCTCCCTCTGTTCACTGATTGGACAGGTTAAAATGCCTTCTGAGACAATAAGCTCAACTGGATCAAATCCAGACTAGCACTGTAGGGAGATGAGAATCAAGCAGAAGTGCTAGGAAGGCATGGCCAGGCTAACGGGGATCGTCAGCCAGCTTGATTCAATATATCAAGATAATGGAAAAGAAAATAGCGTGAGACAGCAGAAGAGCAGGTTTAGTGAAACTATGAATTTGTGTGTGGTAAAAAAATGAAATACTGGGACTGTTGTCATCCTGGGAAAGATTATCAATTTTCCAGAACAGACAGTAAAAAATAGCACTCCTGGCAAAACCAGGACTTGTGGAGATGCCTTCTCGGGATGTCCACTTGCCTATCAGTGACGTTATGTGTGGCATGGCTATATCATACAGTTGTGCTTTCCTGTAGGCAGTAAAGGAAGGCAATTAAACCAGTTCAAATAACTTTTTTAGCACCTTCAAATAATTTTTTTAGCACCTTCAAGAATATTGTAGCCTATTTAGAACAGCAATATCCTCTCATAAATGTATAGGTGGCATGGTGAGTATAGTTTAGCCTACCAAAAGACGACACAATGTGTTTACAGCCTATAGCCTACATTTATTTCATTTACTCCTGGGATCGGACATATGCACACATGTATCAATCAACAAAAAGAGCGAATGCAAGTGCAACAATGCAACATTCGATTCCTTTATAGGCCAGACGACAATGTATCACACAAAACTTACCAACCCATGCTGCACACATCAAACATGCCACTCTACTCAACAGCAACTCCTAGCCTAACAAATCGAGCTACTGTTACTGAAAACAGCAGGCTATAGCCTATTACATGATACATCATGAGTGTGCAAATCTGCATTATTCCTTAGGACAGGTGTGTGTATCCTCATTGTAAAATCTGAACTATTGCAAACATCAGACAACTTTGAAGCCCAAAACTTCTTTCTCTCTCTCCCTCTCTGCTTGCTGCTAAGATCAAGTGCATTCCATGATTTGGCAAAAGTGATCCTACTTTGAGGCTACTGAAGTGCTTATTCTCATAAACAGACAATAGGCTACATTAATTCCATGTAAATAACAACAGAGAAATAATTATATTGTAATACGTTTGCATATTCATGTAGTAGCCTATTATCACTCCTAAACATGGAAGCAGGCCTAGAGCAAGCGAGAGGATATCCGTGGCATTTTTTCAACCTTTTAGCAACTGTAACTTTGTAGTTTTCTTGCTCAATTCAGCTTGCGTGAAAAATAAAATAACTGTCTTATCATTGTAACTCATTGAGTTTTCCTCTTAAATTGCTCTCTGCTATCTCCCTTTCAATAATTGGTTACTAGTAGGCAAATTCAGGATCACACAGCTGTGCGCAGCACTGTGCACTGATCTAAAGAATACCTGGATAGAGCATCTATGTCATAACACTGAAGCGTATATATTTTAGAGATTAGTGCCCCTGCACAGTGCTGCACACTGCCGCGTGATCTTGAATTCGCCTAATGTCTACTCCGCAAGCATTCTTTAAGCATTCCTTATGGAGGAGGGAGTGGTTATCTCATGGGAGGAGTAAGGGACTGATTTGAGTGGTGGCAACGTTTTGAAATGTTTATCTCATTCATTCCTGTGACTGATGTTTTCAATGTTCTGTCATCTTGAACTCAAAATGACTTCACATGAACTAATGTGAAAGTGCAGCCATCCCGATATGATAAAAAAGGATTAAAAATGGCATATTCTGAAAATAAATAACACACACCAAGGGAACTTTTCTGAAACTCTCCCATTACATCACTCGCTCTTTACATAGAAAATATGATTTCCCTATAAGTAAAAAACAAAATCCTGCATAATGCCCCTTTAAATCCAGATTTACACCATATCCATGCTTTAATGGAAGTCTCCATTTCCCACTGTCATGTTGTCTGTGTGCCTCGGATCTGGCTTTCACTGCAAAAAAGATAGACCAGTAATCCAATTTGTTAGAGTCCCACCAAGGAAAGCTATTTTGCCAGCAATCAATGCCATGCCTCTTTATTTATTCCCAGAATGGCATCCCATAACAGTGCTCATACAGAAAAGCATTCAATCACCAAGAATGTAAATCCATCCTGTGGCTATTGAGCAGGTTGGGCAAATTAGAGCTTCTTCTTTTTTTTTCTTTCTGCAGGGCAGATAGCATAGATCTCTTCCCTAGGCCAGCAGATTGACCAGCTAGGGACACTGCTGAAAGATAAGGCATATATGAGAGAGCACAACAGGTTCAGGCCATTAATCAGATAAGGTCAGGCATTGGTCAGAATCAGTAATGCCACCCCTCTTCTGACAAATGTGGTCGGTCCTAAAGTGTAAATTTCAGAGTGGAGAAAAGGTATAATTTATGTCATGCAAGGAGCCCACTGGTAGGCTGCCACAGACATGTGACTAACTTATTTTGAGCAATGTTATTATATACTATGTCTGCAGTGTGGGTTTAGATACTATTCACTGGCACTGGAACAATAAAAAACTAATTGAACTAAATCTAATCCCACTGAAATTCATTGAAGTTAAAGCCAAACTGTGTCATTTTTTACTTATTAAAATCATTTGTTATTCATAATTTGTGCTCTTTAATGAGCAATTACCTACACTAACAAATCAAATCACTTTTGTAATCTTGGAATCAGTCATTTATATTTACATCAGTGCGGGTGAGTTAATACAATAACAGCAATCTTCTGCCATTACGTTGTGAATTACCTATGCTGAAAGGGTTCAAAAATGGTGGAAACATACCAATAGCTTTGCTTTTGTATTTACAACACTAGCAACAGAGGGAAATGGACAGACAGGTGCTCTCTGGCTAGTACCTTACCTTACCTAGCACTATTCTAGATGAACATTAAACTTTAGTGATATTAACTTGCAAAGCAGCAACCTGATATATTGGCAAATAATTTATGGTAACAAAATCACAAGCACTGCAATATTAATTGATTGACTTGTATGGTAGTTTCACAAACTAAATGTAACTATTTTTCTAAATTAACTTTATCACCAGAAGTTGTTTTGGATGATATCTTGTAGGATAGCTTGGTACAGCTAATCAGTCCCAAGTTCTGGCTCCATTATGTGTTTTGTAATGTTGGGGAGGTCCATACGATCTCAGCCATTAGATGGGATTAGCAAACTGGCAGCTAATGCTAACTGAACAGACAAACCTTAACCTTAAACCTTAGCATTTAACATATTTGTGGTCAAGGTCAGGGTTTGGTCCAAGGTCAGGAAGGTTATATCAATATGTTGCAGTCTGTCAGTATTTGCCACAACCAATATGCATCCTGTAATTCACACTGTAATTTGACATGTACTTTCTTTAAGTGGTAGACTTTGTGACTAGTCCATTCATTTATGATGGATCTATAAAGTACCTTCAGACTTTCAAAGTAGAAAGGAAAATCATTACAACAGAGTAAGAACACAAAAAGTTTGATTGATTGAGCAGCCTGTGTGTGTGTGTGTGTGTGTGTGTGTCTCACAAAGACCATAAGCGTTCATCTCCTGTCACCATGTTGAGTATGAGACGACCATGGACGTGTTCCTGACAAGCCGAGCCCACCCACTAGCTAAAAATAAGCAGCAGGAATCCAACCAGAAGTAAGGGGTGTCACCAAGGGTTCTGTGTCGCTACTCCCAGGCGATAAGACACTCTAATTGATGTTGATTTCAGTTGTAACATGTACTAATTGCCCCTGATGGCAATTTCAAAATAGCCACTCCTATAGATGGGGCCATATAGAAACAACCTAACGGCCCGTTGTGCTCATTCACTGAGACCCTTTGTGATCGCCAGGTTATGAATTAAAAAGGGTTGCTTCAGGCTATGTCTGTTTCTGATGTTTTGCTAATTATTGTTTTAGTTTCCATTTGTGTTCCCCATATTACTGTGAAAGAGAAAAAGCGAGCAAAACAAAGTCTTTTCATAAGTTTCTTAGCATTGCATATTCTCAGTAGTAGAGTAGGCCATGGCCTTGAATTCATTGTCTTCTCTAAGTACCCTCCCTTTGTCTCCTTGATGTACATGTGATCCAAGTCCAAAGCATCATTGAAAGAATGAATTGAAAGACCCATTGAAATGAACGGAGCAGCATATGTATGATCTACCTCTAACTGCAAACAAGGGAGTGAATCCCCTAATGTGGTTTTGTGTGTGTGTGTGTGTGTGTGTGTATGTGTTTGTGTATGTGTGTGTGCATATGTGCGTGTGTGTGTGATGGGGGGGTGTGCATGTTGGATGTAGGAGATGAGGTGCTGGGGGTTGGGTGGTGGTGAGAGGTGATAAGGGGGGCACAGTGAGATGAAAGAGAGAGAGATAAAACTACATGATGGATGGGAAAGAGAGAGATAATTGAAATTGGTGAGATTTTCACCCAAACTACAAGCCATGAGAGACAAATAAGTTTCCCTCCCACATACACACACACACACACACACACACACAGTCTCTCTCTCTATCTGTCTCACTCTCTATTTCTCTCTCCTCCCTCTCAGTCTGTATGTTTGTACATGTATATTTAAGCTATATCTAAAGACATAAGTTGGCATGTAAATGAACAATGCAGTGCAATCTGTAAGTGTATATGCATAGGTGTATACATTGGTGGGTGTAAATGATGTACAGCAAACTTAAATGAAAATTTTCATCTGAAAATGAAAAATCACTGAGGATTTGTACTTCTTTTATAAAACAAACAAAGCTAAATCTGGTAAATTCAAAAACAAGTGAACGAGTGAAACAAGCATTTAAACAGTACAATAACAAAAAAAAAAAACGTTTCTGAGTTTTATACTCCTTAACTGTCACTTTCAATACATATGGTTGTGTATTGATGTATCTCTCTCTCGCTCTCTCTTTCCCTTTCTCTCTCTCTTGCTTGCTCACTCTCTTTCTCACACACAAATGCATTTTCTCACTCTGTTTCTCCATTTCACCATTAATACTTTTGCATTTGCAAAGATGGACCCAGTGGATTTTCATACAGTAGGCTACAGTCTGAACTGTGTTTGAACTTCAACAGCATTGTCAGAATGATTTAACCACAGAGATCTGAGAGCAGAAATGCATATGAGATGCAGTTTGCTTGTTTTTGCGAAGCAGAGAGGCCTGTTTGGCTTTCGTCCCCCCCCCCTTCATATTTGTTTTCTTTGGTAACAAAACTGCCCAATTTGTACATCCCCCAGCTGCTTTGAAAGGGTCAGTGGCTTGTAAACCCAGCGCAGCAGTGAATAAGAGCATTTGGCTGACCTTTTCATGTTGGGGATAGAAGCTTAGAGAGGCCCCCAACCTGACTTAACAAGTGAAGGCACAAGCACAGAGGGAGAAATTGCTCTGAATTAGCAAATTGAAAAACAGTCAACGTCTGTGTTTTTGTAAAACGCCGTCCAACACATATGTACACATCTCCCATTCCATATTAAAATGCTCATGCCAACCAGACGTCTAGTTCTGCAGGACCAAGCACAGGAGATTATCCATCCACAGAAGTGAGATTAATCAATGGTCAATGGTCTGGAGATGGATTGAGACGAGACACCCATTATAACCATATGCATCCAATCATGCAACATGAAAGACCTCTGTGCCACTGGAAACTGAATCGATTAAAGTCATCTGGCCATATTTCTCACTTGGATCATCGTTGATTTAGAGCATTGGATTTTCTCCCCTTGGCAGAATGAGAGAGAGAGATGATAGCTGTGTGTGCCGAATCATGAACAGGCTGTGATAATTAACATTTATTGATACATAGTTGCAGTAAGCCAGTGCATTAGTCTTCCTAATTACAAGCTTAATGAGGAGGTGAGGTAAATAATTGATGCTGAATCATCTGGCCTTTTAGCATGCATCAGACCCCCTGATCAATCGCACAATTGTGAACCTCAAATGATGTCTCTTTTTCCTTTCTTTTACATAAAACAAGCAAACAAAACACATCATGAGTCATGAGCTTTGGGAGGTTAAATGTTGGTTCTCTGACTATATATATATATTCAAACAAGCCAAACTGCTGTCCCTTTTCCTTGATGAATATTCATAATATTGTAGAAGAAGGTCTGTGCTTCACAATTGGTTGCAATCAGTGCTCTAATTGCCCCGGGTGTCATGTGACGCAGTCAGTGGCAATAATGAAGACGCATTCAGCGTCTTTATCATCTCAAAACAAAGATGGTGAAACGCCAACATTAACATTATTCATAAAATCAGTGATTGCTTCCTAGGGGCAGAGGGTTGTTGTCTGTGGTTCCTCCACAAGGTTTGTAGTGAAAGCCAAGCATCCCTCAATGTGACTCAATACTCCAATTTCTGATATCGGAACAAATTAATTTGTTCATTGCCTCTCCACTGTTCAGAAGTGGTTCATTTGCCATGCATCTCAAAACTGGATTAACATGAAGACATAATAGCACTAAATGCATTATCAAGTATTGATTTGTTTAAAACACATTTGCAGATTTGCAGTGATGATGGCATATTTTTGATATGGATAGCAGAAATTGCAAATTACTGTTATTTGCAGAGGCACAGCTAACACACACACACACACATGAAAGAAAGGGGAGATGAAGGCTGGCAGCTTTGCTCACTCTCTGAATCTCCCTTCAGGGAGCGAAGAGAGGAACTTGCAGGGTAAAGCACTGGTGCAGGGTTTGCTGAACAAACATATCCAACCAAATCATGTGTGTGCTTGTGTGTTTGTGTGTGTGTGTGTGTGTGTGTGTGTGTGTTTGTTTCCTCTCCCCCCTCTCTGACTCTCTTCTCCTCTCTCCTTCTCAGAGGAAATACAGTCGATACTCGGCTGACATAAATCAAGCCGAGCTGTGGAGGAAAAATGGATTTGTGATGCCGTCCGTGTGTCTTCACAGCAGCCGAGTCCAATTTATCTCTGAAATAGGTTATATGGGTGCCACACACACTCTCTCACTCTTTCCCTGACGTCTATACACACACACACATACTGACATCTCCTGGGGAGCCTGGACCTCAAATGTCGGCAAAGTCATTCTGGGACACAGGTGTCGTTTGTGAAGTCTGTTCAAGGCCAACCAGCTGTTGGGTGACTTGATCAGAGCGGTTCTGCCATCATAAAGGAACGAGTTTTGTGTAATGCCTTCTGTTGTCCTCCTGTTTGAATGCTGTTCCTCACCTGGCAGTCACTTTGGATAAAATCGTCCCCTAAATGAATATGTGTAGACGGACAAGTAGTGAAAGTGTTACTGTGTGCCCCCTGTCCTAGCAGTGTTTGAGCTGCAAGGGAATTGGATATGACTTTTTGGTGATGATGTTATTTGTGCAGCAAGCTGCATACATCAGTGAATATGATCCTTATTTAACTGAATGTCAAGATTTGAACTTAATCGCAGGCCTGACACCTTCACTGAACCACGCCTAGCGCGAATGACCGCACATTTATTACCGTCAGGACGGCACAAATGAGGAGGTCGAGATCTCCTGACTGGCGCCTCGTCTGTATCCACAGATCAGCATGTCAAACTAGCAAGTCTGTGAAATTCTCCCTCTCCCTTTCTCTCGTTCTCACTCTCTCTATCTCTCTCGCTCTATCTCTTTCTCTCTTGTTACTCCTCGGCTGTAATTCCACAGTGCTGCCTTGCTGCATAATAAAACCACTCTATTGTCCTCATTATGTCATTTTGACATTTGCAAGCTCTTTTGGCGTTTTTCTGGCGGGCGTAGAGTTTTATCGGGCTGCTGGGGTGCGGGGGCCTCCCCCTTCGTCTCCAAACCCACCCAGGGGGGGAGGGATCATTCGGGCTTGTCACTATCAAAGCTTACTGTCAGGGGTCCTCTGACACGCATCAAAGCCAAGTCTCCCCCAGCACACTGCCTCACCAGCACTGAGATCATTCTCCTGCTCGAAGAGACACACAGAGAGATCTGACTAATATAATACACAGCTCTGCTCTCAAAGCACATAAGGTGTGCCGCAGATAATTATGACAACAGTGTGAGCTATGCAGTATGAAGTGAACAGGGGCCAGGATGCAGAGAAATATGAAAACCAGCTTCATGGTACAACATATGATGTATATTCTCCCTGACATCTCCCCAGGGTTATGTAATCATATGCCAATTCAGTTTCTGCATATCGCATTTCAAGATCGTCTTTAAATCAACATACATCTTGGCTGAGTGTTGGTTGGCATGCTGGTGTAATGCGTGGGTCATGCATAGAAAACTTCTTGGAATTTGCAGAGCTTACCGATAGATTCACCTCCATGTCAAAGTGATTGTGGAGATCTGGTGATAATCCTCCTGTGTTTATTTGTCAGTCATCCTCTGTCAGTGCCACATGGACATATATTGGCTCTTTGCCAGCGACATCACCTTGGATGAAACTCTTGCGTAAATCCAACCCTGAGTGAAATTTAATCCTGACTGGATGAATTAAAATACCAGAGACAAGGGCGCTTGGTACCTCTAATAAGTCTGCATTATATAATATGAGTAAGCAACAACAATGTATTATTATTATTATTATTATTATTGCTGTTGTTACTATTCTAACAATAACAACAACAATGATAGTAATGTGGTTGTTATTGTTATTATTTCACATCATTCCCTGTCAGGGCACACTAGATGTGTTCTAGTCAGGCTAAGCAGGGGAATCAAAAAGATATTGCTTTGTTTTTCTGTTTTGTTTGTTTTTTTCCCCTTGGGATTGAGAGTTCAAGGCATCCTAGATGCACACACCATGTTGTTCACACAACATTAACCTTTTCCAAATTGACTTGCCGACATCCATTTAAAGCATCCTGCACGCAGCTGAGACTTGTATAAATTCAACGTGTCCATGTTGGGTTGAGGATGACGACCCAAAATTGCTCCGACTGGGAGAATAAATGCAAAGTTGCAAAGGAGGCCTGGCTGTTTTGTGCTTTGTGCATAGTGACTACCATGGTGGGAGTCTGATGTTCTTCTAAAGATACCATAAGGCAAAAATGACATGATCTGCCCACTCTCTGTGGTCCCATTGCATTGTGGGTGCACAACAGACATGTTGATTTGACATCCAATGAGTAACTAATGAAGCAGGCTAATTTAAATGATCGGCAGCCATCTATTTTGTGAGCAGCAGAAGCAGAAGCAGAAGCTGAGCTCGTAATGGACATTTTACCAGCTTCCATTATCATCTTATTAAACTCCTCATCAGGTCTAAATGACATGCACTCTACTCCGGTGTCATGGTCGTGTCTTGATGCATTGTCTTGACAATGGGCTCTGTGCACGGCACAGGATGGTCACTCTTTTCCAGTGAATGTCTATTTTGGGGAAGTACGGTAGGCTACATTGAAGTTAAGCATAATTATTAGTTCTATAGTGTAGTTATACTAATTTACTATCCAATGTAAGCCTAACTAATAAGCTCTCCGTGTTCCTCGCCAGTTCAGTGTGCATTTCGCAGTTAGCTCATAGCTATCGGCTCTTTACACAATTGTTTAGCAACGTAAAACCTACCAGAAAAGAATGACCATCCTGAACGAAAGTCCTTCTGGGACTTTACGTCTGCTGTGCAGAGAGCCTTTCAGACTCGCTGGAGAATGCACATAAAGGACTTAGATTGGCACAGCCAAAAACACTAATCAAGGGTGTGGTTTTGTGTGTGTATATGTAAGAGGTGGGGGTGCAGTGAGGAGTATAATTTGTGACAAAGACAACAAAAGAGCACTTTGGATTCTCGTTTCCCCCTCGCCATAAGTTCTCTACCCCATGTGACTGAACCGGGTCAGAGCCATGAGCTGTGATGATTTGGCCCCAACATGACGAACACAAGTCTGCATGAAAGGTTGAAATGGTTTTTAACATCCAGGCCAAACTGGTCAAAGGGGTTGGAGTGAGGGGGGGTTGGGGAATTGGGTGGGAAAGCAGGCAGGGACATGGCCTGACTCACCACATGCAGCTAGCCTTGTGGCACCATGTGGAGGGGGTGGAGGGGGGATTCTCTGTGGCTCCAGCTAGCCCTGTTTTTGGCAGGAAGCCAAGCAAATCCAGATCAGCCCCAAAGGAGTAGTTCTGATGCACAGTGTATGCCGTTTGATTATTTATTAATAAAAGCCATATTTATAAATACACATAAACACACACATGCATGCACGCACACACACACACCCACACATACACATACATACATGGACATGCGCACACACACAAACACACACACACACACAAGGTATCTGAAAAGACACCACAGTTAAATTCAAAATCACAGATGAAATATTGCCTGATGGTTACAGTCCTCAAAAGCATCTCTTAAAATTAGTTGTGGGGTAGGAGGTTTGTCATTTTCACACATGCGATGAAATCTATCCACACAAACGTGGGTGGAAAAAAATGAAAAGCAATCAGACTAAAGTTTGATATGCGCCATGTACCTTTGGAGAAAAACTATCAGTCCCTGAAGCTTTGAAATACCCACGGAAATGCTTGTTACCAGAGCAGTAATTGACAGAGCCAACTGGTAGAAATTCTCTTAGCATCGACCACAGAGCAGGTCAAGCCAAGAATGTTTTGATGGCAGCAAAAAAAAAAAAAAAAAAACTGCGGTGCCAAATGGCATGCCATCCTCTCTCCTCTCTTCTTTTCTCTTGTTCAGAGGGGTGCCGTTATTTGTTGTGTTCCTCTACCCACTGAATAACTGGTTCAAACATCACACGCTAATCGTGAGCGAGCGTCGTGATATATTTCCTTGCTTGCTCTGGCTCACCCTCTGTTCTGAGCTCCTGCTACCTTGGCCTAGGCTGTTGAAGGCCTGAGGCTATAAAGCTTTTTTTGTTGCATTAGGCCTCCATCTCTGACCTGCATTTCCTCCCAAGTGCTTAAAGAGATCTTTTGACAAATCAGTAATCCTGTCACATCCCGAGCGCAATATGGCGTTGACGCCAGTGTTCTCCGCCTGTGCTCTTGGTCGCCCGTCCTCCTTTTTTTTCCTCCTTTCACTTTTTTTCAAACTCATGGGTCAGTGGCCCAATTGTTATTGCGCAAATGGTGCACTGATTCTTCCCAATGCCCCTAACACACTCACACACACAAACACACACACACACACACACACATATACACCCACTACCATCAATAACCATCTCACTGACCATGAGTAATTTGAGAGTGGTTATGTTGCCAGTTTTTTCTTTCCCTAGCAAGGATGGTAGTCCTTTTTCGCTTAGCCTGTTTCACACCATGGTGGCCAACCTTTAGTCCAAGCCAATGCTTTACTCCCTGCAATGTGAGATTTAACTTATAGCTTGGCACACTGCCACTGGATTTGCATTATAGTTTAAGTGCGTGTGCACTGTTTGACAGGATGTTTTGTGAAGCTGTTTTTTGATGTAAATTTAGCATGAACAACACCCAGTATGAGCACAAAAGTAATTCAGCATTCAAACAAATATTAACTATACATCCATTGTCCTTATTCAAGATGTTGTTCATTTTGTTTTCTTGCTTCATAAAAACTTGGTAGCCAATATTGCATCCAACATTAAGGTGTCAAGTAGCAACCCTACTGCAATATGTAATTTCCCCACTGTGCTTTGTATTGCTTTAACATAAAGTGTTTTCCTCCCAAAACAATAGCTAACAATTAGAGCCTTTAGAACATACATACTGAATATGCTGCGTGGTGTGCAGTGATAAGGAGACACAGGCTTGAGGCACATGGGTATCAAATAGACATTCAGTTAGGAACACAGAGAGACCCCCCACACACACACACACACACACACACACAATCTCTCCCTCTGCACTGGCTTGAAACGGAAATTACAAAGCATGAAGTACTTAGGCCAATAACGTGCATCAAATATTAATCTCTGTGCTATTAGAAGCATGTAGTCACTGTGTCTGTGGAGGCTTAAGCAGTCATTAAATAAGAGCTGTGCCACAGGGTTATCTCTGGCAGACCTCAATATCATAAGAACCTAATGTTTTAAAGCTCGCCGTGCTGTCTTCCTGTGATTACAATCTCATAGCACATGGTGCTGGACAGGAACTCCATCACGTAAATAAACATCCAGCTGTGATGGAGGTGTGGGAGCGAGAGGGAGTGGGTGGATGTTCTCTCCTTGGTGTCAGGTGGGCCTTTTGTTGCATGTGTCAGCATTCCTGAAATGCAGGCAGGAGGCTGCTGGTGATTCATCAGAAATGATCTGGGCTTTTTTGTTCTTTTTTTTATTTTGTTTTTAAAAGGAACCAACGCAGTTCTCCACATCCAAAGCTTGAAAAGGGAGAACAGGGATACAGAGCCATCTGCGTGTCCCTTGCCACCCACGTTCCTTTCTGAAAACCCAAACCTCTGTTTTATCACACACATGCACTGAGTGAGGTGCACATGCTCGTCCTATGACCTTCTCTTTTCCCCTAGCGATCAGGAGGCAGATGCCTCCTCCATCTGTGCCAGTCCAAAGATGCCCGATGCTCCCCTGTGAGCCATGATTCTCCTCAGCTCTAGGCTGCCACTGTCACCGCAGCAACCACCACTAACTACCTCCACTGTCATCACCATCCTCCTCTTCACCCTCTTCATCACTCTCTCGCTCCGATCCTCTCCTTCCCTCGTCCTCCACATCCTTCACTCTTTTCAAGTACAGGCCTACAGTCATAACCACCCTCCCCCCAAACACACACAAACACACACACACACACACACACACACACACACACACCTCCATTCCCTTCTCCATAGGGTGCTGATTTCATCAATTTTCTGTGTACTTCAAGATTTGGTCTCAGCCCCCTTGTCTGACTTTGAGTGCGGGCACAGTCAAATGGGCAGCCAAGGATATTGGCTTGGCTGAGAATGCATTATGCAAAGCCTTTGGCAAAGATATTCATAAATTAAACTTTACTAGGCTGGCCCATAGAAGGCATGGTAAAAAAAAAGGGGGGGGGGGAGAGAAAAAGGGGGGAAAATAAATGACAACGAGGTTAGCACAGCAGGGAGTTAGAAAAGAAAATGAGAGAGATGGGGTTTGAACACCTGTACGCTCAGCAAACCCAGCCACATCCATTAGCTTAGATGGAAGCATATTACCCAGTGTCTAGGACAGGTTCACTGCAGAGGCCAGCAAAGGTGTGTGGATGTCATGCATCATTCCCTGTGAATCAACACCAATTCCTCTCTTTCATACACACACACACTCTGTTCATACCATAGGTGTCCTTCATAAACCTTTAAACACAGACTACGTGAATCTATGCTTATTTTGGGTCCTCTCCATAGAGTGTCAATTTAATGAGCCTATGGATGTTAGAAGCATGAAGAGAGATGTTCACTAGTTCATTTTATTTGGGCAAGGGGCGTAGGTTTAGGTTTAAGTTTAGCATGCCAAATACATCTAGAGCCATCCGTCTATTTCTTTCTTTCTCCAGGCGCTTTTTTTGATCTGGCCAAAGACAAAAAGTGGTGCTATCCCTGGGATGGTAAATATATTGTATCTTGTTGGCAACATGATGTGTCTTTGATTAAATATTGATTTTTCCACATTTTAGGGGCCGAATGAAAAATGCTGTCATATTACAGCAATGTGAGTGGGCAGCCGCCTCGCTCTTTTTCTCTCTCCCTTTTCTCTCTTTCTCTCTGTCTATCTCTCTCTCTCTGTTCCTTGCTTGCCTCTCTTTCTCACTCTCCACCTCTTTCTCCCTCTTTCCATCTCTCTCTCACATTTGGTCTCTCTCTCTATCTCTCTCTCGCTCTCTCTCCTCCAAGAAGGACATAATGGCCGGGTGTGAAGGGGCCAACAGGCAGTAAATCTATGGCCACTGCAGTTTTACTGCACTCAACAGAGGCTGGAGCTCTAACCCTGGGACCACCAGCCACCATGAAAATGAACGATGAAGCCAGTCTGTAAGTAACGCATGTGTTTATACACATGAACATTTGAAATGGCTGTGATCACATATAAAGTGAAGTTATTTGTAGAGTTCATGTTGCTAGCAGTGATGTATTCTAAATGATATGAAGATACATACACTAATGCCGCTATACCGGCATTAGACAGGAGGAGTTGTAACCCTTAGATGTTGTACTGGTTTTGTAACAATTTGCCAAATCATAAACATTATATAGGCCTACTGCGTGTGGCATGATTCTGAGACAACACAGTGTTGAAACCCATCAGCTGTCAGATTTAGTACACAAGGCTAAAGGGAAAGTCTGATCGAAAAATCAAAAGAACCACCATCCCATGAAAAATGAGGATTCAATCCTATGTGTTCACTTGAATTTATATTAAATAATATATTATGTTCCACCAATGTGTTTTATATTCCATGGAGAAAAAAACATCTTGGGGACAAGTCAGAATGTGTTATTCTCTGCCCACAAGTACAGTGTAATGCATCATCTAAGTGTCTCTCCTTGTGCAATTTACTAGCAATCATGTGTGATGTTTTCCAGACTGGTACAGTTTCCAACCCTCATGGCTTAGAGCTCTACAGCTAACACTCCTAGGTCTTTAGCCTTTTTTTGCCAGCTTTGCTTGCGAGTCCAAGTGGTTCAACTGCCAAGGGAGATTGCACATCATACTTTGCAGAATAAACTTCACATGCACTTACTACTTGCTACCACAATCCATCTCCTTTGCATAAGGAGGATGCAGGTCTAATGGCTGTGCCACAGCAGGAGAAGCGACTATGATGATCCCACAGGTTACACAGAACCTTGGACCATGCTCAGGGTAGGTGAGAGAGGAAATAAGTGGCTGATTGGTGGAGGTGATTAAAGACCTCTTTCATGGCCTCCTGAGCTGAATCTGCAGCTTAAAGAGTAAGAGAGGTACTGTTCATACTGTTAAGCTGTTTTATTTTTGTTGAGCACTTAGTGTGGGTGCATGCAGTAACTTGTGTGATGTTCTAATCTGGCTCAATGCTATTAAAACTGCCATACCCACCCACTACTGTTACATTGATTCCAGACTAGAGAGAAAAGACAAAAATGCATATGGTGCAAGTCATTTCACTCTGACTGAAACAGTCTGACTGACTGAAAGAAATGCACTCTTCTTTACCAAACTTATCTCATCATCAACATGTGTTTTCTTTTCATACATACAACAGAAGCAATTGTGCAAGAAGCTGTCTCTCTACACACCTTGCTTAGTCTCTCAAAGGAGAAAGACTTAAGCTTTGTTTTTAAAACTATGAAAATTAGGCTCAGACCTACTGGGGCTTTATCCAAAGCTTACGGTCATAACAGAAAGTTCTGCATGGTAATTGCTAATTTCTTTCATTTCAGTCTGGTGATTTCAGAGATTCTTCTGCTTCCTCCCCATAGGGACAAGCCAGAGAAATGTCACTGAGTGAACAAATGTTGACTTCTTCACCACAGACTGCCAAATAAATCCCATTCACTATTGCCTAATATGGCTCAGTTTTTGTCTCTGTTGAATGTGGGCAGAGCTGCCGTTTGTTCAGTACCGGATTCATTTTAATTTAATCTCAAATTGTCAAATAGGAGGCAGATGGTGACCCCAGTCAGAAAGGAGAGCCTAAAATTTAATTTCTGTGACATCCATAATCCTCTGAGCCTCCTCTTTCTCGTCTCTCTCGCTCTCCCACAACTGTAACGCCCCCTCAACCCACAACCACCACCACCACTCAAACTCCTTTCTTTCCACAGCCTTTCCTAACATCCCCCTTTCTCTCTGCTCCTTCAAAAACCATGCAAATGAAAACTATTTTATTTCTGGCGCTGTTTTTTAATAAGCTTATATGGGAACAGTCTGTGACAAGCAGCATTCCTCCCCCACTGCCTCCCTCACAACCCACCCCCTTCTTTCTGACTGATGCAGGGAGTAAGTTTTGCTAACAGCACAGCTGCACCATTGTGCTATTCCTGACCTTCAGAGCACACTGGTGAGCAAAGGCTTTGTCTTGACATTTCAAACCGTGCCAAATTAATAGATAGCGCCTTATTTAAAATTACACAGAATTTTTTGCCATAAAGAAATAATGGAGCTCAGCTAAGCCCTGCTACTTAACTACCACTGGGGTTACCATTCTAAGGTCACAAACACTATTCTTATTATTAAATGAACAGATACACGTTGATACATTTCCTATAGATTTAAATGCATATTGGCACATATTGACATATTTTAAACATGACTACACGTGTAATTGTATCTCAGAGTTGTCATATATGCCTTTAATGCTGTGCGTCATATAAAGTGACATTTCTGTATGCATCAACATGCCTTTCATGCATTTCTATTCTAAGATATGGCTTAAGGCCATCTATTTTTACAGTATGCTTTACCTGAATCATACAAACTGCCATGTTGATTGTGAGTACACTCTTTTATTAATTAATCTATCATCTATATTAAAGAGTTTACGGAGGATTTTCTGAATTTTCAAGGGAACATTGTATCTTCTATTGAAACTGTTTTCATGTGCCTTAGATTGATACAAAAGTATTTTGTCATGCTTTTCTTTATGTTGTAAAGAAAATTTGGTAACACTGTCTATGAACACTGTATTCATAAAGCATTATAAATGCATTCATAAAGGGTTATAATTCATTCATAAAAGCCTATAACTATTATTATTCATATAAGCATTCATATAAGCTTCTTTAGCGTTTTGATACTAGGGAATACTTTACTTATTGTCTGTGATGGTGCCTTATTGCTCCTCATAATTATGTGTTCATGTACTTTATTTATAGTATGTACTAGGGATGTAGCGATACACTGTCAACCGTCGAAATTTTGATACAGCTGTGTGAGGATTCAGATCGCTTAAGATGAAAAATGAATTGCTATACAATTTTTTTCTTCATTATGATTTAAAAGCAAGCCATAATTAACTGAGAGCGAGATACCAGTCATCATAGCACAGCAAACCTGGGCATAGGCTAAACAACTCCAGTTTCCAGTTCCAGTCATCACCGCATATTTAGGCTATTTAAGCATGGGTGTTTCCTAAATTGGGCTGTATGACATAAACAATGCTCAAAGATACTTTAGGTTCATCTCTGGGACGCATGCATGGTGGGTCCGTAAACACTCACCCTGAAGTTGTTCAGTGATGTTCGCACCCTCTCTGTACCACCATTACACTAATTAATCCAACACTCAAGAGGTTATCCATAAAAGCAATATCCATTGACTCCCACAAAGATGTTGATTTGACAACATTCACCAGAGAACCATGTTGCCTGTAGCATCTCAAATAAAGTTAGGCTATGTGTCTTGCAGTCTTTCATGTTGGCTAATTGTCAGAGATGTTTCATTTTGTCTCTTACTCTTACTTAAGAAATGAGGCTATATGGAGGCCTAAAAAGTCCACATGATTTTGTCCATAAAGGAGTTCTGTAGCCTAAATATAGCCTACTCAATCGCTATAGCCATATGTTTTATTCAAGTTGAGTAGGCTATCCTGGCCTACATAACAGTCAAAATTAGTAGCGCACCCCGCTATGTACTGAGTGCTTGTAACTCTTTATTATTTGGCAATTACTACAATTATTAAGCAATCAGGCATATAACAGGAAAATTGACAAATTGAACTTTTATAATGCTTTGTGACTCTTCATAACAGCTCATAACACAGGCTTATAAGATAACATTATAATGTCTTACCAGCACAGTTATTATATACAACATTACAGTTCACATTACATAATATACAGTATTTATATACATCTGTGAACACTAATAACATTAGTCATAAGACTTTATGAATACATTATAACCCTTTATGAATGTGTTTATAATGCTTTATGAAGTGAGTTCATAGAAAGTTAGTTCTAGTATAGAACTAGTTAGTTAGTATCAAAATTTTATGTTTATATTTATAAACAGGATTGAGATAGATGTAACTTATGTGATTTGTTCCGTTCCCTAGGTTAATTTAAAAAACTTGCATACTAGGAATTTTTACATGGGTACAAAAGAATTTCATTCTCATTTGCGTGCCACTGAGGCAAGTTTAAGCTGATATGCAACCACTTAGAGTGTGGAAGAGTTGAGTGTGGGGTCAGCGATATCTTTATTGGCATAAAGGATGTTTCTAGAAATCAATGTTTTCTTCAGGACCAGATCAAAATCAAATCAATGATGCACTGAAATTTTTTTTTTCTTTTGGTGAAGCTGTGAAGAAAATCTGTACTATACAGAACAGCATTCAACATGTTGCTGCGATTCATCTTCCTAATTGAGACCATGTCAATACAATTCAATACAGTATATTGAATTTGGTATATTATATCAAAACTAAATAACTTCTTCATTTAGCAGATATACTGTATGTTGGTAAAAAGAAAGTTTGAGTAGATCAAAACATGTACACAGGAGTTTCATTTTACAAGACATGAAGCACTGAAAAAAGTACACATAGCCAGAAGAATTTAGTTGATGAACAACCCCTGACCAGCATTTGTTTTTCTCTCCCCTGATTTAGAATACTGCATATGTGCACAAGCAAGCCTTTGAAGCCATCACTGAACAGTGAATCAGTGAACTTTTTCACTTCTGTTCAGTGAAACCACCTCACCTGAGACAAGTCCATAACCACATCACTGGCTCACATTTTTTCTCCATCCTGCCTGACCTCTCTACTTTCCTGTCTAGCATTCATTCTTCCATTCTGCATCCATAACCCCAAGTAAATAGTAAATAGTAAATCTTTCTCTGCATGCAATTTGAGCCTGTCAGGCCCGGGCAACCATGGGGTCAGGGGGATGCTGTCGATAGCCTGAGCTATATAGCTAGACAACCACAGAATGGTTGTGAACTCCAGGCTGGGTGCCTGGAAAGCATTATGTTTGGCACTCTTGTGTATTGTGTTTTTTTTTTTTCTTTCTTTCTTTTCGATCCTTGCTCCCCACCACCACGACCCCACAACCACCACCACCATCAATTCTACACAAGGGGCTCTGAGCGCTACAGATACAAGAGAGAGTGAGAGGGGGGGAGTTTAGAGGGGGAAAAAAATCAATGCTCTCGAACAGGGATGAGAGGGGTTTTATCTTGAGCAGTGGGTTCCTTCCAGTGAATTATTCATCAGCAGAGATGCACACAGCGCGTGCGCACTCACACACCACATATAAATTGGACATGGGTATTCACTCACATACATATCGACACACAGATACTTATTCATAACACAAACTCCAAATACCTATGTATATGCATGCAAACACACACACACACACACACACACACACATACACGAGGTGTGGGACAAAACATATAAAAGTGGCACCTTATCTCCCCCAGTCTCGGTGCTTTAGTAAAGCAATCCCTGAAGTTTATCGCAAAAGTGTCAGGGACAGGGCCACGATCAGAGGGCCATCACAGATGAAGGGGCCGAGAACGAGGCTGTGTGCTCACCTGTAAAACACCTGTTAGAGATACTGGCTGTGGTGCTGGTGATGGGGCCCTTTTATCAGTTTGACTCACCCAGAGTGCTTTTATGGGCCAAGTCCACAGCCTTGAAGGGCAAAAAAAAAATCTTGGAACTAAAGGAGACAGAGCCAGGTCACAGAAAACCATTGTGGACTATGTTACTTTTTATCCCTTTAAATAACAAAACAGGCTTTTGCCTTTCTAAGGTATTTTACCACTGCTATGGAGTATTTTCAATCATTGAAAAAAAAATACAGTCCTGTGATCCGCATAATTTTGGCATTTTATTAAAGGAATATACATAAATTTATGGTTGCATAAATCTTGCACACAAATATAGAGTGCTTGCAAATATACTGTGAATATATATATGCTTACTATATATAAATATACATAACATATACCCTTCAGCAGTGCCCTGAGTAAATTGTACAGTCAGAGCTCTCATACAGAGGCCCTATCTATTAATCTTTGAGCGCTCATCCTCTCTGTTACAGCAGCGCTCCTGTATTCTCAGTCCAAGAGATTATGCTCCAGTAGGCATCTCCACGTTACAATCCCAGAATGTAGCCCAACACAGTGTCACCAATTATACTTTTCCACCCATGGTTTGGAATACCCACAACCCATGAGTTCTTCTTCTTTCACTGCTTTCTCTGAATATTTCACTGCCCTGTGTACTTGAAATGAACAAAGACATTTTTCTGGAGACCAGGTTTTCATAGAAAAGCTTCTCTTGAGCCCCTTGCTGTACATTTACAACAACCATGGCATAAATACAAAAAATGAAAGAACAACTCCTTTTATTTGCTAGCCAGATGTAATCTTTCTTAAAAGTATTACAAAGTTTGGTCTAAACTTAATATTATGTTATGAAAACATTTCTGATTCTAATTTAGTTCTAATTAACTGCTACCTAGATTTATTGACGAGTGTGGAATGAGTTTCATGTAGGGTTTGCAAAATTCCAGAATTTTTTTCCAAGGGCATTAACAGGAATTTATGGGAAATAACAGGTATAAACTGGTCATTTTTTAAACTGAATGTTAGGGACTTAGATATAGATGGTAAAAATATACATCACAGTACAATCCTGGCTAAAACAATCAGATTTGATGCAAATAAGTGGAGTATCTATTCTTCAATCACAGGCACAATGCACTCAACTTACTGCAGGAATATTGAAACCACACCCTTACTTGCATTGTGTATAGACCTCCAAATTGACCTCATCAAAGCATCCTCAAACCCCTTCCCCTGTGTCCATGATGAATTCCTCTATGAGGTAGATGCTTTTGTCTACACAATTTTGTCATTTATTCCTGCTTAGTGTTTGTGACCCTTATTGCCTGCTAAGAGGTGAAATTATTTTTGCCAACTGGGAGCTAACTCAGGTCAACAGCCTTAGCACATCACGCCCTCTCAGTCAAGGTTGAATGGCAATGTCAATCCTATATCGCCTATATCCCTGTTTTTTGAGGTTGCCAAGGGCTGTCGGTAGGTCTAAGAATGACAACATTCGGTACAACTCAGACCATGTTGCAGCTAATGCCAACTGAATGGGACACAGAAAAGATGTTTCATTGTCTTCATCAGTTAGCTTTGACTGCCATTTTACTATTTGGTCTGTGCTGTACCAAATATTCTCATTCTTGTTTCTACCTACAGTACTCGGCAGCCATGAACAACAGGGCTATGAGTTGATTGACTCTGGTCTATGGAGTAAGACTGGGAGTCACTACTGAAGTCACAAGTCAGTCTCAAGTCTTAACTCTCAAGTCCGAGTCAAGTACCAAGTCGAGACCAAGTAGGTAGATTAACCACCTCCAAACAGACAAAATGTGGGACAAGTAGCAAGTTTAAGAGGGACAATGTGGGATAGACATAATAACTTTAAGCTTAAGGTATGATGTCTACACAATTTACCAAGAAACATTTTATTTTGCCTTTCAACCCTACAGGCCAAAAGATAAAGATGCTACCTGACCCAAAAGATAACACCTGCTACAGCTTAAGGTTTATGAAAGATAAAACAATATAATCTTGCCTTTTGTCTTTATTTGGACATTATTAAATTAGTGAATTGTCCAAAGGACCAGGCACTATGCAATTGAAAATATACTTTTTTACTTCTACGTCTACTTTTACTTCTAAATAAAAAGCACAGACTAAAACTGTGTCAGGGTAGCCTAGAAAACTAGACACACCCAAATAGTTTTGCACAGCAGGCCTTAGTAGGTCTACCATTGATCTTACCAAGGCTTGGTAAAACGAATCACAACATTCTATCTTTGTAGAGAGTCGTTGGGTGGACTTAGCACAATAATGACAGGGCTGTGATGGTGCAAATCAACTGAGTGGCCATAGAATTGTATTGGCTGGTTTGCTCGGATTGGTCATAGCGCTGTCCAGTTTGAAAGACAACCACTAATTCCTCCCCTACAATTGAGCCCAGTCTATCAGTCGTGGCCAGACTATACATACTTGATGTTATAGCTTGGCTTGTCAGGCTAGTGTCTAGGTCCAGGTGTTTGAATATAATTACCTCCACCAAGGAGGTTATGTTTTCGCCTGTGCTTGGCTGTCTGGATGAAATTTTCAGACAAGGTGGTATTAGTATACAGAACAGATGATTACATTTTGGTAATGATCTGGAACACCATCTGGAATTTGTATTGCATCAGTGACCTTACTGGCTTGCTGGAGGTCTGCGCTCTCCGAGTGCTTTTCTAGCTTTCAACAGAAATGCTGCAGATATTGGCTGTTGATAAATGCTGCCTGTCATGTTACGACGTTTCATCAAGTTCCACCAAAATAATTTGCAATTGGGAAAGTATTGCAGACATTAGAACGTCTTTGGATATTTCGAATAAACAAACAAACGAGATGGAGCTGTTTATTAAGTTGAGATGATGCTAAGATTAGAATTACATCTGAAGCAGAAGAGAGTGATTGACTAGGTTATCAGCAGTCATTGTAGGCTATGTGTTATTGTCATGCTTTGGGGCGCTATATTGCATCTAAATGCATTAAATCATAAGCTAAGCAGTGTGTGATCTGCCTGGCCGTTGCTCCGGCCTTGACAAAATGCAAAAAGCTCTCTCTGCTTTGCCGTCCACAGGTTTAAAACAAGATAAGGCTATTTCACAGTTACTGAAACACATCTTTTCTTTTCTGTGGCTATAAGTTTTCATAGTTTCATAATCATAATTTCATCATATCAATCTAATTTGCAGAGAAGTGAAAGTGAATGGTGGGTCTGAAAGTTAATAAAGCAATTGGAATTTAGTGATGGTTAAGTGCACATATGAGTTTAGTTATGAGGTACATGAGGATGGATGCATAAGGATGGGTGAATGACAAATGAATGAAAAAATGCCACAATTTTCCATTGATCACTTACTTCAATAAACAATTTTTAATGTGCAGTATTAAACTAGATAACTTAGATACTACTAGATACCTAATGCAGGTTTTGTCAAACTAAATGACCTGTGTAGCTTAGCTTATTAAACAAAGATCACCAGGGGTGAGGGCAAATTTACACTTTAACATCTTAAACTTTTTTTCTCCTCTTTCTAAACTTGGCATTTTCTACAAATCCGGCATTTATTGCCTACAAATCTGACAGTATAGACGAGTGAATGAGTGTGTGTGTGTGTGTGTGTGTGTGTGTGAGTGTGAGAGATAGAGAGAAGGAGAGCAAGAGAGAGCGAGCATACACATGTGCCACACCCTACAGAGACAATTGAGAAGATGTGTGTGTGAGCTAGTGACGAATAATAACAATTCCCTGAAGGATGATAAAATGCTCCGTGCATACCATGCTGTTTTCATGGACAGTTGCAGGAATGCAATTAGCTGTAAATATCATTAGATCTACATTATCTGCAGTGCAAATGGTTTCACTTTATTTCATCTCTCATGCACTCCCTGAAATTGTAGTGTGGTGGGTCTTGGCCTAACATTGTCAGCCCAGCTGGTTTTGTATAGCTCTGTCTGCCGGCAGTTTTGTCGGCAAATCATGCCTTCTGTAATTTTGTCAAGTCAAGTCTGAAATCATTCAAATTTTCACTCGAGTCTGACTCGAGTCTAAATCATGTGACTCAAGTCCCCATCTCTGCTACTCCTATTTTACGTCTGTATAGTCCTGGGGATAAATGTTACATCCTTTACCATCTTAGACACTTAAAGAGCAGTGAAAACACTCATCACTCAGAAAAAAATTATAACCTTTATTGTCGTCTTTATTTTCCATAGTACCATAGCCAAATATGGTGTGCACTAATACCAACATCAACTCTCAGCAGAGAACAGTAAAACTGGGATCATTTTGTACCAAACAGGGCAGAATGTTTGAAATTGATTTCATAGAGATCTGAACACATTTAATACATTTTGTGATTATTTATTTACATTTCAGCTCATCTTAAGCAGGTGGCATGCTACTGGTAGCTGTCAAGCTACCTGTTGGTGAGCCCTGGTCTTAATTACACAAAATTCTCTCGTTTTTGTTACAATCTAGACTGAATTTGTGAACTTCTAGCTAACGCTTACCGATTGGGCAAAGGAAAACAAAACTTCATCACCATTATCAGTTAGCATTGGTTGCCATTTTGTTATTTGGTCTATGCTGTTGTGCCAAATTCATTCTCATACCAGCCAACAGCACATGGCAACGTGAAACAACAGGGCTACGGACTGATTCACTCCAGATAATCCCTTTAACACAGCTCTGATCTGGCCCTGTTCTAAATGGTTAAAGTTAGCTCCAGGCCACATCAGGGACAGTCTCGTCTCAGGATCCACTGCTGCTCTGTGGATCTCATAATAGAGGTGAACACTGAAGTCAGAGATAGGGAGGGGTGTCAAGTGATGAACTGACAACTAGCCTTTACATCATCCTGTCACGCCACGCCATGGTGCCAGAGGTGACGTGTTTCTCTGCCAGTGAAAAACCTAATGAGCAATTTCCAGAAGAAAGCCCAAGGAGAAACATCCTTTCAGAAAGGCAAGACCAAACTTACAGATGCCTCTTTATTGTTTTGTCTTCTTTTAGCTTAGTTGGCCACAAAAATATGCAATACACTGTCAGATGGATCAGCTGTTAGGATCTCATATGCCATCACAGTTTTTTTGTGAATCTGTGTATTTACTTGAATGTATTTGGCATGTGGTTGATCAGGCATGTAGGAAGGGTCAGTTCTTCATTGCAGCTGTCAAAACATGGATCTGCTATCATCAGCAAATGTTCTGAGGGGATGTGATGAAGATGGTGGTTAAAAGTAAGTTTCTGATATCATCTTTCACGCATGCAACCACAACAAATTATTATTGCACTCTCTATATTCCTGCAGGAGGAAAATAAAACTTCCTTACATTGTACTTCATACTCTCTGAGTTTTCCTCAGTTTTGAATCTGGTGGACTCAGGAATTCTTTATATCTTTCTTTTTTTAATATCTTCTTCATAAGTCTTTATATCACCTATATTTTTGTCTGTTACTGGCTGAGTCAGTTTTTAATGTTGGATATGTCGTGGACATAGTATCATAATAACTGGTGTCATAATGTGTGGTATTCAAAACAACTAAAATGCCAAGTGGGTATATAGGGACATTACATCTTGCATTTTTGTCAGGATTTCAACTTGTTTTCAACAATGGATTTCAACAATGTTATCTTGCACATCAAATCTTTACAAAAGAAAAGCCTTAAAACAAGAGAAATTGGTATCATGTTCTCACTGAAATATCCAGTACAGGAATTGTGAAGCATCTGATCTTGATTTGTTTTTTGCCCCAGACAGATCCTGCTTTATTTTTTGTGGGTCTTGCACCTCAATTTCATGGTTCAAGAGGTGTATTCTTCTATCAGGGAAGACAGATGAGGTTAAATGACCTGCCCAACAGTCATTAGTGAGCAATCAGCAAGTGCTGTTAAACGCTTCTGTAACTGCTGAAGGGGTCAATCATGGTCCCTCTCTGGCCTCCAGATAAAGTCTGACACTTGCCAATCACCAAGTCTAAATGTGCAACAGGAGTGTGAAGCTCAACAAGCAAGAATAAAACTTAATTTGACACATTTGGGCACCATTCCAAATGTCTTGTTGGTGCTTCCAAAAGCACCAAGAGTGATGACCATTTCAGTGGCATGACGCCCAAACTTTAACCCACACACAGTAATCATTGATTCCATATCCTTCATATAATACAAAACTTTTCTGTTCCATAGTGCCAAGATGACGCAATGGCACTCCGGAACAAAAATACAAGAATCACCTTTGGCTCACAAACAATGTAATTCATCAAGGTGGCATTTGGGAGACCACAGGAGAAATAGAAATGAGTAGCCTATTATCGACTTACCTGAGAGAATTGAAGAATACTTCTGAAAGAAAAGCACATTGAGAACTGCATCCATTCAGCTGGCGGGCCTTCTTGTATTGCTACAATTACCTTATTTTATTGTGAGTCGGACTTTCTATGGTGTAAGAATGAAAAATTCTGTGACTGCAATTAAATGGAGCATCCATGTCTTTCAAAATAAATTGCTAAAGAGTATCTATTTATTGTACATTCATTAAAGTGTAGCCTATTTCTACTTCTAAGCGGTCTAAATAATTATGTGCTGGTGTACACAAAAGTATTTAGACTACAAGAATATCATCAATAGTACAAGGCTATTGTTGCCTCGCGCTAGGTTCTAAGAGACAGTGTAGGCTACATATGTACAACTGACTCACCTCATGAAAATGTCATTAATAATACATTTTACAAGCTGATTAAACTTTGCAGTGGGAGGTTCTCTTGAAGCACTACAATGACGAGCGAACCCATGCGCTGAGGTGTGTCACACGACCCATGCGACTCACAGCCGTCCTGAGAACAGACCAGTGAGCTGACAGCTCGTGGCTTGCGTGCGCCTCTGGACTCACACAAGCCAAAAATCTTTATTTCAGTCGCGCGGGTTGAGAGCCGGGGGATTTCATCTCGGCCGTGCGTGAAGCTACGCTTTGTCGCGCTCAAATTTGTTTGGCTTCTCCAACAGAGGACTGCAAGTACCCTACTGTATGAAATGTAGAACGCGCATAACTTTCCGGAGCGATTTCACCAAAGAGAGGACCACCAAATACGTGTTGTAAGCTCAGCTACTGTCTAGCTCTAGCACCGCGAGCAGGGCACAACTCACGACTAAACGCTTGTTTCCCGTGTCTTTTCCCATCATATCTAAACACACACCAACTCTACATCGGATACAGACGACACGAGAGACGCCGGGCAGAGGTAACTGGCTTCTCTTGTCTTTACGTGCATCCACGTGCCTTGTTTGGCAGTTGGTACTTTATTGTTTTTTTGTTTGTTTGTTTTTTTTTGTTTATTTATGGTCTCCAAGTTGCAAACCATAAGTGTTTATTCTAATGCTTTGTCTAATGAGCTTGGCATAGCAACTGTAACACAGGGCTTGTAGGCTATTTTTGTTACATTCCGAATCATAGTCGTACGTCGCACATTCCTATAATGCATAAGTAATGTTAGCGTTATGCAGAAGAGGATTCTTTATTTTCTAAACGACTTTAGACAATATAGCTTGCAATGGAAAACAACATACCTCTTTTTCATTTATGATTTGTTGTGTTCGCCGCTTATTTCATTTTGGGGCACTGATGCTGATGCGAGAGCATCATCAAACCACTGATGCTTTGGCACTTTCACAGCGGACGCTATCACACCACATGCAATTTGCGGGAACATCCTCTGCGTATCATAGATCACAAAAGAAGCATCTATGCACATTAAGTCCCATCACTTACTATAATGAATCTATTTGTGTGTTGGTGAATCTTTAGAGAAACTGTGTACAAAGTAGCCTGTTTTATCTCAGACAATACTGGGACTTACCATAAAGGTTCCAGCATTCAATGGCCCACTTAAGCCGTCAACTGCAATGCAATGAAATACCAAGTAAACAAGCAGCTTGCATAGTCCAAATCACAGCATCTGTCACTCTGCCTGAGATTGGATTGATTTAGCATCCATGTGCAGCATACTAAAGTCTCTCTTTATACTCTTCATGCAATATCATTATTTTTTTAACACACACACACACACACACACACACACCAGATAACCAGATGCCAGATTCTGTAATCAGGAACTGCTTGTTGTTTTTGCTTGAAATATTGCCCCTGCCTCACTTAATATGAATCTGAATTTGTGAGATGTAAAAAAGAACTCTTGGTAATTTTGTATGAGCAGATTAATTTGCTGTGAGTGTGTGACTGACTGAGCTCTAATCTGGGTCCACCACTGGCTCAATTACGATGACAATTAGAAAACCATGATGAGGATTAAAGGAAGGAAGTCAGGCAGCCAATCAGCGCTAAGCAATAACTTTAATTCCAACAAGTGTGTGTGTGTGTGTGTGCATTTGTCGCTTTGTGTTTGTGCGTGTATGTGTGTACATCTGATAAAGAGAGGTCTCTGTGTCTGAGAAAAAAGGAGTTATGCAGACATATGTTCATCTCTCTTTCTTATTCTCTCTCTCTCTCTCTCACACACACACACATACACCGAGATGAATGGCAGTTATCCTGAGATCACTCTATAGGAAATTGATTTCTCTTAGCCTCAGAGTAGGTTAGTGGTCAGCAAGAAGCACTTTCAGCAGAGTAGGGGAGAAAGAAATGAAATGCAGACAGAATGGATCCTGTCTGCAGACTCTGAATTCCTAGTCAAAGTAAAGCAGACCTAGTTTTCTGCTGCTCTCTACTGGCTTTGGAAAGGAGAAAAAGAGAAATGGGAGTCCTACTCTCTGGTGGGCTGCAGGGACAGAGTGCTCACTCTATGTGTGTGTGTATATGTGTGTGTGTGTGTGTGTGTGTGTGCGTGCGAGTGTGTGCGTGCATGTTTTGTCATTTTGTCTTCGCCCTCTCTCCTGTCTATCCATTCTATGCATGAGTCACTGGGTGTTTGTTAACAGATTTCTGTGGGGCGTGTCATGTCATGCCTGCAGGATAAGCGTTCCGATCCACACACACACTTATACACAGAGACACAGTTCCACTGTGTCAGCTGACGTAACCCCCCCCCCCCCCACCACCACCACCACCTCCATCCCTCCCCTATTGCCATACTATTGTAACCCACACTCTCTGACTGACAGCTTTGTGCATCTATGAGAAGAACATTAGGGTCAGAGGGTACAGCTGGATATCTCTAAAATACATTGTGAATAGAACAAACAGAGAATCCACATTGGATCTGCGGTCCTGCAATCTGGTCTGTGGTCCTGTTTGACACATAAAGCACTTACTAGTGGCTTTTTTGTCACTGTGAATTTTTCATGCCAAAGAAAGACCAGGTTCAATCAGAGGACAGGAAGTCAGTTATCTCCCCTTCTCTCCATTATCAATTCAAATGCAACAACTTTTGACTTTTTTTTTCCACAACTGATACAAAACCGCTAGGTCTATGTGAGTGCACAAGCAAGAAGACAAAGTGACAAAGAGAGAGAGAGTGAAAAAGAGCGTGACAGATAGAAGTAGTAGAGAGTTGTAACAATGGTGTCTCTGGATCAAGCGATGTCAAGAGAGAGTTGCATCGAAGCTGCGGCGTGTTACTCCATTTACTCCCCTCCTCCCTTCCCCCAGCACCACCACCACCACCATGTCTGAGCTAGAAAGTGTGAGAGACTGTCTCATTCATGATTCAGAGCCAGTGCTTGTGCATTCAGTGTGAATGCCATCATCTCAGCTCCTGAACAGCAGAGGAGGGGAGAGCTGCTGTTCTATTAATACTTGGCTTTTTTCTGAAATATTGATGCCAGAGATAGGGGTAGGGGAGAGGTCAGCCTTGCAGCCATAATATGCGACCACATTCCACATTTGTAAATTGAAAGTTACAGCAGGAGTCAAGCGGTGGGTGTGTATGTGTAGGCTATGTCTTTTCTGCCACCGTGTCTGTGGATGTCAGATTTTCCAGTGAGCATGCGTATTACTTCGGGCAATGTGATCAAGCAGGGGCTCTGCATGTGATGGAGACAGCACATTTGTTTGACACTTTCACTTGTTCTTCTTGAGTTTTTTCCATCTCATTCAGCTGTCAGTCTTGAGAATTATCCCCAGATGGCTGTTTTCTTTGGAACAGAGCCGAAACTGATCTGGAACCAAGCCAGATCTGAGCCATATCACTGCCAGATGCACCCCCACCCCCAGCATCTCTCTGGGAAGGCGGAAGGTGTGTGTGTGTCTGTGTGTGTGTTGTTTTTTTCAGACATAGCACGCACTCTTGTGGCTGATGAGCTACGATGACCTAAAGTGGTGCTCACTACTACCTCTCTCCCTATCTCTGTGTGTGCGTGTGTGAGAGAGAGTGTGTGTTGTGTGTGTGTGTGAGAGAGAGAGTGTGTTTTGGACTGTGTATATAGGGGGGCCCTAATGGATATGTATCTGCTCCCCTGAATAGAAGCCTAAGGACAGAGAGGCCCATTTATCAACCATATACTCTCAAGAGATTTTGGCAGCCATGTGGGGCTTTTTAAGGCCTAGCCATTCAGAAGGGTGATACACATTGTGTCATGTGCCCAAGGCACTCTTTCCCTCTCCCGTCTGCCTTTGCCGCCACTTTGTACAGTGGAGGAGCGCTGTGATCACACAATGTGATGTATAGTGGGATTTATGTGTTAGTGCAACTGTATTTTTTTGTCTTATTTGGATGCTTCACATTGTCATTTTACATCCTTCTTATGTAGGCCTATGTCTGTTTGATGTTTTGTGTGGTGTCTTAAGTTGTTTTATGTATTTTCGTTTGAGCCAAAGACTGGTCATCTATTGTAGTCTATTTCCCATGTCCCTGAATTGTAAGAAAATAACAGGTTAGGTCCCTAAAACTTTTGCAGTCTAGAAAAGACAAGATATCGCCACCTGCTGACCACCTGTCCAGACCAGCCTTGGAGTTTTCACCACATTTAATGTATTTAAATATTCTGAAATGGAAGAATCTGTATGGCTTCATATCAAAATAAATGTAGGCTTTTATCGTACTGTGGTCTAATGTACATTCTGTTTCATTCAGACCTTACCACAATATCCCTTCACAATGCAAGGTGGTGGAAATGGACTTCACACACAACATGAAAAAGCTCAGGAACACATCTCTATTTGAGTTGCTTTTGAATAACACAATAGCACCACGTAAATGGCCACTGTCAATGCATTTATTCCAATGGTACCAGCCAAGAGAAGGGCTAGTGATTGAGCACTGGCTAAAATGACAATGCTCAAACAAGGTGTAAAGTCTGTTTGGTCATCCCCAACTCCCAGCATTTTGAGTTTTACAATTCATTTGTTCTGAATAGAATAGAATAGAATGTAATAATACTTGTAGCAAATACATCTGTCCATAAAATCTGACGTTCTGAACAATACAGACAATTTATTGTTGCCTTACCAGTCTTACCTGCCACCTTGACATGTTGATGATAAATTATAAAGTGGTTTAATTATTGCCACAAGCATACAGGTATATGAACTATAATAGGGCTATTCAGAGTCACATAATGAAAATGTTATTGATTTAATAGATTCATTAGTGATCAAATGACATCATAAATGTCCTGAATACATCTTTCATTTCCTGAGTAGCTTAGATGAATAGACATTGTCTGCTTTCCAGAACCATCTAAACCACCCTCCCGCTCCCCCTCTAGTATGTGAGTCTGGTGGCTTTGTTGTGGAGTTAAGTTTTGGTAAATCTCGTGCTAATGCTGTATTATCCATGGCTCTCAGACACGACTGTTCTGTCAGCAGGTTCTTACTCATCACAGCTCTCTAGTCCTGTTCCATGCATCACAAATCATTAATGTCTTTCCAACTCAATTGCAGAAAAAGAAGATTAAATAATTAAAGAGAAGCACATCGTCGCTCTACTCTGGAAGAGAGGCCTTTGTGGTATTTGTGTAATTTCAAAAGACTGAAGACATTCAGTCATGATGCACTGCTTTCACAGTCCACCTAGTGCTTATTTCAGACAGTGTTAATTGAACAGTGACTGAAATGTTAAGTGCTGATTAGGAACGAGCTGAAAAAGATCTAAACAGAGCTTTATCACAAGTTTAGATTTTATTTAAAAGCACAAATTACTTTTACCATCAGAACTATACAGTGAAAGAGGCAGTATAAATTACAGTAGATTACAGTAAAACAGCAGAGCCAGTCTTAGACTTTCCTGTGTATGCAGATCTGTGTATGTAAGTGGGACATATCCTTGGGCTTAATCACCTTACCAAAGTTCTCAATGGTGTCTGGTCTGAGCTACTTCAAAGACTTGAAAGAGACAGTGAGTCATTGCATGTCCGCCCACATTGTGTTTTCAGTCCAGTTGAGTCTAGTCAAGGCTAACATTTTGTCTTTGCCCAGACCCTGGGTGTCTTACATCCATTAGGCTTAGAAGGAGCCTTAACAGACAAGTCACACCATGTCAGGCCCCAGCAAAAAGTGAGCAGAATCCCCAACAGACACAGCCAAGCCTGTGCCCCCACAAGCTGAATGAACACTAGCCAACACAATTAATGGATGCATCAATGTTACAAGACCCCTGCTGCTGGAGTGTCATGTAAGCCTGGATGAGATTGGATCCATATTATTACAGTGGGCAGGCCCCATGTGGCAAGGCTGGGTGTATGGAGCCAGTCATGTCAAAAAACGCCTGAACTGCTGCAGTATGAGAGAAGTTAAAGTGTGCAATGATTACTGAAACACAATTGCAGCAAAGACAGAACTGAAGCACACTTAGCCCAAAATAATGCAACTTACTACATTATGTGCATAAAAAACTTTAACAATAGAACTAATTTTATATATATATATATATATACATAGCGTATATGTGTATGTATAGATTTAATTTCTACACATTGCTAAATCAATTCCGCTCATCTAAGTCACAACAAAGATCCTAGCAACATTTTTATTTTTGAATACTAGATTTTGCCTAGGACAATGAAGAGTAACAGGAAGTGAGTGGGAGAGAAGGGAGAGACGGGAAAGTGTGTGTGGGAACTTAACCTGGTCTCCGTTGCCATTTGGACTTATATGACTGTAATATACAATGCTGCTGCTTGTATCCCAGTGCCTACATTCACCGAGATTTAAATCGTATCGGGAATCGGAATGTGAAAAAGCATCCAGTGTGTTTCAGCAACTATGGTTATAACCAGTAACCTTGATTTTGTGGATTATTCCTGCCCGACAATAAGCACAACATAGACCTAAGTCTAAAGTTTACCTTCACTTTTACAAGTGGTCTTTAAGTGTTCATTGCCATTTAGGTCTGGGAACAAGGACTAATATTTGAGTGCAGTGACATATCATCTGTACACTTTTATGATACTCCTGTGGAAAGCGTTCATCAGCAGCAGGTGTAAGAGCCTGTTGTTGTTTTGCTTTTTGTTTGTTTGAGTTTCTCTTTTTACAATTCAGTTGGCACACCAGGTAGCAATTGACTGATTTTGCCCTTGTCTAGGCTGGCTCTGTTCCAGAGTCAATTGCTGTGTGGTTGTGTCTGACCACACATGCAGCTAGAAGATCACATTTCTCCTTCAAGGCTTATTGTCCCTGGCCTGATACAAGCCTTCCTTCTATAGTCTAGAGTCCCTTTGAAGAAACAGATCTGTCTTCTTACTCTGGACTTGATTTGGTCAAGTCATGGGGCATTGGGATTTGTCAGATCAATCAATGTAAAAAAAAAAAAGTGTATTCATAGCGCTGTGCAAGCACTGGCATTTGCATTCAGTGTCTGTGTGTAAATCTATAGTACGTGATGGAGACTGGTATTGAAGGATACTGTAACACACACCACTGTTTTATTTATTTAATTCAAGTATACATTTTGAATTAATGCTTCTGCTCATATATTCTCTGGAGATCATTTATTCCTCCGCTCTAAATCGATGTCAGGCTCTTCTACCACTCTCATCTTTCCTCTACTTGCACCCCACCTTGATGTTTGAAAGCTGAATGGCAGATTTATCTCTCTGGTGGCTCTTTTGATCCCACTGATTTTTCCTTACCATCGGTGGATATTTATGTTTCCTGTGATTGGATGTCCCTGTCCTCATCCCTCCAGAGACTAGAGCCACGTGACCGCTTGGGAATATGTGGCTGAACTGGGGCTCAATCTCAGATGACTATGACTCTGTCTGAGCAGCCTGCATGCATGCATCTGTTTATCTGAAATGTCACCTGTCTGTTTTGTCCCTTTCTTTCTTTCGTTCTTTCTTTCTTCCTTTCTTTCTTTCTTTCTTTCTTCTATCTTTGAAAGGGTCTGGCCATCATTGGAAACAGACAAGTCAGGACCCCCCACCACCCCCAACACACCCTTACACAAACACACCCCTCAGCTTGAATGTAAGCTCCCACTGACCTCCCACCGTGAAGATGGGGTTGCTATGGAAACTGCTGGTGCTCCAGTCATTCATCGGATGTCTGGCAGGTAAGTGTGTGAGCGGCATCTACTCCGGCCACCTCTGCTCCTGCCGCTCATTATCTGGGCATCCCCTCCACTTTCCTCCCCTCCTCTCCCCTCCCCTCCTTCTCTTCTGCACCGTCTCTCTGCACCCACAACAAACAACGCTGTTTACTCAAACAGATGGGCCCAGCTCAGGGAAATGGCCCATCACTGTGTGAAAAGGGGTTTTCCAGAAGCCCTTGCTGTAGTGACAGTGCAAACAGTAAGCGTCTGGACTGGATATCAGTGCACTTTACAAGTCGCATGTCCTCTGCATTGATTTGTGTCAGCCACAATATGTATAATAAAATATAATTAATTAATAATATTAAATATAATATCTGTACTTTTGTTACTATTACATCCGCACATTTGAAATTTTGCCTGTAGCAGACATAAATTTTGTCAGTATATGTTATTTCTGGCAACCAGACACATGACTTGGTGTTACCAGCACATTGCCCCTGCAGGAGGGGTGTGGGGTTACAGAGGTAGTCTACGTGCAAATTACCTCATCAAGGTACTGCAGACAGGGCATTGGTTCACAACGATCCTCAAAGTCCGATGTTGCCATCGTTACGTCCAGGAGGATATGATCACTGAAGCCTGCGTCAACCACTTTAGCCACTTCACTTGGCTTTTATCACCATATTAGCCTCATAAGAATGCCTGTCTTTGCTACTGAATCTGTATTAGCATCCTGCAGTCGTAACGCAGAGGCTCTCTCTCTGCATATGCCATAAACAGACTAAGATCACAGAGATCAAAGCCATTTAGGTTTGTTGTTTGCTCTTCTAATGGGAGTGCTTTTCGTGTAAATCAGAACAGCACCATCTTTGAAAAGAGAAATTGCATACGGGCAATAATCTGATGGGAATTGGGTGTTTCATCACTGCTACATCACTGCTATGTGCAAGGTTTTTTAAGAACAATTTACATACAGTTTTTTTTTTTTTTTAAAGAAACAGCCTAGTCTGGTTTGCATCTGGCTTTATAATCTTGTCATATAATCAGTGTAATTGCATCCAAAATGCACCTATGTGCACCAGAGCATAATCTAAGCATATTTTCAAATGCAATACAATACTAAGTCTGTATAATACTCTTAACCTATTCAGTGAATGCCTCCCATCCCACCTTGCCAGATATTAGTATTTTCAATGAGTGCATTATACCAATTGTAGTTTCATGGTTAAATTGCAGGCTAATGCTAACTCCAGCCAAGCACCAGTGAATGAAATGGCCCTACATAATGCATAGGCCATGCGGCAGGCAGGAAGATCTGCAGTTCAGAAGCAGTTCAGTGTGAGAGCAACAAACTGGACATGCATGCAGGCAGGTACTGGGCAAGGCAAGAGATAAGTGTGACTTGTGGTCTCCACAGCCCTGGGGAGATCTCAGCCTGGCTGCTCCCTGAGTGAGTTCACCGGGAGGGAAAGCCCACAGCCCCCCAGATGGGGCAGGTAAACCCAGGCAGGGCAAGGTGCAGCTAATCAACCATACAGCATGGTTTTCTGTGTGTGTGTGTGTGTGTGTGTGTGTGTGTGTGTGTCTGATGTCACAGTCTATTGGTTCCCCAGATTTGAAGAAACAGTTGAAGCATAAATGATTCCTCTCATGAAGCAACTGTTTCAGCTCTTCAAAGAGTTTCCTTACTTCCGCCTCCCCATCAGTTATATCCCTCCATGATACTGAGCCATCAATCTGTGTGTCGTATCAGTGTGTGTGTGTGTGTGTATATGTGTGTGTGTGCGTGTGCATGTTGTTGGAGACACTCTTTGACACTAATGAAATATGAATAGCATTTGGCACCAGTCCACCACATGCATGAACACGGCCTCTTGATGCTCAGTCACACTCTCAGATTCTGCTGAACCGAGTCAGAGACTGCAGCAGAGACGAGGTGGGAGTGAGAGATGCAGTTCCCGGGTGTTGGGACGGGGCCAAACCAGTGGCACTTGGGGGGGAAAACAGTGAGATGTCAACAAGCTGGAAGCAGTCAAAGAGTCATGTGAGATGTGCTTGTCTGAGCTGAAGGCAGTATTGCTACTAATCAGGAGAAGTGAATGTTGGCGGTATATTTCCCTGGCAATTTTAAGTTTATCTGCATTTTTCAGTAGGACCTTACCATGGTCAGGATTGATAGGTGAGGGCATCTACAGTTTATCTCTAGACATGACTGACAGCAAGGTGTTTGTGAACTATGGCTGTTTATGTGGTAATGCAAAAATACACAGTGAATGACCTTTAAGATTGCAAGAGAAATTATACAAACAAGCCTTCTGCAGTCACCGACTACTGACACCGGTAGTTGCTTTTCTGTTCATTTTAATTGGAGGTCTTTTTTATTTCCAAGTGTTTCCTGCTAATTACACCTATCCCAATGTGAAAGCTTCACCTATACAACAAAGTTAGTTGATTTCTACTTGCTTTTACATGTGACTTTCAGGTGGTTTCATAACTGCAACATATATATAAAATGAACCCAAAATCCATCAGACTATGAACGACCATGACTTTCGTGAAAACAGACCAAAAGCTCCAATTGTTCATCTTGCCGACATTAAGCATTGTTTGACGTATGTGCTGTGCAGGCAAGACAAATTGTAACTACTCATGCAAACAACACTAGTCATTAGATGAAAAATTATCCTTCCACTGAAGCGGTTATAGTGTAGGTCAGGATATCACTACGAAATTATCAGTTGTTGCATATTGTACAGATATTTTGTGCAACAGCACCTCTTGTAATTCCTATACATTTAATTTCAAAGCATATTGAGTGATTTCATGTCGTTAAATTTAATTACTCAACGGTTCTCTTTTTTCATTAATAAAGTATTTTTATTTCCTTAAGGTGTCATACACAGTTATGGTTATAATTACATAAAAGGTAAACAGTGTTTAGCTTGTGTTTAATTGTCCCAAGACAGAGTAATCCACAAACTACAACTAAATCTTAAAATATAAAATTTCTTTGAATGGTGTTCTCAATATTAAAAAGGTAGAGATGGTCTCTCTATGGTGTTGGAATAGTATATATGTGATAGGTGCGCTTTCATGAGTTTGTGAGCATAAGAGGTGCAAAAGATTGTTTTGCAGTCTCACACCTGTCCTTTGCCAGCGTCCTGTAATAGGATTGGGAGCCCTTGGAGGGAGACCTTTAGGGACGCATGGGCCTTATCTGTGCTGGCGGAAGGTAGAGGCGCTTTAAAAAGCGAGATTGGCTTTTTTATTTGATGCATAAACCCTCTGAATCTGAATCCAATAGATTGCAGGCACCACAAACCCCCATGTGCAGTCACCTCTCCACCTCTGCACGTACGAGCACACACACACATGCACACACACACATATACACGAGAAACACACACTCACATAAACACATGATACACACACATGCACACACACACACACACACACACACTGACACACTCTTACACACCCATCTATACACATACAAATATACACACAAACACACACACACACACATGCATTCACAGCAGTAGCCTCCCTCTGTGGCTGTTTATTCATGCTGAGGTAAGCTTTGCGAATTCATTTGCTGTCAGCCACTATTGAATCTGAGATTAGTTTTTATTTCGGCCCCCAAAGTGCTCAGAGCTCTCGCTCTCTCTCTGTCCCACTCTGCCCAAACCAGCTCTACCTGGACACAGGCCCTGTGGAGCATGTTGGGTGTGTTGGAGGGGTGTATTACAGTATGTGTTTCTGCCAGGCCCTGCCTCACATATCTCAGTGGGTGCAGCAGGTGAGAGATATATACGGTGGCACTGCTTTCAGACGACACTTTCATAATGACGCCCCCCCCTCCCCCCATGCACACGCCCACACACACGCGCACCCTTTCTCTCTTCGTCCCCTCTCTCTGTTTCACTCTCTCTGTCTCTCTTTGAGGAGGACAGCATTGTCGTAAAGTTCTCGCCTAGAGATCTAGACGTACCTTAGCGGTAGCAAATGGTTTTGCTATGCAGGTACGTCTAGAAACAAACCACAGGGTCTCAGTAGCTGTTCTCCCAAATTTGTCCAGATCACTCTCTCCTAGTAGAGAGTCGCCTAGACATACCCTAGCTTATCAGGCTACCTATTACATACAGAAGCAGTTTGAAAGACAATCGCTGATTCCACCCCTTGGATTGAGCCTGGTCTATCGGTTGTAGCCTACTATACATTTGACTATACATTTTTATGGCTTGTCAGACTAGTGAACCCCCAATATTCAATATCCGCTCCCATAGATTAATCATTTTCCACCAAATGGCCATCTGTCTGTCTACTTGCCTGCCCATGCAGATACTTGATGGAAGGCTAGAGTACAGTGGAGTTATTTTTCAGTTAATGAATCAATCCCATAACAATTGTTTTATGTTCATGGAAAGTTATTTCAGTACAGGCCTATAGGCCTTTACTTTTATAAAAACAATATGTGTGCTATTTTAGCTGTGTAGAACACCCTATTATATCCATGATGGCAGGATTTCAGCGACTTGCACATATTCAGTACAGCACCTCACAATGTACAAAGTGGTACTATATCTTGAGTTATAGTGGGATTACAACAGTATCGTGCAGTGAGTTAGGACGACACAAGCCACATACTTTTGACATAATGTTATTTCCTTTAACAGATTTCTTCTGTTGCTATTTATATTCATATTTTGAATGTTTTAAACTGAAAACCCTACACAGCCAATTGAAGTTTGGGCCTACAGGAGAACCGAGTGAAGACCTGTGTGTTATCCGTAGTTGTTCCAATGCGAATGCAGTGTTTACTGTAACGAGGAGTGGTGGGTTTCAAGGCTTTGCATCAGACTGTTCTGGAACCTGAAGCATTGCCTGTGGAGTCCCTTGTTCCTACTGTGCCTTTCCTCAAGAGAGGCTGCTGTTGTCTTGGCAGAATCTCTCACCCTGGCAAGCTTGCTTCTGCCAGTTTGGCTCATCTCCAGTGTACACAACCCGTGAACCAGTATTGTGAAGTGCAGAGGGCCGTGTGCGAGCCCATGGCCTGATGGAACATTTGGAACAGGAAGTTCAGGCTTCATTTTGTTTGCCAGTCAGCATTAGGCTACGCATGGATTAGTAATTAAGTACAGGTTAGAGGCGAGTGGATGTGCAGATGCAGTAGTCGCTATTTACTGTAAAAGAGTCATGAATAATCAAGGAGTTGTGTGAATTAGTGTGAAGTCTGTTGCCACTGTAAAATAGGTGTCACCACTCCTGTCGAGGGCTAAGGCAGTCATAGACATAGCACTATGCAGCCATAGACATATGCACTATCCAGTCTGATGCCAATTCCAATCCTGTAGATTGTGGCCAGCACTCTCCCAGTCTTAAATAATGTGTGTTCATCTCATCAGAGGTAGGCACAGATATTGAATCCACAGATATATTTCTGCTCCAGTGACCAGCTGGTCAATAGCTGCATAGTAAGTTTGTTGATAAACCTCCCTCCTCAACAGACGTGCTAGTGAGTGAAACTAGAACCAAGGGTTTTAGCTCACTCACTAATGCACTGGACTCACTGCCTGTGGTGCTGCTGAGTCACAGGTTCGAGCCTGGGCGTGTGGACTGGACCACTAATGCCGTGACTGGACTGGTCAATAGCTGCCTAAGTATGTTGGTGCTGCTGAGTCAGTTCTACTGAGTCACAGGTTCGAGCCGGGGCGTGTGCAGGGCTGGGCCGTGCAGGATGACGCAGGTTACATACATAACACAATTCTTTTATGCTTTCCCAAAAATATTTTATTTTTTTTCAGGATATTCTTTTTGTTTTTCTTTTTTTAACCAGTCATTTTGTATAAGAGCAAATGCCAACACAGCCTTGTTAGTGTTGGCCATCTGTTGGCGTGTTCTCTCATCACTTGACTTAAACATGTCACTTAAACATGCTGCACAGAGTAATGTCTTAATGTTTGAACTGTCATTCATGTCAGTTTACATTTAAAGGACTCACCTTTATTATTCTGTGTGTCCACATAATTATCCAAACGCACACTAAAACAAACTCATCTGCTTGCACACACACATACAAACACACACAGACACACATACATACACACACACACACACATAGGGCTCTACCAGCCTTTTTTATGTTCTGGAGGTACAGTGAATTTTTCTCAGGTAGCTCAATTTACTGTTCTTCTCATGAGGAGGTATTTTTACATGCAGACATGCTCTCAGCTCCGCTCGGCCCTGTCCCCATCGAGACCCGTTTTCCACGGGCCCAGCTCTATTTCCAGGATTAATGAAATGGAAATTCTGCTCCAGAGTGCACCCATGTGAGGGGTATTAGCTCAGAATGTCCACATACAAGAACTCAATGAAAAAAAAGAAAAAAACACGATTGCTACTGCTTTAAAAAAAAAAAAGAAAAAAGAAATAACTTCTGAATTCAATCAAAGACGTTTGCCTTTCAAACCTATTTAAATTGAGCAGCGTTACACGATGACAGCAATATGCGATAATGGAGGTCTCAAGCTGTGCTTATAAGCCTTTTTTCAGCATGCTCTCCATTTACATGCCAGTGTGCATTACTTATAATGCATGCCAATTCCCTCACACACCTATAGCCATGGGCCATTTTGCATGTGAACTTCTGTGCAGGAATCGTAATGTAAGTATAGGTCTAGATTTCCCATGTTAGAGAGGCCTCATGAATACGTTTGTTTTATGTTAAACTTGTTACATATACATTACATTACATATACATATGTATGTAGGAAGAACATGGGTATGTCAACTAATCTTAAGAAGAGCTTAAACCTCCGTAAGTGGCATAAGCTGAAACTATACACAAGCATGCAAATAAATATAGTATGTAAATAAAGTGCTTTGTCAATAAATACTTGTTTTCTAGATAAGAAATTGTCTCTGTTATGTGGTATGACAAGTGAAAAATACAGGGATATGTAGTCTGGAATAAAGAGCACAAACATTTTTGATTTAGTTCTGTCAACAGATAAAGCTTGCAAACATTCTGGAGGGTAACAAAATACATTACGGCTTTAAAACAATTCCAAAACAGAATAGTCAAATCTCAGCAGACTCCATACGCAACATCACTCCTAGTATTTCAATTCTACAGACATGGTGGATTTTGCCACCTGAGAAAAAAAGAGAGATTTGCCACCTGAGAGAAAAAGTGAGATTTGTATCAATCTCATGTCATGCCTTTGCCTCTTGAACCTCACACTCTCTCTCTCTTTTTCTTTTTTATCCCACTGTCTCTTTGTCTCTTTCTCATTTCTCTTTCATTTATTCTCCCCATCTCTCTCTTTTTCTCTGCTTTTGTCATCCTTCTTTCTCTTCCACTCTCCCTTGTTTTTCCTTTCTCTCTCCTCCTCTTTCTCTCTCTTCCTCTCTCTCTCTTTCTCTCTCTCTGTCTCTTTCTCCTTCTCCAAACAGAAAGTCCAACACCACTCCGACCTGTATTCGTGAAACAGCCTGGCAGTATAGTCTTTCCCATGCACTCCACAGAAACAAGTCGAGAAGTGACATTCAGCTGTGAAGCCCAGGGATACCCACCACCGTCTTACAGGTCAGATCTTTTCTCTAACACACACACACACACACACACACACAAACAAACAAACAAGCAAATCAAAGACAGCAGCTTTGTGAATCACCCTCTGTGAATGAGATAGGGTAGAAGAGGAGCCGATTGCTTTTATCCACACATTTCTCTGCCCTAGTTTTTTTTTTTCTTCTGTACGTCCCTGTGTGCCTGAGGCCTCAGGCATTGTGTTTCCCATTCTGATCACAAACTTTGAAGATGCCAGGTGAAGCAAGAAGCCAAGTCCCAGTCCTCTAACAAATTTCAACTTGTATTAACTCTTTACTTGTGTCAGTCTAACTGTCAAAGAAAGTTTGACTCTTCAGTGTTAACGTGTAGCAAAATAAAAACTGTATGTTGCATAAATGGCAAACTGTTGACAGTTTTTTACATGAATATATGTTATATATATATATATATATATATATATATATATATATATATATTATAGATATATGCCCCAGGGTTTTTCTGTCTTCAAAAAAGTATGTTCAGTTCTTGTTCAGAAAATACAAGTTAATAGTTTTCAGCCAAGGCTTAAAATTGAATTGAATTTGAAATGTATTTTATCAACCATGGCTAGGATGCCAGGATGCTGTTATATAATATATATATATTAATAAGACTTTGTAAAATAACATGGAAAAGAAAATTAATCTACCGCATATGACATAAATGTCCGTTTTGAACTTGACTGTTCATTAATTTCAGGTCAAGCAGAAAAATGCCCTTTCAGACAAAATTTACTCTTTTTGGGAAAATGTACTTTGTTCAAGCTAAATTATGTGCCAATGCACAATTTGGGAGAAAAGGTCTTTCCAATCAAATGACAAGATTACCTTTTGCTGTTTCAACAAGTGTTTAACCGAGGTAGTTACGTGAGCAAAATTGGCAGCAAGGCCATCAAAAAGTATATGAGCTTATATATCTGCAACAAAATGATGACCAGATCCAAACTAAGTGTCCTACCTAGGCTCCAGACCTGTTTGTGATGACCTAGAAAAAATCATAATTTGCATCATCTTGTGTTTTGCAAATAACTGTTGAAGCTTTTGCTCTGACTATGCAAGTGCACATCTTAGTCATAGGCTACTGAGGAGAACCCCCAAGGATGATTCATGAACATTTGTGATGTCATTGTCTTAATATTGAATTCTCGTTAAAAAAAGAAAGGTTTTCACAGGCCACACATTTTGTCCATTCATCATGAAAGTTGGCACACGCAATGTGCAGACCAAGCCTCATAAAAGCTACCTATTGCCATTTTGATGGATGGAACTTTTAATGCAATACAGCAACTCAAAGTTGAGGCAGTCACAAAACGGAAAATCAGTGAGTGATTGCCACAAAACATAGTCTGAGCATTTGTCACATTGGCATTAACCAAAAAAACATGATATGTGTATGGCAACACTGTCCAATTATAATGCGTGGCCCCTATATTGCTGCTTGCAGACACATGTTAAAGTCATTTTCAAGTGCCACTGTCTTGCTGCAGTGACAGATCATTTTGTTTGACATCACCAATAGTGATTATCTGAATGAGTTTGATGTTTGATTTTGAAAATGGGCTTACTTGACTAGATAAAATTACTTGAAGTAAAATTACCTTCAATAAAAATGACTATTGTATTACCTAATTCAAGACAAAATATACTGAAACTAGCCAAATAATTCTGCCTCAATAAGTACATGAATCTTAAAATTGGTAAAACAAGATAAATATTCTGAATTCTGGGGAATTACACTAGTAAAGATTTTCACTTTCTGCAGTTTAGTGTGAAGAGGCTCCGCTTGTCGTCATTACGATTAATGTAGCTTGAAAATGCAGAGTTTGCTGGTAATTGGTTGCTAATTTAAACAAATGTTCTCAACTTTGAGAGCCAGAATGCATATCTACTCAGACCCCACTCAGGCACAGACAAACACACATACATACACATAATCCTTGAAAAGAGAATCAGTATTTGATTTTTTTTCATTTTTGAGATACATATTCATCAGTGGTCTAGGCTGCATATCCCTGTTCATGTGTCAGTGGTGAGAAGTTGGATAAAGCACCATAGGAACATGACCTTTGGGAAGGGGAGCGCTCTACTCTGTGTTTTGTCAGTTCAGTACAAAGTGCTTTAATTTCCACAGAATGGTAAATGAGCAGAGAAGGAGTGTCCTCCCCGCGTCTTCAGTGTCGACTTGGAGCAAAAGTTTGGGGACCTTGGAAGTATTCTCCCACGTCGTGAGCTATCTGGCAAGAGAGGGGCGAGTCTATTTCGAGGAACCAAGGACAAATTAATTTATCTAGGACGGCCTCCCAATCCCCCCCATCACCACCCCCTCTGCTCCACAACCCCTCTCCGACGACTGCCATTACAGAGAGGCTCTCAGAGTTGTCAACGCAGGCCCTTGATTTGTCTCGTCTGGCGAACCCCCGACCCATTCCAGCTGCAGCTCCAAATCACTAAATCAATCTAATCAGGTAGCCTGCCACTGAGTGTAGCTTCAGCGGATCAGCTCACCCTCTCCCTCTCTCCCTTTGTCACTCTCTCCCGTGCTCTCTCCCTCTCTTTCTCTCTCTCCCTTTCTTTTTCTCTCTTTCTCTCTGTCTCTCTCTCTGTCGCCATCTCAACTGCTACATTGCTTCTCCTCATTGCTGCTCATCCATGTAGATGAAGAAGAAATGAGAATGGGGGCATGAAGAGAATCAAGGTTTTAAGCCCTCAGAAGATGAAAAGCCCTCTTGAAGAGAAAGAAGGGAAAATAGAGACGCACTGGGTCATTGTTGGAAGCTAACTGCTAATGGGTCTTTAATCACATTTGGGTGGATTTTAAGGGGGCTTAGAAGTAACATGAAATGTTAAAGTGCCGTCAGACAGCAATTGTCTTCAGGTTAAGAAAAAAATATATGACTTCTCTCTTCAATGCTGTTTTCAATGTGACTTTATCCACAAGTAGCGAAGTGTAGCCTTTAGATGTTTTATTAAATCTGTTGAACAAAACACATTCATTATCTCCCTCTATTTCCATCTTCTGTGTCCATCTGGAATAATCAATTCATTCATATCAAACATCTGACTCAGTATCCCTCTCATCTCATTGAGATGTGAGCATGTGTTAATTTAGGCAAGCTACAGCATGCGTCTTTTCTACAGTATCATGTTTTTTATCATGAAGCTGGATGGTGAAGGTGAATGGCAGGTTGTCTGTTGAATCATGAGACCATTGATTGGTTCACAGCTTCTAAATTTAATGTCAGTATTAATCTTCCCTGATTTCAGCCCGGTCCCCACCCTCGCCCCCCCCATGCACACACACATACACACACACACCCGGGGAGGGTCGCCTGTAGCGAGAGGAGCGTGCGTTACCATCACGAATGAGTAATACTTCTCTGTAATTGCCTCTTACATCAATAATAATCACTTTTGTCTGCTCCAGCATACCCTAGGCACACCCATTTGTTTTGATTTGTGTTTCACGGTGATAAAGCACCTTGATTTTTCTCTTGCAATTATAGCTTGATGGTGATGAAAGCATTTGATTATGCTCTGTGACCGTGTGGGTTGTCTGTATGATGAAACAAAGCTTGGCATTCCTCCATGTCCAAATATTACATATATGTATGTGTGTGTGTGTGATATATGTGACCTGAGGAAACTTTTGGGATTGTAATGCAGACCTTTGATGATTTGTTTATATCATGTTCTACATGATTTCCACATTGGTGGTTTGATGTTTTTTCTGATATTTTGCTGTCAATATAATGTGATTTTATTGATCATAAAATTAATATTATTATAAAAAATATCACATTTTCCACCATGTGATTTCTGATCCTGTGTTCCCCATCTGCAGGTGGAGGTTAAATGATACTTTCATCACAGCCAAACTGGGATCTCGATACAGCTTCTCTAGAGGAAACCTGCGGATCAGCCATCTCAATAAGGAGGAAGACGTGGGGATTTACCAGTGCCTGGCATCCAACTCTTTTGGGACCATTCTGAGCAGAGAGGCTAGCCTGCATATTGCTTGTGAGTCTGGTTTTCCTAAAGGTTATCATTCTCCATGGGAAAACTGAGAAGTGTGTGTGTGTGTTGTGGTAGACACCTAAAGGTTAGTAATGTGTGTGTAAGTACATACGCGCGCATGTGTGTGTGTGTGTGTGTGTGCCTCTGGGTATCTGGCTTTGCCTATGTGCTTTGATCCTGTTCAAAGAGGCAAGTGTGCATATTGCCTGTGAATCTTTTTTTTCCTACAGGTTATAATTCCCCATCTATACGATGACAAATATGTATGGTTTGGAGGGAATTGCAGGGGGGGTTATCATGGCTTTGGTGAATGATGTGGATCAGCTTGTGCTGTGAATGATCCATAGATGCGACTGCAGAGGGGGGTTCAGACCGGCTGTAAGTGTGTGTATGAGACCTTGGTGGATTGTGGTATAACTAATGTTTTACGACGCACATTTGTCACCTTTACGAGGCGTATTTCTCGCCATCTCTGATAGCAAGGTGAACTCTATGTGGCTGCTCTTTGGCAGCTGCCCACCCCAAATGACAGCATTGATAGCCAATGACTGACGAGCTGAACTGATTCAATCCTGATGTCTGTTTTCCCCCAAACCAGCCAACAGGCGAGGAGGAGGGAACTGGGGGTTGGGCGGAATCTCCTATTGTACTCTCAGCACTTGCTTACCATCCAGGGCGAAATGTCTCGGCCCAACAGGTTGGGTTCCATCCAGGGATTATTTTTTTCCCCCACTCTCTGGGTCTGGCTGTTAATCAAACTGATTGCTCTCATCAGTCAGCCTCTCCTGACCCAGACTCCTGTCTGGTGCCCAAAGATGGTTTGAGAGGTAGATGACAAGTGGACCGGAGAGATAGAGAGAGAGAGAGAGAGATAGAGAGAGAGAGAGAAAGACTGGGAGGTGGGCGCTGGTGTTTTCCCGCTCCACTGTCCTCCTGTCTTATTTATTAGCCTTGGTGTAACTTAATTAAGCGTGTGGGAGTGATTGAGTGGCGGAGGGTCAAGGGGATAATTCAGAGAGTGCCTGGTATTATTAAAGCCTGTGTCCTGTCATTTATAAATGACATGAAGCCTCCAAGAGGAGTCACACCGTGTTACTCTGCTCGCTTTGCCATGCGTCCTGGGAGCTATTGCTTTTCATTAGCCACTGAGAACTCTGCTGCTGATTTACTATCATGTTTATGCATTTTTTTACAAGTCGAATGGTAAAGGACTGGCCCACAGTAACAGATTCATAAATACCTGGTCGAGGCTATTAGTGGTATCACCCACCTGCTGATAGATACACCCAACTAATAGATAATCAAACAAGTAGACTGGTCGGGATAATTGCACATTCTAGGCTTTTCCCTTTTTTAAGATAGTTTGTCATAGCTTTTTCCTAGCAATGCTTTCATTATTTCCACAAATTCCCTCTGGCACTCTCAGTGCAAGCCTTATTTTATTTTGATTTGTGTTTCTGCTAGAAACATCACTTTGTATTCCATGAATAGTGGGCAGATGCAGCAATTTGTCCTTTGAGAAGGTTCTCTATTACTGCTTTTGCAGCATATCTCTGGCAGAATAGCCTCCTTTTTGTCTTATTTTCTCATTTTATTGATTTATTTCCATGTAAGATAAAATATAAATATAACAATTCACAGTTAAGATTTGTATTATATTCATTTCTTACAGTTATTTAAGATTCTTTTACATGATCAATTACATGTAATAGACCCCTAAGTCAATGCTGAAGCTTGGTATTCTTGAATGTACAAATGGGACTAGCTTTCTATTGTACACCCAACATGTTAAGGGTTTGACAGTGTTCATTATTATCATAGTGTTTTTTTTGTTTTTTGGCCTTTGTTTGGAGCCAAGCAATGTTTTTTTTTTTCATGACTTAATGGGGCTTGCAGACACACACACAAGACAATCCTGTTGTTCCTGAAACATTCTGCTGTCCCCCAATATTACGTGTCCATGATGCAACACACTCAGTTCCTCCCATGTTTAATGAAGTTACGTTTGGAACTTTTTCTGTGGAGCAGAGTATACTTGTTATTCTCTGTTGACATCATTATAACTGCAGCACATCACCCTTTCTCCTTCTCCCTCTCCCTCCCCCTCTCTACCGTCTTCCCTTTCTTTCTCCCTCTCTCTCTCTTTCTCTCTCTCTCTGTCTTTCTCTCCTGTGTGACAGTGTTCACCTCCATGCTGAAGGATAGGAGTCTGCCATGAGTATTGCTATGGTTATGGTTATATCCCCGTTGATGACTCCCCAAGATTAGTCTATACACTAAGCATTGTGAGGAAGAGAATACAGCAATCTGCAGGATACTGCCATGAGTTGGAGAGAGTATATATCAGCTGTGTCACTGAGAGCTTCATATCCCTTATCAGCTGTTTCATTTGAGGTCTCTGTGAATCTTATAATTAGCCCTGATTAGCATTTCCTCTTGGTAGCTCTGCCGTGGCATTTCAATCTTATCTTGGTAATTACTTTGCCATTATACAAGTCGGATCCCTCTTGCACCTAAGAAGAGGTTTTTTTTTTCAGACTGGTTCTTTTCAGTCCACACGTGGTTTTCTGGAAACTGCTCCCTGTGGCTTGTGCTTCTTCGCAAGCTTTTTCTTATTGAATTCCATGCTGCGACGAATGGAAAAATCACTCTTCACCTGTAGGGATTCAGTGTCTCTCTTGCCTCAGAAGGGTGGATGGGGTGGGGGTTATGGGTGGAAAAGCTATAGCATCTTTTGAAATGCTAGTGAGATGATGCTGAAAGTGTTACAAGGATACAAGGAAATTTTATTGTCACATGCATATGGTTACTGAGTGTAAAAAGATGCAGTGAAATTGTGTCTGTTTCTCAGCCTAAGTGTTGTGTTGAGCACTAGCTTGACCCTCTGAGGCCCTCGGTTTATGTGACGGCACATCACAGGATTAGTCATGAGATTCAGCAGAGAAACTAATTTTCCTGTCAGTCAGAGGCAATTATCACTCCACCTTCAGTCACACTTTCAACCAACATGTGATGTTGGAAGACTAATAATATTTTTACATTTTGCCCAGTATGATGGACATCTATGGCTGGAGATGACGGTAAAGATGTTTATCTCCATGAAGGAGTTCTATACAGTACATTGACAGTGCTCTTAAGGCATCCTGTATGGCAGATGATAATGACTCATGCCTTTTAAAGTTATATATGGTCAAGAAAACATGTCTGTCAAGGAAGGAAGCAAAGGAAGCAGCATGAGAGGTATATGGGCTTGAGTCCAGGCTGATTTTAAGATTATTAGTCTATGGCTTGTGTAGTGGCTCTGGATCCATCTCTGTCCTCACATCTAATGGCTGTTATTAAGCAGCCAGCTCCCATTTCCGACAAGGCTCGGGAGCTTGCCTCTCCCCCACATTCATTATACATCAGTAGTGGATGTGCTCCTACTCTGCTCTCTTTCTCTCTCTCTCTCTCTCTCTCTCTCTCTCTCTGTGTGTGTGTCTATGTGTGTGTGTGTGTGTATGTGTGTGTGTGTCTGTGTGTGTATGTGTGTGTGTGTGTGTGTGTGTGTGTGTGTGTGTGCACTAGCCCATCAGTCCCTCACTCTCTTGCCATCAGACAGCACACAGGCTCGCCGCCATGCAAATTCACTTCCAATTTCATGGCTCTGAGAGCACTTAAAATGGCTTGCACACCCTCACACACACAGCTCACAGCTCAGACGCAAGACCTCGGCCTCTTGTAAACTGGGAAGGATGTGTTCTTCTCAGACAATGGATGAGCTTGAGTGGCTGAGTGTTACCTTCAGAAATATGTCTTCCTTTAAGAGGCTGTCGCTGTAATTTCCTTTTGCTATGCTCAATGCTAATCAAGTTCTATTGTAGTTGACTTGGGATGTGATTTGATTCTAGTGGTATATTGACATCAAGGTGTTTTAAGACGAAGTTAGTCTCAGCAAGAGGAAGCATATAAGATTATGCATTACAAAATACATACATGCATACATACCTTCTGTACATACATACAGTGCTACAGAAGACCATTGAAAAGTTTATATTGGGATATTATGTGACACTCCCACCTTTGCAGACCAGAACTATTCACATGTGCTCCCATTGTAACATGTTATGTTGCTCTATCTTGGTCAGTATTCAATGATCTTTGCTATAGCTCTGATTTAGCAATGAGTTCACATGCAGGTGAGGTTGTAGGGAAATGCGGTTAAATATGAGGGTGTAGGGATCTGTCATAAAGCAGAAGATCTAGTTAAATGTAGTAGTACAGTTGAGGTTGTATGGAGCTCTATAGTGCAGCAGGTGAAATTCAGGGTGTAGATCAGCTGTAGGGAAAGATAAACAGAACTAGTTCAGCTGGTAAGGCAAAGTGCTTACACCCCTCAGACTCTTTACTGTCCAGAAGTGTACTCAGGGAACTGCAGTTGCAAATTAGCCAAAGGCTAACTCTGGTGCAGTGCATCAAATGGAAACATTTATGTTAATAACTGTACATGGTCCCCTACAAGTTAAATAAATAAATTAATGAATAAATAAATAAATTCATAAATTGCACGATGTGTAAGAGCAACATTGTATACAATACTTGAAGGGCTCCTTGAAAAGTGTGTCTTCACATTATCGTTATGAGATGCACTGGGAAAAAGGCGCGTCTGGATGAAAATAGAAAAGTGCATTAGCACAGCGAGGGCCAGGGATATAAAGTATTTTGTTGGACCACTGAGGAGCATGCCTTTGTTACAGTGCCATCACATGATTAATAAATAAGTCTAAGTCTCTTGTAAAATGGTACCAGTATGGTTCCCAAAGGACATTTGTGCTTATGATTGAAATATCCTATCCTATAATATCTGCCAAGAAAATGAAGATATGTAAAAACGTCTGTCTGTTTTATTATGCAGTTTATATTTTCATGGACAAAAATCAAACAAATAAACTATATTAGATGTGAGAGTTTAACAGACTCCCAGAGAGGGTTTTGTCATGGTATTCCTCCCTCTTAATACCAACACACTAAAGTGTTTATTCTCCTCTTCCCATGCCCCATGGGCCCTCAGCTCTCAGGATTCATAATTAGACTTCTCTGAGAGAGAGAGAGAAAGAGAGAGAGAGAACAGTTAAAACTTAATCAAACAATTAGTAATGGTTGGCTCTGATCGCAATTTGCGATTTTATACACACAGGCACTCAAGATCTCTTGAATTTGTCTTTAAACAACTTAAATGACTGGTTGGATGACCTAGGTTCACACAGACTTTATATGGGACAAATATGTATTTATGGCTTATTTTATGGCCATTCAGTAGCTATTGTATTGCCAACCACTATGAACATAGCAACCCCCTGGTTTCCAAATGAGGCTCACGTCAAGGTCTCTCACTGTCACACGTGCAATCAGAGGAACACTTTAGAGTTTACAGTTCATCAATGGCTTTGTCTAAGTGGTAATCAAGTCCTAGCGTAGGACCAAGGAGACAAACATACTTGTAAACCTTGATTGCTATTGCTTAAAAAGCACATCTCAAAAAAGCATACATACAAGGAGGATACTCTATCAAGGACTCAACAAACTCCCCAACACGTTCGTGCGCACACACACATACACACACACACACTTTTGGATCAGTCACAAATGAAATAATGTGATGCTGTGCATTGAACATCTGCTTTGATGGAACTGGAACTTAGGTGCAACTGGAATCTAATGCTTTTGGGGATGTTATGTTTGCTACTTTTGGCTCTGTAGCCTTATAATAAGTGTAGGTTTGGTATTGCGGCCTAATTATAGCCTTGCACATTACCTAGTCTATTGCCTCTGCAAATGAAGAAGGGTGATACTTTATCTCAACTGACAGCCCATTCATTTAGAGGCTTGATAATGTAGCCTTATATGTCCTTGAAGCCAAATGCTGCCATCAGAAATGTTAAATTACATTAGGAACAATACTGTTGCATTTCCTAAAATCTATGGCCTACAATGCACCACCTGCTGCATACATTACAGTACATAAATTACATATGATACAGTATAATTCTGAGAGCAGACAATAGCATATTACAGTCTATTGTTCGAAACTAGCTAGGCCCAACTCTGGCCATAGCTCTCTCTACTTATTATTATTCTACATTTCTTTGTCTCATTGACATTCGTGCTTAGTAGCCTCATTACTTAAAAGAATGGATTTGCACGTGCCAGTTGAGTAATGAGCGTTTTAAAGCTTTCGGGTGCAGTATGCTGACCCATGCAGTACCTGCAGCTGTAGTCAACACTGGGCCTAGGTTCAGTTTCAGGGAGGTGTAGTGTTGAATTACCTGTTGTGGAAAATGTTATTATGGAATGTAAAATGTTAAAACTTATAAATATTGGCATGCGTGTTCCAACAGGTGTACAGGCTAAATGTGTTCTCCTAATAGGCCTTAAAGCTGTGAGTCTTACCCAGGGTTACACAGAGATTTATTCTTTTGGAAATCAATGAAGCCATCTTCTTAATAGACTTATCTCATTGGCAATAACCCATTTATTAGCTGACCTCAGCCCCATGCTCATAAATCAGTGAGCCCTATAATTTTTCCATTTAAATTGGTCCCCGAGGCAGAACCAATCAGCAGTCTTGTTTCAGAGACCAGTTTCTTTCTGTTTGAGAGCCACTGCAGAAATCCTTTTGCAAATGAACAAAAAAAAAATCCTCCCACAACCATAGCCCGGCCAGATGGCATTGTGAGCTGTTTTTCATTAGGAAGTGCTGATAGAATGGTTAAAAAACAATAATTAGGTAAGCTGTCAATTCACTGTTGGGTCAATTAATTTCAGTGTAAGAGGATGTCTTTTATATGCACCGATATGCATGTTGGGAAGAGCACTTTTCCTGAAGATCCATTACCACATCAAGAAAAACCAGCTCCAAGTTTGATCTATTTCCAGTTATTGCAGCAGTGGCAAGTGTATTCTTTGTTGTACAAATGTAATTTCAACCTCAGTGGTAATATATAAAAGGCTGGGCGCTGTTAGGCAAGATGAGAGCTGAAGCTGAAACACTGTGGCTTGCTGATAACTGTAAAAGCAATTAAAGTCATTCGAGTGTGACTTATACTTGAAATGCTTTGTACATACAGTACAAGTCGCACAAGGTGTGTGTGTGTGCGTGCGTGTGTGTGTGTGTGTGTGTGTGTGTGTGTGTGTGTGTGTGTGTGTGTGTGTGTGTGTGTGTGTGTGTGTGTGTGTCCATGTGCGTCCATTGTGCCCTGTTTCTACATATCAATTAAATATTGCAACTGAGCACTGCATCATCTAAAGTTTTACTTTGAGGTCAGATGAAAGCCTTCAACAAAATCTATGTAACAGATGGCAATTTCAACCACCCCAATTAAACTGCAGTAACCTCATTGGTGACCTCATCAACTAATATATCATTCCTTTCTGGAAAAACCTAGATCATGTTTGATTTTCTGGTAGAGGAGGAACAGTTTATTCCTGCATAATAAAATGAATATTTAAAGTGATTCAGCTAAGCATCGACTTCAGAAGAGTAGGGGTCTAAAGAGATAAACATTTTAAATGTTTCAGTAGGTGTTACTGTGGCTTGAATTAATCAGCTACTCTTAAAGTCAAACCATCAGAGGGATTTTTAAAGTTCTTCTTAATATATCAGGTTGCCAGGGTCAGCTTAAAGTTCATTTTGATTTTGGAAAATGGCTTAGTTCAGCTTTCCTAAGACCTCAGCCTTCGTTCAGATGAGCTGCAATAGTGCAAAGCCCTTAGTGACTAGGGCAGGAAGGCTTGTGCCTTGCACCAGGGGATGGGCCTTATTGTACAGCACATTAGAAGTTTTGGTAACACTTTTATTTGAGCCTGTCATCACTTTTTTAAATGTTCATGACTGTTGTCATCAAGTGTCGTTCAGTTTTGGTTGAACCTGTTTTGGGTGCAGACATTACAAAAACCGAATGACACTTAATGTCATACACATTAATGATGTGTCATGTCGATGTTGACGATGCATGTCATGTTTACAACAGGTTCATGTCACTCGTATGCAGATAACCTCAAATCACCCCAAAGTTTTTCACCATTGTTTCTCAAATCTTTTGTCATCTGAGTCATGAATGTTTAGGGGAACTTTTTGCCTGAATGTTCCCTCCAGTATCCATCCAGTATTGTGGTCTAGCATTATCTGAATTCTCTTTCTCTCTTTTGGCTTGGCAGATTTGGACAACTTCAAGACACAGAAGAGGAGTCCTGTCCGAGTCCGAGAGGGACAGGGAGTGGTTCTACTCTGTGGTCCTCCTGCCCACATGGGAGGTAATATCTGCACCTTTTTGGCCATCTTATACTAAATAAATATGATTTTTTCTTTAAACTCTGGTGAATCTGGCCCTGTCTAGTTCACCCAAACTATTTTCTCTCTACCCGTCTCTCACCAACATAAAATGTCTTTTTTTTAACATTAACATTAACATTAACAAAACAGGTAAATTGCAGAAATCAATCTCAGGGTGCTGTGCAATTAGTTGTTGATGACTTGCCCAGATGGTGAGGGCCAGTCCTAATGCAAGTCAGACAAGTTTTTGGGATACATAAATTTTTCCATGCCAAGCCATAAACCTATAAGAGTGCATGATGCTCACCCGTGCCCTGGTGAAGTGTGTCCTGGGAGCATTTATTTTCCCCCCTTACAGTGAAGCATCTCTGAGTAAGCAGCCATTTATCTTGGCTCTCCCTTAATGCCCTCAGGCCCATGAAAGCGGCTTTGGTGGCGTTGCATCTCCCCGCAGGGCCACAGCTGCATGTTTGTCAGTCACCTCAGTCCGGCCAGCAATTACCCTCCTCTGTCAAGAGCTTCTGAAAAAGCAAGAGCATAAATGCTTTTCATGTTTTTTCCCCACACATACACCCCCATCTCTCTCTCTCTCTCTCTCTCTTTCTCTCTCTCTCTCCCTCTTCCTTTTCATGAAATGCAACAGTAAACACTTTTCACTCTCAGTGTGTGCTTTAGTTCTCCTGGTTTAATACATCTAAGTGGCAATTACTTGTGTCAAATGGTTGAGCATTGGCCTTTTTTCATCTATGAACCTGCTGAAGCTCATGGACACTATCCGAAAAGCCCGGCATGTGGTCCACTGTTAAGCCACATTAAAGATAAATAAAACCAAGATGTTTTTTTAATAGGCACATTTCAAACTATGATTTGTTCACTGTGCATGTCACCAACATTAATTGTTGCCCCTCTAAATGCAAACATTCAGAGAATAATATTTCAGCATCCATGTGTGTGCATATGACAAGATCATTGCAAATGTGTTCTTTCATAGTTCCTCCAGACCTGCGTATACTAATGGAATTTAATGGTAGAGCCTTTTGAAATGCCAAAAGGGACAACATTGTTACATAAAAGAAAATTAGTCAGGACAAGGATAGATTAAGCAAGTTGTAGGATGTATCTCTAAGTTGTATTATTCATTTAGTATGAATTGTATAGTGCTACCCACTCCCATGAAATGTTCATGTAGACCGTCGTGTCTTTGCCTGTTTTCATAATGACTTTAATAACTGAGCAGGGATACATATTGAGAAGGCAATACCATGACATGTACAAAAAAATCTGCCTGTCTTTGAGAGCTTCTGAGAACAGTCCTTTAAGCTGAGAGAGAGGAAAGCGGAAGCACTGTGAGACAAATGTCAGCAGCATACACCAAAAGAGTTTTGGTTTTTGGATATGTCAACAAAAACTCCATAAGCAATGATTGTTATGTTATCTGCGACACAGTGTTATCTGCAACCCTTTGAAGCCACCTATCTCATAACCTTTTTTATGAAATGTAGTCCCCCCATTTCCGCAACCGAACAGTGTAGCTTCTAAATCCTTTTATCTCATGGTAGTGCATTCATTGCCTTCCCCTCCTTCACCCTCTCTCCCTCTCTCACTTGATTTTTTTTCCTTCCCTTTTCTCCTTCTTTCTTTTCCTCTCTCTCTTTCTCTCTGACTGTTTCTGCCTTCTGCTGTCTGCTTTTTTTCCCTCTTGTCATGTCTCTTACTCTCTCCATCCCTCTCTCTCTCTCCCCCTCTCTCTTTCTCTCTCTCTCTTGCTCTCTCTTTCTGTCAATCTCTATTCACTCCCTATCTCTCTCTATCTCTAGGTTCTTACATCTTCTGTCTGGGTCGCTCTTTTTCTTTTTCTCAATTTTCATCAGAGGGGGTCTGTGGCATTAAGAAGTACCTTGATACAATCACTCTCCATGCAGCCTGCATTTGCTATTGGCCTGCCTGCTCTGCCTCCAAGCTCATGTGGCTCGTGGCTGGTCTTTCTGCGTCTTGATTATTGTGTTTAGTGCTAGACCTAATGCAGCTGACCTTGTTTCTCTAATGGAACCGAACCTTTCAGCTTCACTGAAGGGTAAAATCACTTTTTTATATATTTAATTCCTGCCCACAAAGTCACAGAGAACAACATCTCCACGCAAGATGTGTTTTTGATGGCTTACGTAAGGCGTCTGGGCGTCCTCAGATGTTTTTAATGTCATCAACGTTTGCATTTGTGCATCCCGTCTGCCTTACCTAAGCAAGTCTCTTTGAGTCATACCGGCTCCAAAGTGCACCGAGTTCTGCTGCCTTGATAAAGTTGCCAAGTGTCCCAACCCCAAGTGTTTAGCATAGTCCTAACGCTCACCACCAGGGGTGCCTTCTGCTATCAAGGCTCCTGGGTGGTTATTAATGTTTAATAGACCTATTAGGGGCCTTTTTGTTCTCGCTTTTTGTTTATCAATGTGAGCGCCTTTGATTTCGATGAGATTGATTCGAAAAACAAACATTAAAAATGCATGCTCCTGTCAGAATGAGCAATTGAATGTATTATTGATGGGAGATGTGGAGGCTGATGCAGAGAGGGTTGTGGAGGCCACAGCCATTGTTGAGGAGTTTCACTCTATGTTAAATACATCTCCAGCTTGGCTTTCTACTGCTTTCCGGCATAGAATTTTTTTCAACAACCACAGCATGCATAAGCATAAAGCATGATCAAAATTTAATTGAAAAATGGAGGAGTGAGAATGCATTTAAATCATGTTTTGCTGGTTTGTTTTCAAGGGCATCCATATTTGGATGCTTCAGAATTCAGTTTTAAATGCTTTTTGCATTAAAAATGCATATTTCCTAACTTGTGAATAAGCATTACTTGTTGAAAACATTTTGCTAAGCAGACAGCGTGTATCCGTTGCTGTGTGGGGACCTAAGCCGTTCTGCGCAACCCTGCATTCTTTGTGAGATGTTCTTTTCATCACTTTGCTTTGTGTCTTGCCCTCTTTGTGTCCACTCTTGTCCAGACTTGACCTTTTCCTGGATATTCAATGCCTACCCATCATTTGTGAAGCAGGACGCCCGACGCTTTGTGTCTCAGAAGACGGGCAACCTGTACATCGCCAAAGTGGAGCCCTCGGATGTGGGTAACTACACGTGCGTGGTGACCAACACAGTGACCAAGAGCAGTGTGCAGGGTCCCCCCACGCCACTGGTGCTGCGCAGCGATGGTGAGACAATCCTGGGGTCAGGTGTCTATGTGTGTTTGGGTGTGTGTGTTGGGGGGGGTGGTCATCGAGGGCGCTGTAGACTTGACTGTAGGACTCCAGGAAGGAGATTCTACTTCCTGTTTCTCCATTCCATGGTGCTCTCCATGTTTGTCCCTCTGTTTGTTTGTTTGTTTTTGTTTGTTTGGGATGAGCTGGCTGGGTGGAGTAGATGCTGATCTTCAATCCATCCATCCTTTGTTTCTTTCTGTTTCGTTGTGTTTTTCTCCTTTTCTCTAGCCCATTCTCCTGCTCTGTGTTTTCTCCTCCCTGAGTGCACAGTGGTGCTTCACCTTCTACAGATTTCTAGTGGTCACTATAGGTCACATTATATGTAATTACCCTGTGAATGGTCGTCTTTGTAGTTCTGGTACATAACCATGTTGGGCCTGTTTCCAAGGAGATATTTTACACATCAATGGAGATGTACCTTCTCACTTCACGTAAAACAACAAACTTAAGATTGAATTAAGTTTAACTCTGTGTTGTAATAACAGCGAAAAGAAGACTAAACATCATGTGTATTTTTGTCTGAAGGTATTATGGGGGAATATGAGCCCAAGATAGAAGTGCAGTTTCCTGAAGTCATCTCTGTGGCAAAGGGACAAACAGTGAAACTGGAATGCTTTGCACTGGGGAAGTAAGTCTGAGACTGATGTTTGCTGAGAATGTGATACTAGGGTACACACATGCGTGCGTGCACACACACACGCACAAACAAACGCACACACACACACAAAGAGAGGGAGAGAGGAGGCACTCATTCAAGCACTAATAAATCCTCTGCGTCTCTGAATAATATTTCATCTTTTGAGTCATGCTTCTTTGTCCTACTCCCACCACCAGCCCCGCACCCTCCATCAGTTGGAGGAGGGTAGAGGGTGTCCCCTTCCCCAGGAAGGTGGATGTTAACAAGGCCAGTGGTGTGCTCGATATCCCCTACTTCCAGCAGGAAGACGCAGGCATCTATGAGTGCATTGCTGAGAATGCCCGGGGCAAAAATGCAGTGAAGGGGAAACTCACTTACTATGGTAAGTCAGTAAAGCAACTCTTCAAGTGCACAAGCAGACCCAGTCCTACCTTGCATGTCTACATGACTTCTGACATTTTTGCACACTGAACAAAAATCAAATTGTAAAGCTTATGGTTTGCTACAGTAACACTTGCTCAGCAAACTGTTGAAACTGTATGAAGCTACTGTATGTCCATGTTATTTTATGGTCAGTTGCAGTCTGAAATTATAGGAAACTATCGCCTGTATTCCTGGTGAGATGCAGTCTAAAGTCTTCTGTGTTTTTGCTCTCCGGCTGTTTAATAAGCAAACAATGTGACGCTTTAAGCCATCAGCCTGCCATGTGCTGGTAGCTGTTTGATTTCTAGGTTCACGTTCTGGTTTGCATTGATTACAAGGGCAAAGAGAGTGGAGTAGACCATCAATTCTTCTGAGTCTTGAAAAATGCCAGCATTTTTTTATATGTAGCGTGTTTACATACTTGCTTATTTATTTACTTATGTGTGCATACATAGAGTGTATGAATTTCATCTTGATAACACAACTTGGCAACAATGCTCTGAGGCTTTTGTGGTAAGAGTATTTATGCCTAGTAACAGTAATATGGCAGATATGTGAAAGAATGACTTACATACATTGTACAACTTTATCCAAGAGGCTGATTATTTTGATTCTGATCATTCTTTGAGAAGGATTCTAACTTGAAGTCAGTAATTAAATCAGGAGTCATGTCTTTATATTCATACATAATAGCCCATGAAGTGACAATTTTGTGTCAGCCTGTCCATGACAGTCAGTAGTATAACAAGGATGCTGTAGTCATTGACATTCTGTTGGGGTTTGTGAATGTGTTCCTTGTTTTTCCTAATTTATGTGAACCAGTGCATTCAGAATGAAACAATAGAAATTTGTTGTGCGTATTTAAATGATTGGACTTGTGGAAGAATGCGTCTGGTTATATGGTCTGGAGTTATATATATATATATATATATATATATATATATATATATATATATAGCCACATTAGAGTTAGTATTAAATTATTAAAATGATACCCTGCTTCTGTCTGTCATATGTGATCGTCTAATGTAATCAATATTTCAGCTCTTGCATGTGACTATTCATAGCTAATCGTATTACATATAAATAGATGCATGTGTCCTGAATGTACGATGCAAATGTAAATGAGAGTAGACTAAATAGTTCATCCTAACAGTGCCAGTAGGAAAGCACAGGTTTCTTATTTTCACAGAATGATAATGTCCTAACCCCCCCCTAGGTGCAGGTGATATATATACACAAACCCCAGACTAACCTGAGGACAACTGTCCCATTTACTGAAATAGCTTGCTAAAGGTATGCAAAAAAAAAAATATATATATATTTTTTAAAATGATGCCAAAGCTGATATACAAGTTGCCCATAAATCTATGCAATGCGTAACAGCAATAAGTGACACATTCCCGCTGACAGCCTCAGTCTGTGACAAGCCATACATGATTATGAGCGACTTGTTTGCCCCTAGCAGATTGTAGTCTGTTTTCTTTTAATCTGGCCCCGTGCCAGGTGATAAAAATCTGTAGTTTCCCACTGACTGGCGCTTGTGGGACATCCATCAGTGGCGTGGCGGAATAAAAGAATCAATAGGAGGGATGGGGTTGTTTATCAGACTGCAGCCAGCTGGCACTAAAACTATATGGATGCTGTTCTTTCACTCCCGCTCTTTATCGCCCTTCAGAGTTGGGTGTGTGTGCAGCTATTCTGTTGCACCAGCGCGACTCATCTCGTCTGATTATTTGTGAATTTGTTAATGTTATGATGAAATGCCCTCTATTACAAGCTGTTCATGTCGTCAAATGAATTTTGAGCTCTGACCCATATAAATTCCTCAGGCATTCATGACAAATATGTAAAGACATGAAGAGCAGCCTTACAGATGTGAGATGCTATAGTTGAAGCACTGTGCTACCAGTATAGGCTGCACCATCCATCACTGGCAAATGACATCAGGTTCTCACCTCAGCTGCACTATACAAACCCTGATACAGGGAGAATCATAAGATCAGTTACAGAGATTTCTCTGCGATAGTTTCACTCAACCTTACAGAAATCAGATACCCTGTGAGCATCCCCGTCTGCTGCTATTATAGCTGCTATTATTTATATTTATATTTATATATTATATATTATATTATAACAGTCTTCATTTTACAAATCATACCACTAGCCACAGTGCTCTGCAAAAAGCCATGCCCTGTCTAGCGTGTTTGTTTTAGGTCACCTGTATTTTGACCTGCAAAACGTTTACAACTGTGTTGTAATGTTATTTTTCTCCCGCAATAGTGTATGTAGGCACTATTACGTATCTGTCTTGTCCATACTGTGTTTTAACAGTTACGTGTATCACCAATTGTTCCCGGTGAAACGTTGTCTCGTCTCACTATGTACTGTGTATATGGCTGAAACAACAATAAATCCCTACTTGACTTGACTTGACTTGTCTCACAACCTTAGAGAAGAGTACAGAATGAAGCACCCCTTACCCGTGTCCAATATCTCTTGACAGACATGCATGTGATGTTACCTCAGAGTATATTATTTTAGCCACTACTAAAGAAAGTAAACAGACATCTGACGTCATATGACTGCTGAGGAGGCTGTATAAAGTAGGGGTATAAAGGGGGGATAAAGAGTTACTCCCCATTTAACTGTAAATTTAATCTCTATTGAATAATGCATACAGTGTAAGCGTTGCTCTTCCAGATTCTAATGAGGGGCCGATTGATTAATGGCTTGGTTTATTCATTAATAGGCTCATTCAATGGTTGGTTGACTCACTGATTTATAAAAAAAAATTATCGATTTGCGTCCCCTCACTAGGCAGGGGGCCTAGCGTGAAGGTGAGGATTTCATTTTGTGTTATTTGTTTTGTTTGTTGTCTTTGTTTCTTTGCTTTGCTTTCTTTTTTCATTTTATTTCCTGTATTGTTAACTTTCAGCGGCACCACACCTGACAGAGAAGCCGCAGGACTTGCAGAGGTCGATCGACGAGACGGTAGTGTGGGATTGCAAAGCCAGTGCCAAGCCCAAACCCTCCTACCGATGGCTGAAGAATGGGGAACCGCTGGAACCCATGGAGGTAAATACCACTTTCACAAACAATCATCATCAGCTATTCTTTATTCAGGGGAAACGTGACTGAGCTTTAAGCTCTTTTTCAACAATGCCCTGATAGGCTCTATCATGAAATAAGACACATATTACTAATCAAAGTAACAACAAACAAAAAGACTAGTGACACCAAAAAGGCACGTGACACCAGAAACAAAATGAAACTTAATAATAATTGAAAAGGTGAAAAAAAAATTCTAGAACACTGTACAATAGGGCTCCACGTATCATCAAGGCCATAAATCTGTCTACTGCCACAAGGTGTTCTCATTTTAATAGTTATTGTTCCATTTAGTTGGTGCAGAGAAATGAAACGTTATATTACATACTTCAGATTTAACTTCAGGAGTTGCTAGGAATATATAGAAAACCGTGTGTGAGCGTGTGTTAGGAGGACTATGTTGAATTTTTAAAAGTGAGGTGAGATAAGGTGACATTTTGTCTTGTAATCTTAAATAAATAAAAAAGAAGGCAGTGTCTTTCTCTCCTATTATAGAGAGAAGACCACCCAACATTCTGGTCAAGTTTACAATAGCGAGCTTGAAAACTATCACCAGTAATAAATTGTAAAACACTGTGGTAAACCTTATCAAGCAATTTAAAAGTGGAAGAAACTGCATGCATGTACAAAATATATTTTTATCATTGTGAAGGACTGACAATATAGTTGACTGAACAATGTTTATTCTATTCATTCAGCGAGACCTAATCCTGTACAAAGCACTCAGTTTAACCTTCACCTTCTTTGTACCAAGATATTTGTTTTGAGAAACCTGCACAATGTGTGTACCATTTAGGGAGTAAATACCAAATGCATGAAAAACACATCTCTTTGCCTTTGTAAATACCATAAACTTTGTCTTAGTACTTATTTAAAACCAATCTAAGATTTTTGAAGGATTTCTGAATACAGTCACATTAGATTTTAGATTTTAGACTGCTTGTTCTACAGATGTTACTGTACACATAAAGAATTGTACCATCTGCATAGAAATGGACTTTACAATAGTGAGAAGTTCACATAAAACAGGACTCACAAAAAAAATAATAAATAGAATAAAAATAAGTGCATGGCAAGTGCTAGTTTGGCAGAGAAGAGTAATCTTGTTGGATTACCTTTCTTAGTTTCCCTTTTTGGTGTATTTCTTTTTAGTACTGATTCAGGAGCTTCAAGTTCTCCCAGTAAGTGGTTCCCATTTGTGGTGATGCAACAGGTCCATGTGAGGTAGAATGACCTTACTAGTAGTTGTTACTGGATGGCCACTGGAGTGAGTGGAGTTAAGGAGTTCTTATTGATGCCTCTTCGAGTTTTACCACTATATATGGGTGTGGGATGTATATGTAGTGATGTGTCTTTACTGAAAGCGCATGAGTCCTGCAGTCACATGTCAGGAGTGTGGTGGAGTTAGTACCACTGCCTGTAAAATGGTCCACTTGGGTTTGAGATGTTGGTTAGGATAAAAGCATCTGCTAAATCCCACTTTCATTTGCTTTCGTTCGTTCGTTTCGTTCACTTGCTTGTCCATTTACTCCCATGCTTGTCCACTTATTCCCATCCAGTCAGCCGCTAGAGGTAAACAGATCTAATGGATTTAGTTCCTCATCTGGATGCCTCTTTGTCCAGTGCTGATTCAGTAGTAGGCAGTGGATGGCCTGTGACTCAGTTAACATTTGTCGCTGTCCCAATTTATAGTTATTCATTCATCTAGCAGATGCTCTTTCACCCAAAGTAACTCAGGCAGACAGGTGAGATTGGTGTTTCTTCTGTACGTGCTCTCGGTGGATTTTGAAACCTTGACCTTGGGGTTGTTAACACCTTCTTTGACAGTTTGAGCTAGTGGAATAATTCCTGCAAAGCCAAGGAGAAAAAAGTACAAATATATTCACCTACAATATAGAGTTTCTGAGGATAAGTGCCTGCAGTGGGATTTCTTGTTCTCTGTGACATCATGGACTTGAACTTGGAGGATTATATTAACTTGAGTGAAAGTGTTTTTGACTCAAGTACCCACAGTGGGGCTGTGAAGTAAGTTAGACTGTTTCACTTTTTGTAATGCTGTTGGGACATATGTTAGTTATGTTGTACTGCTTTGTGAAGGATTATATCATGATTACTAAGTTAATGTAAAGAGTATTTTCCTGTTGGTAATCGTCCATATTCAAATGACTAGTCCTTAAAGTCTTTTAAAAAGAGGTATGCATCCCAGCGAGGGTAAATAATGAAGAAAGAAGTTAGATATTAATCATAGAGGTGGTTCAAACCTGTGTATAATACACACTGTCGGTCTTGCAGGTTCTGTATGGATTTCTGTCCCTTCCAGATGACTTTTTTTAAATACAACTGCTATCAACAACAGAAATAACCACATCCACCACCACAGCAACACAAAAGTTGAAATGCCTCTTTGTAGGTTCATGATGAGAATTGACACACATATCATTGGCGGTCTGACAGACGGGTTGTGACGATAGACCCAAGCCTTTCATTCTGTTACAGTCAGAATCCAAGGGAGGAGGTTTAATGCTGTTCTTAAAACAGAAATCCCTGCAGTAATCTCCCTCCAAAGCTCCCTTTTTGCTCCCCGTATTAAGACTAATCCTGCAGTTGAAAGAGCAACTTTCCTGCATGGTAATGGAGCCTTCTGTGCTGTAATTGGGAGGATACCCAGGACCTGCATACTTTAAAGGTAGAAGTCAAAGCCTTCATGGAGGCAAGCTGTGATTGTGGGCATATCATGAGGGAAAAAAGTTAAAGAAAACAATCTCTGTGAGTGGATATGGCAATTATGCATGTATGGCATCACCTTTGATGTCAGACAATAGCGAGAATGATACAGAGAATGAAGGGCATATATATATATTTTTTATTATTATTTATTTATTTTTAAATTCACAGTAGATTGACTTCAGTAGTGCTTAGCTCCAAATGTTAAACTGACCTAAATGGCAGACCCCCCCCCATTTATGTGCTTGTGACGGGTGTTTCTAGATGGCATTTTAGGCCTGGTTTGGAAACAGTTTGTGAGTGTAGGAGAAGGGGATCATTAGACAGTAGCAGGGCCAGACAGAAAGCAGCGTTAGCTTATAACCCACTGAGTATTCTGCTCCTCTGCTATTCAAGTAATGCCCTCATTAGACACTGGCTGCTGCTCTTCCTCTGCTCTGTTCAGTACAATGCAGTGCAACTTCATTTATTCATGTAGGACCGTTAACAGTTCTAGCGTCTCAGAGCACTTCTTTGGTACTAATACTGACAACAACGTTCTTCATGTGAAGTCTTTAAAGACCTAGAGATTAAAGGTGGTGAATCTCGTGCTGCGTTATTGAACATTAAACTTGGCTAGCTGGTTTGAATCTACTCCAGGACGTTCTTACCTCAGGGCAGATGTCATGCTGTATCACAGTTCTGCACAGATTTAGCAGTGGGGAAAAATTATCAGTGGAGCTTGAATGCTATCAGGATAGAAATTCAAAATGACAATGAATTCAGTGTTGATTTTTCTTTGTTGATAATGTGCGTTTTTAATGTGAATCTAAATAGGTTGAACTTGATGAAATGAACAATCTTTTTTTTCTTTCTGGCTAGTTATCTGGGCTGAAGCATTTAGATATAACGGACAAAGGCATAGGTGTAGGATATTAATGAGCAATGGTGTTACCATTCCGCAAATGTCACCATCTCCTGCCAGAAAGGATTTAATCGATTTCCTCGCCAAAGGTCAAGCATGTTAAAAAAAGAACGAGAAGGAGGAATGAGAAAGGAGGCCATGATTTGTTATTTCCCATTAAAGAACACACGTGTGATAGGCCTCCCTTTATTCTGCTCTTAGGATCGGACTGCGTGTCAGAAATACCCGCAGCCTTTTGCATGACACTGACAGCCACCTCAACGTATCCTTCATTCGCACTGAGACCTGCCTGGGAGCAGTTCTGCTGGCTAGGCTGGGCTGTCACCCAGATGGATTAATGATGTCTGTTGTCTATTTTTTTTTGCCCTCCTGTTTTTAAGTGCTCCCACATGTAACATATAGGCACGCGTGCAG